>JAINUF010000028.1:441807-737327 GCA_029718625.1 Synaphobranchus kaupii
TCCCCTCTGGCTTGTGGAACGCTTGTCAACCTGCATTGCAGGTCAAATGTAAAACCACTGTCATATGTTAAATAGCAAATTAACCCAGAACGTTCATAGCAAATTAACCCCAAAAGAATTGTCATACAGTGAAGCCTATCATGCACATATACTGGACGGCCCTACCGGCCTACCGGCCTTGATACCTGTAGTGTTGGGGACTACTGTACCCATAATGCTGTGGTGGAGAACTTCCAGGGCGTCTGAGTAAACGATCTTACAATGTAGTCCACGGCATCCTCGTCTCTTTTAATGTGCAACATCTTGGCAAAAGTCTTATTTATCCATAAAATCCAGTTCTCAGTCTCAATGCCTAATTAGCTGAATTTGAGAGGGAACATAGTTCTGTGTTCTCTGAGGTAGCCTCTTAAGTGCATTCAGATTTTGCTGTCATTTCGGAAGATGTTAGCAATGAATAGGTGAAAAAGAATGCAGTGTGTGTGTGTGTGTGTGTGTGTGTAGGTAGGATGTTTCATTAATTGATGAAAATGTTCATGTCATAGAATTACGTTTCTAAAATCTAGATAGTTCACTGAATAATAGTTTTGGCAGAGATGTAAATCCTCACAACACAGTTGAGTGTTTTAAGATAACTTACATAGCCTTAGGCAATAGCCTATAACTCATTTATACAACTGTAAATGCAACATTAAGCATGGTTTATCAGCTAAAAATCTTTAATTATACTGTATATGGAGTTGTTTTCGGTAAAATGCAACTAAAATAGAAGGATGTCTACCTGAAGCAATGCAGAACAATTAATTTTAACGTGCAAGTCAGGGAATTTAGTTCATCTTTAAAATAGCCCGCTACTTCTCTGAAAAAAAAGGTAGAGATGCAAATCTACCAATACAGGACAGTTGAAGAGTGACAGTTTTTAGATAACATCTTTAGCCAATGTAGCTCAGTTAGCAAATAGCTTAGGTCTACATTAACAACAGAATGAAAGCATGGTTTAAGCTCAAAACCAATACTTATATGGAGAGTTGTTTTCGGTAAAATGCAACAAAAATAATTATGTTAGCCAAGTTAAACGGCTAGCTACAGTTAAAGTCGAAAGTTTACATACACTTAGGTTGAAGTCATTAATTTTGTTTGCTACAACTTTGCCAATAGAAGTAAGTGGTTACATCTGTTCCATAATCATAGAGTTCAGTGCTTAGCCCAACTCCATGTGGGTGTTAGCATCTTCTCCAACTGCCATTCTAGTTTAACATAAGCCAATTTCACACATGCGTCTTAACCCCGCAAATGTTCCGGAAATGTTCCGCATCGGCTTTATGTGGGAATAAAAGCATTCCCAGATAAAGCACGCCAAAGGCTACAGCGTTCTTACGCAAACATATTTTGTTTCTGGCAAAATTTCTTTAATAAATACTGTTAATCAGCCCTCTCAACAATTCTTGCACACATCTGACATAACTTTGCACATAGAATATATTGGAGCTGCATTCTGTGATGAGGGAAATTTGAATATTATTTAGGAATGGAATAAAAAGTGTCGCTCTACTTTCTTGTAAGAATGTAGACCATTTTCATACCTAGCTTTGTTTCTGGATAGATTCTTATGCTTACGTGACCATAAAATTAAACTTAGATAGTTATGATCCTTGATCTCTTCTCTAAAAAAATGGCATATTTACTGATGTGTCAGGATGCTAGCTTTTTGTGAAATCGAGACGAATGTGCAAGGTGGTCAGTTGAGTACGGATCTAACAGTGTTACAAATGAGCGTCGCGAACAAGTACACAGAGCAACGCCCCAATTCCTATAGAGATCCATTCAAATGCAGAGACATTATAGTATCGCTTGTAAGAGTACCTGAAAATAAGATATCAAGAGTCTTTTGATGTTGTTGGGTCACAGACATCAGGAAGTCATGGCATGCAAAGCATATGCAACCAAATATAAAAAATTTAAAGGCAGTCAACTTTGCGGTATGTAAACTTCTGACCCACTGGGAATTGTGATATTGTGAATTAAAAGAGAAATAATCCGTCTGTAAACAATTGTAGGAAACATTACTTGTGTCATGCACAAAGTAGATGTCCTAAACTGACTTGCCAACACTATAGTTTGTTAACATAAAATCTGTGGAGTGGTTGAAGTGTATGTAAACTTCCGACTTCAACTGAAGTTCTTTGAAATTGATGAAGTGTAACTTCTGTATTTTGTTAATGGCAACGTTTGGGCTGTGACATTGCGGTAGGCTACTTCAGGGTGGTGTTGGTGTTTCAAAAAAAGTTCAAAGATGGAAAAGGACTCAAAAATGTTCTTTCATTTGAGATAACGGTTTAACGTTATTTACCGGTTTGCCTATCTTAATAAAAAAAGAAGAGTTTAATGAGTGTTGGTTTTCCTTTGCCATGTTTGCCTTATATATATATATATATATAGCAGGGTTATTGACAGCAGCAGTCCACGACAAGTGCTTGAAGTTGCTGGTTGCATCTACATGTACATTTTTAACGTGTTATTAGGCTACTATGATCCTCCTGCTCATTCAAACACATTTTTCCCTAGCGGGGAGGGGGGGGGGGGGGGGGGGGTGTTGTCGTTAGTGATATTGGGGCCCAGCAGCGAGGGGGGGGGGGGTGGGGTGTTGTCTTTAGTGATATTGGGGCCCCAGCAGGAGGGGGGGGGGGGGGGGTGTTGTCGTTAGTGATATTGGGGCCCAGCAGGAGGGGGGGGGGGTGTTGTCGTTAGTGATATTGGGGCCCCTGCAGGAGGAGGGGGGGGGGGTGTGTCGTTAGTGATATTGGGGCCCCAGCAGGAGGGGGGGGGGTGTTGTCATTAGTGATATTGCGGACCCCAGCAGGAGGGGGGGGGCTGTTGTCGTTAGTGATATTGGGGCCCCAGCAGGAGGGGGGGGGGGTGTTGTCATTAGTGATATTGGGGCCTCAGCAGGAGGACGGGGGGGGGGGGTGTTGTCGTAGTGATATTGGGGCCCAGTCCCACACTCTGACTATAGCCTATACAGATCCTTTCCAAAAAATTTGAATATCATGGAAACGTTGTTTTTTTCCATAATTCCATTCAAAAAGTGAAACTTTCATAGATTATAGATTCATTACACACAAAGTGAATATTTCTAGCCTTTATTTGTTTCATTTTTCATAATTTTGGCTTACAGCTCCAGAAAACCCCCAAAACAGTATTTCAAGAAATTAGAATAGTGTGTCGAAAATCAGCATTTACTTCAGTTAATTCAGGAGAATTAATGTTTTAGGACTGAGTGTCACACTATCATCTAATTTACTCAAAACACCTGCAAAGTTTATCTCAGTTTGGTTCAGTATGGGGAAGACTGCAGACTTGACAATTGGCCCAGAAGACCATCATTGACACCCTCCAGAAGATGGGGAAGCCACAAAAGGTCATTGCTAAGGAGGCTGGCTGTTCACAGAGTGCAGTGTCCAAACATATCAATAGAAAGTTTAGTGGAAGGGAAAAATGTGGCAGAGAAGGTGCACAAGCAAAAGAGATGACCGTAGGCTTCAGCGGATTGTCAAGCAAAGACGATTCCAAAATTTGGCGTAGATGCAGAGGGAGTGGACTGAGGCTGGAGTCAGTGCTTCAAAAACCACCATGTACAGATGTATCCGGGACATGGGCCACAACTGTCGGATTCCTCGAGTCAAGCCACTCCACTCATTCTCTGAAATAACTGAAGTAAATGCTGATTTTCGACACACTATTCTAATTTCTTGAAATACTGTTTTGGGGGTTTTCTGGAGCTGTAAGCCAAAATTATGAAAAATGAAACAAATAAAGGCTAGAAAGATTTCACTTTGTGTGTAATGAATCTATAATCTATGAAAGTTTGACTTTTTGAATGGAATTATGGAAAAAAAAAACAACTTTTCCATGATATTCAAATTTTTTGGAAAGGATCTGTATATATTTAAAAAGTAGAAGCAACGATGCAAAATAAAACAGACGCTGATGCGTTTACACCGGTAAATTAATAACTCAAGAATGTGCACTGCACTTTAAGCCGAGCTACTGTACATCGGGACCTTTAAATTTGCAGTACTGAACTTCATGAACTCGATCTGACAGGTCAATCAAAATGATTGTAGCATTTAGGCTACAGTTTGTGTATAAACCCAAACTCATGTCAACATAAAAAAAGTGCAACGCACCAAAATTCGCAATGCGCTCACTGAAAATAAGACAATTGGGTCCCAACGTTTCGATAAATGCGTCGCCTACTGATCAGTCCAATTGGACTGAAACGTAAGATATTCGTTGTCTTTTTTATTTTGCCATTTTGCTCGCTGGTGCGAAAGCTGTCCAGCTGACAGGTTACATTGACCAGGAAATGATGCCGGTCAATCAATCAAAATCCAGATTCTCACTTGTTGTCTTTTCATTCTCATTCAGTTCTCTGACACCACTGATGTAGCATACAAGTCATTAAAGTAATTATTTATTTTATTATTATTAGCCTTTTTGGTGAAACGCTTCGGGAGTCATATGATTTCTGGCAAAGAGGCAATTATGGCTCGAGAGCCATAGGTTCCCGACCACTGATATGTACCATGCTATATACGCTCTGACAAACCTTTGATAAAATCTGCGGGTGTTGCTCTCCCCCATGTGCGCCCTCCTGCGTTAAAAAGGTGTAACGTCAAATCTTCCAGCGTCTATTCATTAGACACGAGTGGAAATTAATAAAATTAAAATACTTGTCGTTGACAATTTGAAAAATACTGGAGAATTCAGGTCCTTGGCCATCTGTCAACCTATGTACGAAGTTTCATCCAAATCGGATCTGTGGGCGCTAAGGCTGTTACGGACAGACAGACACACGGGCGCGAGTGATTACTCACAGCGCTATGCGTACGCAGGTGTAATGATAATAATGATCTGAGGTACATATGTTATGTTCAGGTGTAATTAACATAGAAGCAATGCAGGGAAACAGGTTATAACCTTTACAGTTTGGCTTTAGACAAACAAAATCAGCTGTTATTTCAGTTCCACTAAATCTTTAATGAACCAAAGTTTTGGTTCTGGTTAAAATAGGCAGTTCTACACACCTGCATGAGTCCGAATCCATTTCCATGGTCGCCCCAGCCATCCTTCAGTACGGCCCCTGCTCGAGACTCCCGGGAAATTATCCCACTAATGACGGCCGGGTCCATTTGATGAGCCTGTCCCACCTTGATGTCGAGGTGAGGTGACGATATTTCTTCATCCTGTCGAGGTCATGTTCTGCAAGCTTGTGGGATGCGTCCACTCCTTTGACAATGAGAAGGTAAAGATCAGTCACAAAATCTTGTCGTTTGAATACGTCAGTATGTGTGAGAAAAATTGTTCCTGGCCAACCAAAATGACTACAACTATGTAACATTTTTGTACCTTGATAGAATTAAACATTAAACATAAATCATATAGAGATAATATCCCCAAATGGGTTAGTGTATTTTAAAAACTCTTTGGATTTTAAAAGCATTTTGAATGTATTTATCATTTCAGCTTGGGTTGCTGTCGGTGGAAATGAGCATTAGAGATGCTCAGTGGGATAAGATGTTTCTGGCAGAGTATACCTAGTTACTAGACTTTCTTTATGATTTGTATGCTTTTGCCATTTATTGAGCATCCAAACAGTCAATATCAGATAAAATGAAGGTTCTGACCTTGAACAGTCAAGTTGTCTTGATGAGCAGTTCGTTCTGACGCTCCTGTTGTTTCAATCTTCATGACATCCCCATAAATGCAGGCTAAATATGAAATAGAACAAACCTACATTAATATGCTTTTAATGGCATTTCATATTTCACACACACACAAGCAGAGGAAAGTGGAAATATCTGAGTTTATAGGAAACTGGAAAGATCCCACGAATAGGAACCACAAGACGGAGAAAAGGAAACAAAACAAGAAAATAAACGAAGCTCCCACTCTCGACGGGAGGGTAACAAATAAGGGAGACTGAAGAGAGGAGAAATAAAAGCGACCCGCGGGGAAACGGGCGAATAACTTCTAGACACAGGAGATAGAAAGACACACCTCCTCCTCTCAATAAACCGAGAGGGGAAAACAAAGAGGCGATAAGAAACAAAATTAACGAAAACAAGGAAAGGAGACCTCTCGCTTTCAATACGAAAGCAGGCAGAGAGAGGTGGACAGGAAAAAGCCAGACTAAACTTGTAGTCGGCAGGCAGAGAAAGGAAAACCAAGGCGAAAAACCGAAAAGAGAACGAAAAGTTCCTAAAAGCTAATTGCACAAAAGGCAAGTCCCGCATTACCCCCCAAAGGTATATGGGGGTAAAGTGGTCGACTTAAGCGCCTAGTCCTATAACTTACCGGTTCTAAATCACAAATTAATACAATACAAAAGCACTGGAAGGAGGAAGTACAGAGCTTAAATAGCTAGCAGGTAACGAGGGACAGGTGAGACGGCTGAGTAGCCTAGGACCGAACGAAAACCTGGAGCAGAATAGAAAGATAAGGCGAGAGCGTCCTTGCGCTGCTCTGACAGAAAACGACCACAAAAGGGAAAAAGGCTGCCAAAACCCATGACAGTTTGGCTAATTAAAACCCGCATATAGAATTCACTTTTTGGGACCATAGCAAATGACTTAACATAAACTCCTTGACATTTAGGAACTACCATAATAGTTTCCTCTGAAAGAACGTTGGAGCGCATGCGTTCTCTGCTGTCTTATCAAACCTGATTTGACTGCAATGAACCCTTATATGAACACTTACTGTATATGGAATCAATTTTACAAATTTCTGCTGAGAACTTACCCATGTTGTTATCCTTCCCTGCAGGTTTCCTTTTGTGTTCTCGGAAGCTCTTGAAATGGTGCAGTATGCGCAAGTTCCTCTATGTAGAGGGGTGTGGTAAATTACGTTTAGTATTGCAAATGACTTCTAACAGCATAAAATAAAGGAAGCCAGCAGAAAGGTTCTTCTGCATTTTTTCCCCTGATGTGTTTTCTGCAATTGTAACAGCTGGGAAGGAGCCTGGCACAACTGCTAACTGTTCAGCACAACCAGGACTCCCAGATCTTTACAAAAAGTTCCAAAGCCTCAAGTGAAAGTAATGGCAGGTCCTGAGTGGTTTGCAAAACAAAGCAATTATTACAATACGGCCTTGCCCAGATGATGAAATTATATTTTTTTACAAAATTTTCTGGACACTTTGCTGGGATGTTTGTGACTATGGCTACCACGTTTGTAGCTGTTTTCTGGATCTTGATTCTAATCTGTAACCTCGTACAGTCGTCCTGCGTACAGTGCACTGTGTCTGAATCAGAACCTCATCTACTGCGCCCTGTCTCCTGCATACAGTGCACTGTCGGAATCATTGCCCCATCTACTGCACCCTGTCTCCTGCGTACAGTGGACTGTGTCCGAATCAGAGCCCTATCTACTTTGCCCTGTCTCCTGCGTACAGTGCACTGTGTCCAAATCAGAGCCCCATCTACTGTGCCCTATCTCCTGTGTACTGTGTCTGAATCAGAGCCCTATCTACTGCGCCGTCTCCTGCATACAGTGCACTGTCAGAATCAGAGCCCTATCTACTGTGCCCTGTCTCCTGCATACAGTGCACTGTGTCTGAATCAGAGCCCTATCTACTGCGCCCTGTCTCCTGCATACAGTGCACTGTGTCCGAATCAGAGCCCTATCTACTGCACCGTCTCCTGCGTACAGTGCACTATGTCCGAATCCGAGCCCTATCTACTGCGCCCTGTCTCCTGCGTACAGTGTACTGTGTCCGAATCAGAGCCCTATCTACTGCATCCTATCTCCTGTGTACTGTGTCCGAATCAGAGCCCTGTCTACTGCGCCCTGTCTCCTGCATACAGTGCACTGTCAGAAGTGTGCTTTTTAATGTGCACTGTTTAGCACGTGACGTGCAGTACGCGAAAAATATCCGCTATACTATTTATATATAAGTGTGGTGATGCGGACACAACCCTGCACAACGTGGTCAGTGGCCATACTGTTGCTCTCCCACAGTAGCTTTATTAATTATTTATTTAAATGATTTTTTATTAACCTAGCGCCACCCCCCCCCCCCCCCCCCCCCCAAACACACAGACACACATTTTTTTCATTGCAATTTATAATGTTTTTCAATAGGATAACATAACTACAGGGTCTCCTCCAAAACAAACATCAACAAATGCAATCAACAGAAACAAAGGAAAAACAACAACTAACTAACAAACAAAAAAACTAAATCAAAAACAAAACCAAATTTGGCAAAGGAAATACAACAATCCAGAAATTAACAACACCAACTGGAAAAGGACGTTTGAGGTCAAACTTCAAGTTGGCTTGAAAAAGAAAAGCATGTTTTGGGAATAGACAACAGACATGCAATGGCATGGAGGCCTACTAGTGTTCTGTTCTATGTTCAGCTGAAGCCGATACCGGGACAAGGGCAATTGAGCTGGTATTAACTGAACTCTCATGTTTGAGAGTCGGAGCTCGATTGGGCTGAATGTTTAGCAAGCGGTGATTATGTGACCGCTTGCTAAACATTCGTTAGCTATCAGTCATTATGTGAAAATTAAGCTGAGGTTAGCCAGCTAACATTAGGAAATGTATGGAGAGTCAAACTAGACACTGCAAATCCTGTTGCTCTGCACTTCCTTAGTTGTTAATCGAGATATATACAGTTAACAAGACACCACCTATCCAATCATCCTGCGCCACCAAGTGGGCATTGCAAGAAACCCAGTGGACATGGATATATCCAGTCAGTGACCTTGGAGAGAAAGACTGATATCTCTCTATCTCCGCCATTCATTTCTTTATGCTCCATTGAAGTACATTATATGTCGCTCCTAGTGGTCAATTTGTTTAGCAGTAAGTGTAGAACTGTAAAAAATGGCTGGGACTGGATGGGGCTACATGGCTAAAAGTGTCATTTGTGTTAAAATAAAAAAGTAATGCTATTGTACCATTTTACTTTTCACAAGGCCTCAATTGTGAGATTCATGAATCATATTGATTACATGGTGAATTATTATTGTTTGCTCATAAACAATATATATCTGACATAACTGGCAGTATAGTATAATGGTTAAGGAACACTCATGTGTAAACGAAAGGTTGCAGGTTCGATTCCCAGGTAGGACACTGCCGTTGTATCCTTGATCAAGGTACTTAACCTCAATCGCTTCAGTATATATCCAGCTGTATAAATGGATAATATGTAAAAAATGCTAAAAAGTTGTGTAAGTTGCTCTGGATAAGAGCGTCTGCTAAATGCCTGTAATGTAATGTGAGCCTATTTACAAAAAAAAAGAAAAAACTGCACTAGCACCCATGCTAACCACTAATGGCAGGCCACACAGTCCATGAATGGTGGAGTAATTCAGAATGTATTTTATTACTGTATCAGAGCCAACTTGTTATCACTATCATAATGCCTAAATAACATTTTGTTTTCACATGATGTTTTGATGATTAGTCAACAAAAAGTGATCTATTTTTTACTGTACGTCGCTTTGGATAAAAGCGTCTGCTAAATGAATGTAATGTAATGTAATGTAGAGGATATATGTTATCTACATACTCTTTTTTGGCTTATCTAGTGTGGACATGGTGACTATGTTGTAAAATCAAAGAGAATCTGGTAATATTGATTCAAATAATTATCAAATGATGATTTTTGTGCAAAACTCTCATTGACCCCCGGTCCCCATACACTTCTACACTTACTGGGATCCCTATCGCCCCCTAGTGGATAAGAAATGTGAAACCAGGAAGTACGGGAGAGTCGGATGTCTCTATTATGAGTGCCCAATCTCAATGTCCGCCCTCACACCCTCACAGACTTTGAGGCCCGTTCCTGATAAGCCCGCGAGGGCTCATGGCTGTCCCACTGTAAAATCGGCAAGTGCATGAGGGCTCTGTCGCGGACTTTTCGAGCCTTTTCTGTGGACTTTCCGCAAGTCTGCAATCTTGCAGACTTTGCTGAGGGAATTACCCACAGTTCATAGAATTAAAAACGGAAATGCAGCCGGAAGCATCTAAAAAATTGTAAATAAACGACACATATGGCGGGCAGAGTTCTTTCAGCGGGTACAAACCTATAATTAAAAAAGTCCTAAAGCGGAGACTGTCATAAACATCTTGCATGCGAGACTGGGAACATATAACATCACAATGTGCTGTCCCATTCCTCTTATTTGTGTACCAATTCGAGCCCTTGCACTCTCATGCACTCTCATGCACTCACGCTGGGCACGCATGTGACGTCAATCAAAGCCTGTGGGGCTCAGTCCTTAGGGCTCAGGGCGGACATGGAGATTGGGCCACGGTCTCTGTATCCAGTTGGGTAGTGGGCTTAGAGTATATAATATCTGAACAAAAACGTAAAAATGCTATATGTACGCTATTTTCTAGGTAAAAATATTACTCATTTTTATCTGCATTTATTTATTCATCCCCCCTTTCTCTATTGTACATGATGTTTCTTGATATAAATGTCTGCTTGTGAATAGTAAAGAAATCTGTAGCAGCAGTTAACATTTTAAAACCTGTACATTTTCTAAAGTAAACTCCTCAAAAAAAGTTCGGAAACGTTATTTTGGTCGATTATTCCTCCCCTTTAATAATACCAATTGGTATTGTATTTTATATCGTTGGAAAGCCTGATTAGTCACCTTTACAACGAGGTACAACTTGTAAGGATCACGCATTCGTGGAATGAGCAACACAGCTAACCGTGTGGGTAGCGGCCCAAAAAAATGTGCCAAAATCCCCTGCAATATTCTTCTGTTGGTATTCACTCTCGTTTTGAGCTTCAAGTGCTGGCAGGTGTATGCCAGTCACAGGTGTGTGACTGGCACCTGATTGGCACCTAATTGACAGCACTTGTGTGCATGGGTCCTGCAACTTTGTTGAGTTTGTGTGTGCTCCAAGCATAAACATGCCACGGTGAGGAACAGACTGCACATGGCCGGTCTTCGTGCTTATAAGGCTGCCAGGAAGCCTGCAATGACTGCCCTTCACCGTCAGGCTCGTTTGCGCTGGTGTCGACAGCACCGACAGTGGAACCTAAGAATGTGGGGCAACGTCATGTTCAGTGATGAATCAAGGTTCTGTCTGCGGAAGCTGGATGGCAGGATCAAAGTATGGAGACGGCGTGGAGAACGCTATGCAGATTGCTGCACAGATCGCGTGACACCTTTCAATGGGGGCAGTGTCATGGTGTGGGGCGGTATCTCTCTCACAGGCAAAACAGAACTTGTCATCATTGAAGGCAATCTCAATGCAGTGAGATATCGGAATGAGATTCTGGAGCCAGTGTCGATCCCATATCTCCAGAATCTGGGACCTAACTCCATCCTCCAGGATGACAACGCTCGCCCCCACAGAGCCAGGATCATCACAGAGTACCTCCAGAATTTGGGAGTGGAGAGGATGGAATGGCCTGCCGTGAGTCCAGACCTCAACCCAATTGAACACCTGTGGGATCAGCTTGGGCGTGCTGTACGTGCCAGAGTGACCAACGCAACCATGTTGGCTGACTTGCGGCAAATCCTGGTTGAGGAATGGGATGCCATCCCACAGCAGTGTGTGACCAGGCTGGTGACCAGCATGAGGAGGAGGTGCCAAGCTGTTGTGACTGCGTATGGATCTTCCACACGCTACTGAGGTCCCTGACAGTGTAAAATGAATAAAGTGTAAAAATGGCCAATATGTGTTGTTTTTTCCTTATTACTGTGGGAGAGTGCAATCATCCAATCCACCAAGCAACTCAAAACGAGTGAATACCAACAGAAGAATATTGCAGGGGATTTTGGCACATTTTTTTGGGCCGCTACCCACACGGTTAGCTGTGTTGCTCATTCCACGAAAGCATGATCCTTACAAGTTGTAACTTGTTGTAAAGGTGACTAATCAGGCTTTCCAGCGATATAAAATACAATACCAATTGGTATTATTAAAGGGGAGGAATAGTCGACCGAAATAACGTTTCCAAACTTTTTTTGAGGAGTTTATAACCATATCCTTTCTGGAATGTAATTATTCATCAACTGTTAAAAACATTCATTGAAATCATATGTTGTTCCATGAGGCACAATCTCTTCACATGCTAAGATGAAGAAACACAGGGCCATTATTTGTTTCTCATGATTCAATGTGTTTTATTTCCAATGTGTTATATTTGTAATGTTATTTGGTCTTATTCTGGTCTATTAGGGTGCTCTTGAGGCACATTGATTGAACCTTCTCCTCCCGGAGAAAAAACCCTGGGAATTAATAACAAAAAACGATGTTTTAAGTGTGAAGTTTGGCTTGGTCAAAAGCCGCAAAAGACTATACCATAATAACCATATAATCTATACCATCATAGATTCTACTCTTAATTTGTTGATTAGAAATGGAATCATCCATACAAGGAGTAGCCTATACTGGACATGTGGCCTAGGCTTATACCACCACCCATGAAAATCACTCATGTACACATGTTTTTTTTCACATGGAAAATGATAAATTACACTGAAGAAATTATGTTCTGCTACATTTTAATTCATCCAGTTCCACTCAGCTTCCAGTTCATATAGCCTATTTCAGTTCAACATGCTCATACTAGTACATGCCATTGCTAACGATATCTATTGTCTGTTGTCTAATGTCTAATTTCTATTCCCAAAACATAGTGTTCTCTATGCTTTGCTTTTTCAAGCCAACTTGAAGTTTGTCTTCAAACTTACTTTTCTAGTTTAGTAATTGTTCTAAATTAAATTATTTTGATTCAGCCATCTGAATTTCACTTCTGTGTCCAAGTTCCAAGGCTTCATTTTCTCTTTAAAAACCATTCTGCTTGAACCACTGGGCTCTGGCCACGACATCATTGGCATAGTCATCTCCAGTGGTCCCAATGTCCATTTTCTCATAAGTTCTGACATTTTTGTCTCCTGCGTTGTAGGCAGATATCCCACCTGAAAGACATTGTTTACCAAACGTGTTCAAACGTACAAACATCATACATCCATACAACTTACAACTTCAGCATGCATGATACCCATGCTGTTAACATGGAACTGAGGAACTCAGAAGGATACCTTTAAATTGGTGCTCCTTGGGCCAGTCTGGAAATTTGCGCTTGATCGCGTTAATGAAGGAGATCAGAATTTGGGTGCCTTGGCTGACGTGCTGCTCACTGTCCCACTCTCCCTCTGGCTTGTGGAACCGCTTGTCAACCTGCAATGCAGCTCAAATGTAAAACCACTGTCATATGTTAAATAGCAAATTAACCCAGAAAGTTCATAGCAAATGAACCCCAAAAGAATTGTCATACAGTGAAGCCTATCATGCACATATACTGGACGGCCTACCGGCCTTGATACCTGTAGTGTTGGGGACTACTGTACCCATAATGCTGTGGAGGAGAACTTCCAGGGCGTCTGAGTAAACGATCTTACAATGAAGTCCACGGCATCCTCGTCTCTTTTAATGTGCAACATCTTGGCAAAAGTCTTATTTATCCATAAAATCCAGTTCTCAGTCTCAATGCCTAATTAGCTGAATTTGAGAGGGAACATAGTTCTGTGTTCTCTGAGGTAGCCTCTTAAGTGCATTCAGATTTTGCTGTCATTTCGGAAGATGTTAGCAATGAATATGTGAAAAAGAATGCAGTGTGTGTGTGTGTGTGTGTAGGTAGGATGTTTCATTAATTGATGAAAATGTTCATTCATAGAATTACTAGATAGCCAGATAGTTCACTGAATAATAGTTTTGGCAGAGATGTAAATCCTCACAACACAGTTGAGTGTTTTAAGATAACTTACATAGCCTCATTTATACAACTGCAAATGCAACATTAAGCATGGTTTATCAGCTAAAAATCTTTAATTATACTGTATATGGAGTTGTTTTCGGTAAAATGCAACTAAAATAGAAGGATGTCTACCTGAAGCAATGCAGAACAATTAATTTTAACGTGCAAGTCAGGGATTTAGTTCATCTTTAAAATAGCCCGCTACTTCTCTGAAAAAAAGGTAGAGATGCAAATCTACCAATACAGGACAGTTGAAGAGTGACAGTTTTTAGATAACATCTTTAGCCAATGTAGCTCAGTTAGCAAATAGCTTAGGTCTACATTAACAACAGAATGAAAGCATGGTTTAAGCTCAAAACCAATACTTATATGGAGAGTTGTTTTCGGTAAAATGCAACAAAAATAATTATGTTAGCCAAGTTAAACGGCTAGCTACAGTTAAAGTCGAAAGTTTACATACACTTAGGTTGAAGTCATTAATTTTGTTTGCTACAACTTTGCCAATAGAAGTAAGTGGTTACATCTGTTCCATAATCATAGAGTTCAGTGCTTAGCCCACTCATGTGGGTGTTAGCATCTCTCCAACTGCCATTCTAGTTTAACATAAGCCAATTTCACACATGCGTCTTAACCCGCAAATGTTCCGGAAATGTTCCGCATCGGCTTTATGTGGGAATAAAAGCATTCCCAGATAAAGCACGCCAAAGGCTACAGCGTTCTTACGCAACATATTTTGTTTCTGGCAAAATTTCTTTAATAAATACTTTAATCAGCCCTCTCAACAATTCTTGCACACATCTGACATAACTTTGCACATAGAATATATTGGAGCTGCATTCTGTGATGAGGGAAATTTGAATATTATTTAGGAATGGAATAAAAAGTGTCGCTCTACTTTCTTGTAAGAATGTAGACCATTTTCATACCTAGCTTTGTTTCTGGATAGATTCTTATGCTTACGTGACCATAAAATTAAACTTAGATAGTTATGATCCTTGATCTCTTCTCTAAAAAATGGCATATTTACTGATGTGTCAGGATGCTAGCTTTTTGTGAAATCGAGACGAATGTGCAAGGTGGTCAGTTGAGTACGGATCTAACAGTGTTACAAATGAGCGTCGCGAACAAGTACACAGAGCAACGCCCCAATTCCTATAGAGATCCATTCAAATGCAGAGACATTATAGTATCGCTTGTAAGAGTACCTGAAAATAAGATATCAAGAGTCTTTTGATGTTGTTGGGTCACAGACATCAGGAAGTCATGGCATGCAAAGCATATGCAACCAAATATAAAAAATTTAAAGGCAGTCAACTTGACGTATGTAAACTTCTGACCCACTGGAATTGTGATATTGTGAATTAAAAGAGAAATAATCCGTCTGTAAACAATTGTAGGAAACATTACTTGTGTCATGCACAAAGTAGATGTCCTAACTGACTTGCCAACACTATAGTTTGTTATAGTCTGTGGAGTGGTTAAGTGTATGTAAACTTCCGACTTCAACTGAAGTTCTTTGAAATGGATGAAGTGTAACTTCTGTATTTTGTTAATGGCAACGTTTGGCTGTGACATTGCGGTAGGCTACTTCAGGGTGGTGTTGGTGTTTCAAAAAAGTTCAAAGATGGAAAAGGACTCAAAAATGTTCTTTCATTTGAGATAACGGTTTAACGTGATTTACCGGTTTGCCTATCTTAATAAAAAAAGAAGAGTTTAATGAGTGTTGGTTTTCCTTTGCCATGTTTGCCTTATTTATTTCAGAGAATAAATGTTTTAGACTGAGTGTCACACTATCATCTAATTTACTCAAAACACCTGCAAAGTTTATCTCAGTTTGGTTCAGTATGGGGAAGACTGCAGACTTGACAATTGGCCAGAAGACCATCATTGACACCCTCCAGAAGATGGGGAAGCCACAAAAGGTCATCGCTAAGGAGGCTGGCTGTTCACAGAGTGCAGTGTCCAAACATATCAATAGAAAGTTTAGTGGAAGGGGAAAATGTGGCATGAGAAGGTGCACAAGCAAAAGAGATGACCGTAGGCTTAAGCGGATTGTCAAGCAAAGACGATTCCAAAATTTGGCGGAGATGCAGAGGGAGTGGACTGAGGCTGGAGTCAGTGCTTCAAAAACCACCACGTACAGATGGATCCGGGACATGGGCTACAACTGTCGGATTCCTCGAGTCAAGCCACTCCACTCATTCTCTGAAATAACTGAAGTAAATGCTGATTTTCGACACACTATTCTAATTTCTTGAAATACTGTTTTGGGGGTTTTCTGGAGCTGTAAGCCAAAATTATGAAAAATGAAACAAATAAAGGCTAGAAAGATTTCACTTTGTGTGTAATGAATCTATAATCTATGAAAGTTTCACTTTTTGAATGGAATTATGGAAAAAAACTACTTTTCCATGATATTCAAATTTTTTGGAAAGGATCTGTATATATTTAAAAAGTAGAAGCAACGATGCAAAATAAAACAGATGCTGATGCGTTTACACCGGTAAATTAATAACTCAAGAATGTGCACTGCACTTTAAGCCGAGCTACTGTACATCGGGACCTTTAAATTTGCAGTACTGAACTTCATGAACTCGATCTGACAGGTCAATCAAAATGATTGTAGCATTTAGGCTACAGTTTGTGTATAAACCCAAACTCATGTCAACATAAAAAGTGCAACGCACCAAAATTCGCAATGCGCTCACTGAAAATAAGACAATTGGGTCCCAACGTTTCGATAAATGCGTCGCCTACTGATCAGTCCAATTGGACTGAAACGTAAGATATTCGTTGTCTTTTTCATTTTGCCATTTTGCTCGCTGGTGCGAAAGCTGTCCAGCTGACAGGTTACATTGACCAGGAAATGATGCCGGTCAATCAATCAAAATCCAGATTCTCACTTGTTGTCTTTTCATTCTCATTCAGTTCTCTGACACCACTGATGTAGCATACAAGTCATTAAAGTAATTATTTATTTTATTATTATTAGCCTTTTTGGTGAAACGCTTCGGGAGTCATATGATTTCTGGCAAAGAGGCAATTATGGCTCGAGAGCCATAGGTTCCCGACCACTGATATGTACCATGCTATATACGCTCTGACAAACCTTTGATAAAATCTGCGGGTGTTGCTCTCCCCCATGTGCGCCCTTCTGCGTTAAAAAGGTGTAACGTCAAATCTTCCAGCGTCTATTCATTAGACACGAGTGGAAATTAATAAAAATTAAAATACTTGTCGTTGCAATTTGAAAAATACTGGAGAATTCAGGTCCTTGGCCATCTGTCAACCTATGTACGAAGTTTCATCCAAATCGGATCTGTGGGCGCTAAGGCTGTTACGGACAGACAGACACACGGGCGCGAGTGATTACTCACAGCGCTATGCATACGCAGGTGTAATGATAATAATGATCTGAGGTACATATGTTATGTTCGGGTGTAATTAACATAGAAGCAATGCAGGGAAACAGGTTATAACCTTTACAGTTTGGCTTTAGACAAACAAAATCAGCTGTTATTTCAGCTCCACTAAATCTTTAATGAACCAAAGTTTTGGTTCTGGTTACAATAGGCAGTTCTACACACCTGCATGAGTCCGAATCCATTTCCATGGTCGCCCCAGCCATCCTTCAGTACGGCCCCTGCTCGAGACTCCCGGGAAATTATCCCACTAATGACGGCCGGGTCCATTTGGTGAGCCTGTCCCACCTTGATGATGAGGTCACGATATTTCTTCATCCTGTCGAGGTCATGTTCTGCAAGCTTGTGGGATGCGTCCACTCCTTTGACAATGAGAAGGTAAAGATCAGTCACAAAATCTTGTCGTTTGAATACGTCAGTACTGTATGTGTGAGAAAAATTGTTCCTGGCCAACCAAAATGACTACAACTATGTAACATTTTTGTACCTTGATAGAATTAAACATTAAACATAAATCATATAGAGATAATATCCCCAAATGGATTATTGTATTTTAAAAACTCTTTGGATTTTAAAAGCATTTTGAATGTATTTATAATTTCAGCTTGGGTTGCTGTCGGTGGAAATGAGCATTAGAGATGCTCAGTGGGATAAGATGTTTCTGGCAGAGTATACCTAGTTACTAGACTTTCTTTATGATTTGTATGTTTTTGCCATTTATTGAGCATCCAAACAGTCAATATCAGATAAAATGAAGGTTCTGACCTTGAACAGTCAAGTTGTCTTGATGAGCAGTTCGTTCTGACGCTCCTGTTGTTTCAATCTTCATGACATCCCCATAAATGCAGGCTAAATATGAAATAGCACAAACCTACATTAATATGCTTTTAATGGCATTTCATATTTCACACACACACAAGCAGAGGAAAGTGGAAATATCTGAGTTTATAGGAAACTGGAAAGATCCCACGAATAGGAACCACAAGACGGAGAAAAGGAAACAAAACAAGAAAATAAACGAAGCTCCCACTCTCGACAGGAGGGTAACAAATAAGGGAGACTGGAGAGAGGAGAAATAAAAGCGACCCGCGGGGAAATGGGCGAATAACTCGTAGACACGAGAGATAGAAAGACACACCTCCTCCTCTCAATAAACTGAGAGGGAAAAATGAAGAGGCGGTAAGAAACAGAATTAACGAAAACAAGGAAAGGAAACCTCTCACTTTCAATACGAAAGCAGGCAGAGAGAGGTGGACAGGAAACAGCCAGACTAAACTAGTAGTCGGCAGGCAGAGAAAGGAAAACCAGGGCAAAAGACCGAAAGTGCAAGAGAACGAGAAGTTCCTAAAAGCTAATTGCACAAAAGGCAAGTCCTGCGTTACCCCCAAAGGTATATTGGGGTAAAGTGGTCGACTTACGCACCTAGTCCTATACCTTACTGGCTCTGAATCACAAATGAATACAATACAGAAGCGCTGGAAGGAGGAAGTACGGAGCTTAAATAGCCGGCAGCAGGGCTGGACTGGGACAAAAAATCGCCCACAATCGGTCGGACACCACCCACCAGTACACCATCCTTGCGGTCCCCTTAAATATGCGTACCTACTGTACTATTCCCCCAAACCACTACAAAGCTGAGTAGTAAGTGCCGTGGACTCAAAATACAAGCCTGTTTTGCTCAAATGTTTACAAACAATACAAATGTAAACAAACCTTTAATGGTTTTTAAAGTACATCTAAAACTCATTTTTAGCTCTTATACAAACTGATATTCCTTGTATCAAGAGCTCTGTCAGAGATAAAAGATACTTTAAGATGTACAAAAAAAAGAAAAAAAAAAAGTTTGTTTATGTTTGAAGGGCCATAAAAAAAGTCACTCAGTGTACCTTTAACATGATTATACATTCAGGTACAGAATTGTTGGAATTCCCTGACAAAGATGTGCAAAAAGCTGTACAATTTAAACAATACTATACTGGTAATGAGCAAATAGTTGTTTATTCAATTAATGCAGGGAGCTGTTCCATCTTATTTCATTTGATACTTACTATTCAGTTCATACAGATTTCAAGTATCCAAATATTGATGATGAATATTGCATAAGGTTTACATAGTTAATAGATCACCTTTTTGTTTTATATTAATGTTCAGAGAGGAGTAATAGTTAGATCTTTGTATGTGATAGGGCAATTAAATCAATGGTGTGCTTGTTTGTTTGGGGAGTTTGACCTACTGTTCATGCGCCTACCACGTGAAGGTGCATGCTCAATGCACAGCAGCACCAAACTATTTGAACTTACTGTAGGTGGAGAGCTACCCCACCGATAGTAACAACAGTAATCCATACCATATATATCCTAATAGTTACCACCATACCTGGCTGAAAATAAACATATAGGACAACTTTGTTGCCTGTTGTTGTAAATGAAGTTTTTTCCCCCCTGTAGGCTAATACATAAGCAGGCATACATTTTAGCACAGTAGAGCTACAGGTGTTGTATATTATACAGCCTTTTCGCGCATCTTTATCAAGGGAACCCTTAGCCTAATCATTTTAATAAGATAATTATGATACGATATGGACCTAGGTCACTCACAGCAACGTGGGCTTAGCCAACGCGATGCTGACAAAATAACGTTAGCTAGTTAACGTTAGAATAGTCAGCCGAAGTTGCGACTGCATTAGGGAACTATGTTAGCTACAAAAACAATGCCAATAGCTTATGCTGCGCTATTTGACATTGACTGACTGAGTGACCACCAGCAGTAGGTGACGGTCTCACTTTATGATAGCGTTACGATTATGTTATCTTATTATCATCGACATTAATTGAATTAATCATCATCATCGCCATCATGGCATGGCGCACACACACTACCTCCCTGCTCCCTCCCTGCGAGTCCGTTAATCATGAAGCTACTATGCTTACCGCTTCAACTACACTCTCCTCCTGCTCCTGCTCCCTCTGTCGCTCGGCTCTGTCATGCTCACTCTGTCCCTCCTCGGCTCCCCTGTCACACGCCTGCTCCCCTGTCACACGCCTGCTCCTCTGCCTGGCAGTGGCTATGGCCAGCCACCTCCCCTCCTTCAAGTTCGACCTGTTGCTGCACAATGTCGGGTACTGTAGATGTTGAAGCCCCTGCAGCAACCGTGTCTGTTATTTTTGCACATTCGGCGACATCCGCCTCTAGATTTATTTATTTTGGCCCGCAACTTCTCCGCACCCTCTTTCCGCTTTCGTTTATCCATTTTAACGCCCTCACGAGAAACAGAGGACAGAGGGGGAGGGGTGGGGCCTAATAAGAGATGTTATTGGGCCAGCTC
Source organism: Synaphobranchus kaupii (assembly GCA_029718625.1). Taxonomy (NCBI): domain Eukaryota; kingdom Metazoa; phylum Chordata; class Actinopteri; order Anguilliformes; family Synaphobranchidae; genus Synaphobranchus; species Synaphobranchus kaupii. The sequence continues at coordinate 462,359 of JAINUF010000028.1, forward strand.
AGTGTCAGTATAGAAAATGAACCAATGGGCCGCTGTCCCTGCTTTATGGGCCGGTCGTTGGCCAAACTTTTTAAAATTTTTAAAATTATACATTTAATTATATCGGCCCCAAGGTGCGTCGGCCCAGGTAACGAGGCACAGGTGAGACGGCTGAGTAGCCTAGGACCGAACGAAAACCTGGAGCAGAATAGAAAGATAAGGCGAGAGCGTCGATCCTCGCGTCCTTCCCTTTCCACCACAAAAGGGAAAAGGCTGCCAAAACCCATGACAGTTTGGCTAATTAAAACCCGCATCTATAATTCACTTTTTGGAACCATAGCAAACGACTTAACATAAACTCCTTGACATTTAGGAACTGCCATAATAGTTTCCTCTGAAAGAACGTTGGAGCGCATGCGTTCTCTGCTGCCTTATATGAACACTTACTGTATATGGAATCAATTTTACAAATTTCTGCTGAGAACTTACCCATGTTGTTGTCCTTCCCTGCAGGTTCCTTTTGTGTTCTCGGAAGCTCTTGAAATGGTGCAGTATGCGCAACTTCCTCTATGTAGAGGGGTGTGGTAAATTACGTTTAGTATTGCAAGTGACTTCTAACAGCATAAAAGAAAGGAAGCCAGCAGAAAGGTTCTTCTGCATTTTTTCCCCTGATGTGTTTTCTGCAATTGTAACAGCTGGGAAGGAGCCGGGCACAACTGCTAACTGTTCAGCACAACCAGGACTCCCAGATCTTTACAAAAAGTTCCAAAGCCTCAAGTGAAAGTAATGGCAGGTCCTGAGTGGTTTGCAAAACAAAACAATTATTACTATTACAATACGGCCTTCTCCAGATGATGAAATTATATTTTTTTACAAAATTTTCTGGACACTTTGCTGGGATGTTTGTGACTATGGCTACCACGTTTGTAGCTGTTTTCTGGATCTTGATTCTAATCTGGAACCTCGTACAGTCATTTGGAATAACACCGGATAAGCGCCCTTACTGCTGCTCTACACCCACACCTGCTGAGTCTCCGACAGGTGAACGTTCTTCCCCCGAATCTCGAAACTGACATCGGCCTACCCTTGCGATATTCAAAAACAAATAAGAAAAAGCGAGGGTCGAGAGGTGGAATAAGGAAGTCACAATCCTCAATAATGGACTAACCTAACCAGGAGCGTTTGTCCCTCTGCAATCACAATCCTCATTAATGGACTAACCTAACCAGGAGCGTTTGTCCCTCTGGAATCACCATCCTCATTAATGGACTAACCTAACCAGGAGCGTTTGTCCCTCTGCAATCACCATCCTCATTAATGGACTAACCTAACCAGGAGCGTTTGTCCCTCTGCAATCACAATCCTCAATAATGGACTAACCTAACCAGGAGCGTTTGTCCCTCTGGAATCACCATCCTCATTAATGGACTAACCTAACCAGGAGCGTTTGTCCCTCTGCAATCACCATCCTCATTAATGGACTAACCTAACCAGGAGCGTTTGTCCCTCTGCAATCACCATCCTCATTAATGGACTAACCTAACCTGGAGCGTTTGTCCCTCTGGAATCACCATCCTCATTAATGGACTAACCTAACCAGGAGCGTTTGTCCCTCTGCAATCACCATCCTCATTAATGGACTAACCTAACCAGGAGCGTTTGTCCCTCTGCAATCACCATCCTCATTAATGGACTAACCTAACCAGGAGCGTTTGTCCCTCTGGAATCACCATCCTCATTAATGGACTAACCTAACCAGGAGCGTTTGTCCCTCTGCAATCACCATCCTCATTAATGGACTAACCTAACCAGGAGCGTTTGTCCCTCTGCAATCACCATCCTCATTAATGGACTAACCTAACCAGGAGCGTTTGTCCCTCTGGAATCACCATCCTCATTAATGGACTAACCTAACCAGGAGCGTTTGTCCCTCTGCAATCACCATCCTCATTAATGGACTAACCTAACCAGGAGCGTTTGTCCCTCTGCAATCACCATCCTCATTAATGGACTAACCTAACCAGGAGCGTTTGTCCCTCTGGAATCACCATCCTCATTAATGGACTAACCTAACCAGGAGCGTTTGTCCCTCTGCAATCACCATCCTCATTAATGGACTAACCTAACCAGGAGCGTTTGTCCCTCTGCAATCACCATCCTCATTAATGGACTAACCTAACCAGGAGCGTTTGTCCCTCTGCAATCACCATCCTCATTAATGGACTAACCTAACCAGGAGCGTTTGTCCCTCTGCAATCACCATCCTCATTAATGGACTAACCTAACCAGGAGCGTTTGTCCCTCTGCAATCACCATCCTCATTAATGGACTAACCTAACCAGGAGCGTTTGTCCCTCTGCAATCACCATCCTCATTAATGGACTAACCTAACCAGGAGCGTTTGTCCCTCTGCAATCACCATCCTCATTAATGGACTAACCTAACCAGGAGCGTTTGTCCCTCTGCAATCACCATCCTCATTAATGGACTAACCTAACCAGGAGCGTTTGTCCCTCTGCAATCACCATCCTCAATAATGGACTAACCTAACCAGGAGCGTTTGTCCCTCTGCAATCACCATCCTCATTAATGGACTAACCTAACCAGGAGCGTTTGTCCCTCTGCAATCACCATCCTCATTAATGGACTAAACAGGAACTTGGTCCTGAGGATGTAGCTGATAGTGACCAGGAGATGTTATTTGAAGGATGGCTGTCTATGGTTGTCTAATGTCTGCTGTCTGCTGTCCTGGTTTTAACCAGTGTATTGTCTGTGTTACCTGTAATGAGCATTGAGCTGAAGGAAAGTTTCCATTTTATTTTATATTTAATGGACAATAAAGTTTTCTATTCTATTCTGCTTGCGAAAATAGTAATTTCTCAAGGACATACTTGCTTGATTAAGCCTTGTCAACTGCTATTAGCATTAGTGCATGTCATAGCCACCTGGAACCAATTCTAATTGACAAAACTTCAGAAATAACCTATTAAAAATATTATTTGCTGCTACTTTGCGTCACGTTTTTTCCTAATATATAATTATTAAAAAAACAATACAGCTCTATGAGGGCGAGAGAAGTTTTCATCTACCTGTGAAACTAATTATATTACTGGTGCCTGGTTGTTGTTAATAAACCCTAAAAAGTAACTGAAATTACCAATATTAATGTGCCCGATTCTACACTCTGGAAAAATTGCAACACATAAGTTGAAAGGTACTAGCAAATGCACCCGATTGCTTTTTTACAGAAGGCTTGAAAATAAGGTTTGTGGGGGAAACAATGGTAAATGTAAAATAATAAAATATCTTGCCACTGTATAACATCTAATGGGAAAAAACAAGCAGCACAATGATTACAAAAATTGTTTCAAAATTTATTCCTAAATTGTTTCTCACATATTTGAGATGGCTTTGTCAGATTGATGGTAGGTAATTCAGAGTGAGTTTATTCCTTAAATTATAATTAATTTAATTAACTACTTTATTCTAAATTACCACACAATAGTTATGGACTATTGTTCAGGGATCCCTTCAGTTGCCCTGTTAACAGCTCAGCACTCTGAATACTGAACCCAAGTCACTGTAGGTCACCCTTTATCAACCTTAAGCACGTGATATGCCGTGAGGGAATTTGCCTCTGGCACTTAATACATTCAAATGTCTCGATGTGACTTTGTTAGTGGATCACTCCGTCAGCGTGAGAGAGGAAACAGGTCCAAACATTTAATTTAATTAATGAATTTTAATACGGGAATGCGGGAATCCGCCGGGACTCTAACAGGGTTACACTACTAGCATTCAACACAATATACAAAATACAGACACGGGAATATAGCGATATTGATTTTACAGTATATCGCCGTTAAAACAACACATACACTAAACAAAGGGATGCGGTACACACAATGTAGTAACGGTATATTAGGAAAGGCAGTGGTAGCCTACGACTCGACTAGTAGCGAGTAATTGAGAGGAAGGTGGGGTTACTTACTAGTCGAGCGCGAACCAGGAAAAGATAAAGAGGAAAAGAAGGATCTCCCAGGCCCAGTGGATGCCCAACGCGGGATAATGCAGTTTCTGAACCAAACGGAAAACTCGGATGCTCAGTCTTTCTGTTGGAGGCGTGGGTCGCGGGAATTAACCAAAAAGACGCAGGAGTCCAGGTGAAATCGTAGATGGAAAAAAAAGAAGAGAGCGAGTCCCTGAGGTCGCCCCCCTAACATACCTGACTGGCTAGGGGAGGGTCTACGCTGCTATTGGTTGTTGGGAGTACCCGCCTTCGCATCCCTGTCACAGTGCCCGTCTCGGGCGGGTCACACTAATTTTAAGAAATTAGTACAGGAATGTGATTAAGTTAGATAACTCTCAACTCTACCGAAATACACGGATATAGTTGGTCTCTTGATTTCTGTTATAAACTTATGAAGCTAACCATACCAAACACGATAACTTCCGGCTTCGTTTAGGGGGAGATGGTTGATAATTCATTAGCGGCGTGGGCTGGCAACCTCGGAGACGCGGTGCTATACGATAAGGACTTGGACATGGCTTTATTTATTTATTTGGCTCCGTTAGGCGTCAGAAACTGCATTTTTGATTAAATTTACTGAGAGGCTACTTTTCTCCATTCGTGAGTATGAATGGATTCTCCTAGAGATACTGGGAACGCACGCTAGGCGTCAGTAGTGTCCTACGCAAAATATAAGGGCAGTGATTGATTCTTTAGGCGCCGTGCTGGCGCGATCAGAGGCTATATTGATAGCGGGGTTCACACCTCGCCCGTGATCTGCGATGCGCAATCTTCTGGGCTTATGCCGGGTGGGTTTTAACCCCCTTCCTATTGTTACCTAATGCTTTGATCCCCGGGGCCTGGAGCTCCAGAAGGGAAGTGAAAGATAGCGCTGGTATGTTACACAGACACAGAGGCATTTTTAGGGTTTTCTGTATATACAAAGAGTTCCCTACTCAGGAAGAGAACTGGGGAGAGACAAACAGAATGATAATTGTCCTACAGCTTCATTTTGTCCTTCTGGTGGTGAATCATATACAGTGAAACCTGGCTTGGCAGTCACCTTTTCATTGGTTAATTTTCTCTATATCAGGGCCGATCAGTTTCAGGAGTTGATGCCAACTTCTGCTCTTAATTATATAATTGGCTCAATCATATCTTGATCTGAAATTTGCATAAGCAAACAGCTACAGTCGCAGACTGCAAGTGTATCCTAAAGACTTTACTGTGCTGAAGTACAGGAGTGATCCAGCTAATAGAGCTGTCAGAAAACTAAAACTAAGGTAATTGGTTGGAACAAAAACCAGCACGCAGACCGGCCCTCAAGGACCGGAGTTGTGCACCACTGCTCTATGCATCATGATCACCTGGGCTGTGTCCGAATCAGAGCCCTAGCTACTGCGCCCTGTCTCCTGCGTACAGTGCACTCTGTCAGAATCAGAGCCCTATCAACTGCGCCCTGTCTCCTGCGTACAGTGCACTGTGTCCGAATCAGAGCCCTATCTACTGTGCCTTGTCTCCTGCGTACAGTGCACTGTGTCCGAATCAGAGCCCCATCTACTGTGCCCTATCTCCTGTGCACTGTGTCCGAATCAGAGCCTCATCTACTGTGCCCTGTCTCCTGCGTACAGTGCACTGTGTCCGAATCAGAGCCCTATCTACTACGCCCTGTCTTCTGCATACAGTGCACTGTCCGAATTAGTGCCCCATCTACTGTGCCCTGTCTCCTGCGTACAGTGCACTGTGTCTGAATCAGAGCCCTATCTACTGTGCTCTGTTTCCTGCGTACAGTGCACTGTGTCTGAATCAGAGCCCTATCTACTGCGCCCTGTCTCCTGCGTACAGTGCACTGTTTCTGAATCAGAGCCCTCTCTACTATGCCCTGTCTCCTGCATACAGTGCACTATGTCAAAATCAGAGCCCTATCTACTGCGCCCTGTCTTCTGCATACAGTGCACTGTCCGAATCAGTGCCCTATCTACTGCGCCCTGTCTCCTGCGTACAGTGCACTGTGTCCGAATCAGAGCCCCATCTACTGCGCCGTCTCCTGTGTACTGTGTCTGAATCAGAGCCCTATCTACTGTGCCCTGTCTTCTGCATACAGTGCACTGTCCGAATCAGAGCCCTATCTACTGCGCCCTGTCTCCTGTGTACTGTGTCCGAATCAGAGCCCTATCTACTGCGCCCTGTCTCCTGCGTACAGTGCACTGTGTCTGAATCAGAGCCCCATCTACTGCGCCCTGTCTCCTGCATACAGTGCACTGTGTCTGAATCAGAGCCCCATCTACTGCGCCCTGTCTCCTGCATACAGTGCACTGTGTCTGAATCAGAGCCCCATCTACTGCGCCCTGTCTCCTGCATACAGTACACTGTGTCTGAATCAGAGCCCCATCTACTGCGCCCTGTCTCCTGCATACAGTGCACTGTGTCTGAATCAGAGCCCCATCTCCTGCGCCCTGTCTCCTGCGTACAGTGCACTGTGTCCGAATCAGAGCCCTATCTACTGTTCCCTGTCTCCTGTGTACTGTGTCCGAATCAGAGCCCTATCTACTGCACCCTGCACCCAGACTTTGAGGCGTGTTCCCGATAAGTCCGCGAGGGCTCATGGCTGTCCCACTGTAAAATCGGCAAATGCATGAGGGCTCTGTCGCTGACTTTTTCAGCCCTTTATGTGGACTTTCCACAAGTCTGCAATCTTGCAGACTTTGCTGAGAGAATTACCCACAGTTCATAGAATAAAAACGGAAATGCAGCCAGAAGCATCTCAAAAATTGTAAATAAACGACACACATGGCAGGCAGAGTTCTTTCAGCGGGTACAAACCTATAATTTAAAAAGTCCTAAAGCGGAGACTGTCATAAACATCTTGCATGCGAGACAGGGAACATACAACATTACAATGTGCTGTCCCATTCCTCTTATTTGTACCAATTCGAGCCCTTGCACTCTCATGCACTTACGCTGGGCACGCATGTGACGTCAATCAAAGTCTGTGGGGCTCAGGCCTCAGGGCTCAGGGCGGACATTGAGATTGGGTAGCGGAGTATCTGAACAAACGCAACGGTTGACGCATAGCCTAGTTTGAATTTGCAATAGGTACAGTCAAGCCGGAAAGTCTGCACACCCCTTTCACCTTCTCCACGTTTTATTATGTTACAGACATATTCTACAATAGATTGAGTTAATTTTTTGTCTCAAATCTCTACACAAAATAGCCCATAATGACAAAGTGAAAACAGGTTTTTAGACATTTGTGCTAATTTATTAAAAATCTAAATATAAAATATCATATGTACACAAGTGTGCATATATGACACCCAAAAGTGAGCTGAGGTGCATTTTGTTTCCACTGATACTGCTTGAGATGTTTCTACAACTTAATTGGAGTCCACCTGTGATAAATTCAATTGATTGGACATGATTGGGGATTGCCAACACCTGCCTATATAAGGTCCCACAGTTGACAGTGCATGTCAGAGCAAACTCCAAGCCATTATCTGCAGACCTCAGAAACAGGATTGTGTCATAGCATAGATCTGGAGAAGGGTACGGAAAAATCTCTGCAGCTTTACAGGTCCCAAAGAGCACAGTGGCCACCATCATTCGTAAATGGAAGAAGTTTGGAACCACCAAGAATCTTCCTAGACCTGGCCGCCCGGCCAAACTGAGCAATCGGGGAAGATGGGCCTTGGCCAGGGAGGTGAGCTGGAACCCGAGGGTCACTCTGACAGAGCTCCAGCGTATCCTTGTGGAGATGGGAGAACCTTTCAGAAGATCAACCATCCAGGCAGCACTCCACCAATCAGGCCTTTATGGTAGAGTGGCCAGACGGAAGCCCCTCCTTAGTAAAAGGCACGTCAGAGCCCGCTTGGAGTTTTCCAAAAGGCACCTAGAGGACTCTCAAACCATGAGAATCAAGATTCTCTGGTCTGATGAAACCAAAATTGAACTTTTTGGCCTGAATACCAAGCGTCACGTCTGGAGGAAACCAGGCACCGCTCATCACCTGGCTAATACCATCCCTACAGTGAAGCATGGTGGTGGCAGCATCATGATGTGGGGATGTTTTTCAGCAGCGGGAACAGGGCGACTAGTCCTGATAGAGGGAAAGATGAATGCAGCTAAGTACACCGAGATCCTTGAAGAAAACCTGCTCCAGAGCGCTCTGGACCTCAGACTGGGGCGAAGGTTTACCTTCCAACATGACAACGACCCGAAGCACACAGCTAAGAGAACAAAGGAGTGGCTTCGGAGAAAGTTTGTGCATGTCCTTGAGTGGCCCAGCCAGAGCCCAGACCTGAATCCAATTGAACATCTGTGGAAAGAGCTGAAAATGGCTGTGTACCGACGCTCCCCATCCAACCTGACGGAGCTTGCAAGGATATGCCAAGAGGAATGGGCAAAAATGTCCAGAAACAAGTGTGCCAAGCTCGTAGCTTCTTTCCCAAGATGCCTTGAAGCTGTAATCACTGCCATAGGTGCAGCTACCATGTATTAGGCTAAGGGTGTGTACAGATATGTAACCCCTAAATAACCAATTTTTGTCAGTAAAATAAAATTGCATATTTTCTAAAAACCTGTTTTCACTTTGTCATTATTGGCTATTGTGTGTAGATGTTTGAGGCAAAAAATTAACTCAATCTATTGTAGTATAAGTCTGTAACGTAATGGAGAAGGTGAAAGACTGTATATAGGTATCTGAACAAAAACATTTTCAACGTAAAAAAAAAAAGCCACGCATAGCCTACAGAGCGCTGTCTGTAAGTCCTTAATTCCAACTTGCAAAAACAATGGCCTGCCTTTAAAAGTATTGATATCAATATGTGGCCAAATTACAACTAACAATATTGCCTATCGTAGCTCACACTAAATAAACTAGCTCTATTCCAAAGCAATGCTATCCAAACTTTTCTAAATTATTTAATGCAACTTGGCCCTGTGTTTCTTCATCTTAGCATGTGAAGAGACTGTGCCTCATGGAACAACATATGATTTCAATGAATGTTTTTAACAGTTGATGAATAATTACACTCCAGAAAGGATATGGTTATACTTTGTTGGCAAGTTTACTTTAGAAAATGTACAGGTTTTAAAATGTTCACTGCTGCTACAGATTTCTTTACAATTCACAAACAGACAAATATCAAGAAACATCATGTATAATAGAGAAAGGGGGGATGAATAAATAAATGCAGATAAAAATTAGTAATATTTTTACCTAGAAAATAGTGTACATATAGCATTTTTACAAACGTATCCAGACATGTTTGTGGGTCAGATGATGGCAAATAAGTAATAGTACTAATTTTCTTAACATAATAATAGTTATGATATTTGCGAACAGAATTTTGTGAACACAAGGATGTCTATGCTCTGTAGGACCACACAGGTTTTGATAGAAATGCAAATATTCCAAATGCAACACATCTGAATCAGAGTATTTCCACTATAAATTATTCTCATTTTGCAGTTAGATGTGGCACATACAGTTTCATTGACCACATTCTCTTGAAATTGTAAGATGAAGAAACACAGGGCCAAGTTGCATTAAATAAGTTCGGATAGCATTGCTTTGGAATAGAGCTAGTGTATTTAGATAGGCAATATTGTTGGCCACAAAACTTGGCCACATTTTGATATCAATACTTTTAAAGGCAGGCCTAGTTTTTGCAAGTTGGAATGAAGGACTTATAATCAGCGCTCTAAGCTATGCGTGAGTAACTTGGCTTTTTTTTTTTTTACGTTGAAAACGTTTTTGTTCAGATTTCAGTTATTTTTGGTAGCTAACCAAATATGAATAATGCATGAAGATAATGACATCGAGAGAGACATGCATTCCAAATAAATGCATGCAGACATTCGCATAGGCTAAAAACGCAAGAGGAAACAAACCACTTTTGCGTGAGAGAGATCCAGTTATCCCGTGAGAAAGGTCCAGTTATCCCGTGAGAAAGGTCCAGTTATCTCACAAGAGCAATGGAAACCCTGCGAGTGAGATCCAATGGACAGCGCACGCAAATCAAAGTGGGGCTTGCGACCGAGTGAGGTCCAATGGATAGCGCGCATGGTCCACTGGTCAGCGTGCGCGAATAAACGTGGCTTGCAAGGCTAATGGATATCGCGTCAAAGCATTTCCTTTTTAATAGAAAAAGAGGTGGGAGATGGCATTTTGGGTGGTAGTTTAGATTCCATAGCCTACATTTACCCAAATAAGCTATGTATCTTCTGAAATCACACATATCCAATTATATGACGTTAAATACATAGGCTAGACAAGTTGTCACTTTTGTTTTGAATAAACATCTCATTTTAGATACAGGACACAGGCTGGATACAGGCTTTGTTCCCTAGCTAGCTAGTAGGCTAGCTAACATAAGTTAATGAAGATGGTAAAGTTAGGCTATATAGGCTACTGAATTAATATTATTAGCCATAAACCTAAAGAATAATTTGGTAACAACTGTTAACCCAAATCTAACTGCCAATCATTTCCCCCCACATTTCATTTTTTAAATATATTGTAGCCTAGGTATAAAAACATACATAATTGTCCCAACTCTGGTTAATTTCTCAATATCGCTACCGATATGTCATATATGTAGCTTACGTGTTTATTTGAAATGGCGACCAGGAAGGTGTTGGAAAGGTTTTCCAGCCACCATGTGATAATTTAGTTGGCTAACTGTAGCTACTTATGTAGGCTACCACACAAATTATTTGTTAGGTTCATGCCTAATACTATTTAGAAGCCTATACAACTTTAACATATTCATTATCTTAATGTTTCTTAATGTTACCTACTTCCTGGCTCGGGAGCAACAAGATTTCCAGTTGCTATCTAAAATGAGATGTTGTTTATTCAATCAAAAGTGATTACCTGGCCTATCTATTTAACATCATATAATTGCCCATTGGTTGTATAGAAGAGCTAGTTTGGGTAAATGTATGGCATCTGTCTATTATACGAGTACAAACCTCAATTCCAAAAAAGTTGCAAAACAGGGCAAATCAAGATCAAACATAAAATATGACTGAGCCACCTATGAATGCTTACACTACAGTATGTGAAATGCATTCAAAATAACAATATTGAACATGTGGCACAACCACTCCCAAAATCCATGTAAGCAAGTGAGGATTTCCTCTTGCCTTCTGACGAGTTAGTAAATTAGTAAAAACGTGTGAAAATAACAGGAAAGAACTACAAACCTCAATTCCAAAAAAAGTTGGGACAGTGTATAAAATGTAAATAAAAACAAAAAGCAATGATTTGCAAATCCTTTTTGACCTGTATTCAATTGAAAACAGTACAAAGACGAGATATTTAATGTTTTAACTAATCAACTTTATTGTTTTTGGTAAAATAATTTAGGAAAGTTTGGATAGCATTAGTACTATTACTTATTTGCCATCATCTGACCCACAAACATGTCTGGATACGTTTGTAAAAATGCTATATGTACACTATTTTCTAGGTAAAAATATTACTAATTTTTATCTGCATTTATTTATTCATCCCCCCTTTCTCTATTATACATGATGTTTCTTGATATTTGTCTGTTTGTGAATTGTAAAGAAATCTGTAGCAGCAGTGAACATTTTAAAACCTGTACATTTTCTAAAGTAAACTTGCCAACAAAGTATAACCATATCCTTTCTGGAGTGTAATTATTCATCAACTGTTAAAAACATTAATTGAAATCATATGTTGTTCCATGAGGCACAGTCTCTTCACATGCTAAGATGAAGAAACAGAGGGCCAAGTTGCATTAAATAATTTAGGAAAGTTTGGATAGCATTGCCTTGGAATAGAGCTAGTTTATTTAGTGTGAGCTACGATAGGCAATATTGTTAGTTGTAACTTGGCCACATTTTGATATCAAGACTTTTGAAGGCAGGCCTAGTTTTTGCAAGTTGGAATTAAGAACTTATGGACAGCGCTATGTAGGCTATGCGTGAGTAACTTGGCTTTTTTTTTTTTTTTTTTTACATCGTAGACGTTTTTGATCTGATGTATTTGTACTGCACCAACACTGCAGAAATATTTTTTTACTAAATGCAATGATCCAATTGAACACAAGGCATGATGTTGTTAAATTTTAATAGGAAAATATCAGTTAGTTCATTAAATGCAAACCCAGATGATTAAACCCAAGTCAGTCTGGAGGCTGGTACAGATTTATAAACAGATAAAAATGTAATCCCCACAGCTCTAATGAATATCTAAGCTATTTTATACTGGGATGGACAAGTGTTGCTTGTACCAGCTGTAGTAATCCTTTTATACCCAAGATCTGCATGATTAGTTTCTGTACTCAATGTGGGTTTGCAGTAGCCTAAGTTTTTTCTTTTGGATGAAACTTCCTGTAGGGGAATGCTGGCAAACATGAATAGCTTGAGATTAGAACTGTTTGCAGTACTCTTAATCATAAATGAACACTATTAGCTTCTGTTAATATTTTTGTATTATGAATTTTGCCATTCAAACACATACACCATTGTGGGTAGTGCATGGACTAATGGTAAATCCATCTTGACTATAAAGTTACTGTACAAAACAACTTTGTGAATTTGCATATATCACTGCCGACTGATTGCTTTAATAACAATTTTAATAATTTCATTCATAATTTACTAATTGGGATGGCAGGTATGCCATCCGCCAAGTTACGGCTTGGCGGGGCATGCCCCATACCTATACAGCACCGAGAGTTTTTCGGGGTTTCCTACAGAAGTAACCACAATGACCATAGACACACAGCCCTTAAAAACATGAACTTCTGTATGTTCTGACCTCATGTAACCACACAGCATTCAGATACAACTTCACACATCCACACAATAAAGCCCCAAACTTGGGTTATTTTGCCGGTTTTTCTCCTTCCTCTTCCGCTTCTTCTTCTTCTTCTTCTTCTTCTTCTTCTTCTTCTTCTTCCCATTTTCCTGCCAAACTGCCGAGTAGGGTGTATCTGCAGAACTGCAGAAGGGGCTTACAGCTTGCTGGGTGGGGCTTGAGGGGCTTACAGCTTGCTGGGCGGGGCTAAGCACTAGTGCGCATGCGGATGGACCGAATTTGTGTTGCCAGAACTTAAGCAGACGAGCAGACACTAGTTTGTATGAGAGAGTCTCTCTAGCTCTGGTTTAAACTTTCATTCGGTTGAAAAAGAACTAAATATGGCTTCCAGTGAAAAAGTAAGTACCTTAAGGGGCACCTTCGCTATTTTGGACATTAGGGCCTATTTTCGGTCTGTCATTTGCTTCAGTGTTGAGCTAACGTTAGCTAACTTTATCTAGCTTGTTAGCATGTGCACTGGCTAGCTAACGCACGTTAGCTAATATTCCCTGTAAACACCCAACCCACCCCAACTATGTGAATGTGAAGTTGCCATCATTTTGGCCGCCAAGTTTTGAGGAAGACTACTTATTAATGTTGAACTAATGTTAAAGCTATGTTAAACACGAACCATTTTCACAAGGTGGTCAACTTCACATTCTCTATAATGTCCACCGCAATACACATTGTCAACGTCGTTGTAAAAAACACGTTGGAATTTGTTGCTTATTCAATCATCAAAGCCACCTTGAAAATATGTGTAATGCTAAAAACGAATCCCGGTGCATAGTGCACACAACTGCGTTTTATAAGCTTGAGCAACATTCCTCTATTTTAGTCCAAAATGAGAAACATGACTTGATGCTCATATAGCATAGTGAAAACAGCAGAATCAGTTAGAGGCTGCTTATTGTTACATTTGTGACCCCAGCTGGTGTTTTGGTCCTTAAGTCAATAGGTCATTTTTCAGTTGTTTTACAGATTATGAAAATGCAGATCCTAAGCTTTCAAATGATGTGTCATGCATTGAAATCTGAATATAGTGGAAGAAGATATGCTTATTTGAATGTTGGGACACCTGACCTTGACATTTTGAAAGTAATTCTTCTTTTTTTCCAGGACCACATAACAATACAGAGAGGCCGTTCACTTCCACCACTAGTGAAGTGCACATCCTGTTGCAGCAGCTATCACTGCCCGTTTTGTGGGCCTTCCGTTTTCCACAAAGTACCTGGATTCGAATCGAATCTTTGCATCTCCATGAGTTCCTTATCAAAACAATAAGAAACACAAAATAAACGCTTATTAAACCCATTGTGTTTACTGATCAACCATATATACAGAATAAACCATTAAGAGGATATTATAAAAGATGACAGAGATCAAAGAAGCACATATACCTCTCCCAACATAAGTTTTTTATCTGGTAAATCCCTGCACAGCCACAGACACTAAACTGAAAGGAGCTTTAGCTTTCATGACATAAAGATGCCAGACATCCATAAATCTGCTTATAGATCTGTTTGATAATGTCTAGCTCAGGAAAGGCTAAAGTAATCTTGTGTGCATTTAACCTCCTGCTATCCTCAAATTTACATTACATTTGGTTTCCTTGAGGTCAATTTCACCCCAGCAATTTAAACCTCCAGAAAATGATTAAAATGAAAATTGTAACTAAAGTTTATGTGTCAGGTAGGCCTACTTTACAAAACAATAAGTTACAAAAAATATACCCATGGGGTGCATGGGGACCCTTCCTACTACATCACACTACCAGTATACCCAAGCTGGTCTCCCAGCAAGACCATCACATCACCAGCTTAGTGAACATCACTTCCCAGCATAGACCAGCATCAGGTCTTCTGATGCTGACCTTCTCTGTATACTACAATGTATACTAATAATTGTCTGCATCCACTGTTTTTGGTCTATGAAAAGCACAGAATGAATTAAATGTATTATTATTATTATTATTATTATTATTATTATTATTATTATTATTTATTGATTTATTTATTTGGAATATTTGGATTTCTATCAAAACCTGTGTGGTCCTACAGAGCATAGATATCCTTGTGTTCCCAAAATTCTGTTTGCAAATATAACTATTATTATGTTAAGAAAATTAGTACTATTACTTATTTTCCATCATCTGACCCACAAACATGTCTGGATACGTTTGTAAAAATGCTATATGTACGCTATTTTACAAATATTACTTATTTTTATCTACATTTATTTATTCATCCCCCCTTTCTCTATTGTACATGATGTTTCTTGATATAAATGTCTGCTTGTGAATAGTAAAGAAATCTGTAGCAGCAGTTAACATTTTAAAACCTGTACATTTTCTAAAGTAAACTTGCCAACAAAGTATAACCATATCCTTTCTGGAGTGTAATTTTTCATCAACTGTTAAAAACATTAATTGAAATCATGTTGTTCCATGAGGCACAATCTCTTCATATGCTAAAATGAAGAAACACAGGGCCAAGTTGCATTAAATAATTTAAGAAAGTTTGGATAGCATTGCTTTGGAATAGAGCTAGTTCATTTAGCTACGATAGGCAATATTGCTAGTTGTAACTTGGCCACATTTTAATATCAATACTTTTATAGGCAGGCCTAGTTTTTGCAAGTTGGAATTAAGGACTTATAGACAGCGCTCTGTAGGCTATGCGTGAGTAACTTGGCTTTTTTTTTTTACGTCGTTTTTGTTCAGATATAATTAAATATTAAAAATGTCTGAGTAACTGCCTGGCGTTGACATATAAAATCATGTCATTGTTAAATGCAATATGAAAATATGAACCTTTTGCCTCTTGATAATTAATTATAATAGTAGCAATCTATGTAACACTCCTTAATTAATAATGTTTATTTTTTAATAGAAATGGGTTACTTTTTAATACTTTAGATTTTTTGGGTTTCTTTCCCATGTGTTAACACATATTTTAGTCTTCAATAGTTAAATAAAGTAATAATTTCTCCATTACAATGTTGTTCTGCCATCAATCATTTGCTAATTTTTTTTGTAAGATTTATATAAATATATAAATGTATGATTAAGGCAGAAAGAAGGACTCACCCTCAGATGAAAGTCTGGCACAGAATCCTGATATCCACACCAGGGTCCACCACAGTACCATCCCCATGGCTTATGCCCTACTCAGCACTTGATACTGATATCGAGCCTTTTTACCAGTTACGTATACTTCACAGGAAATGGCTGAACAAAGAGGAACTACAAACTGTTCTGGCTAAGCTGGGTTCTGCAATAGTTTGCACAAGCTAACTATGACTCTGTTCTTGACTGTGCTCAGTACTATGATATTTGTGTCGCTTGAAGCGCAAAGAACTTGCATTTAACATGTTTACTTCGGGTTATAGAACAACATATTCGACAGACCACTGAAGCCTCAGTCAAAACTTTAGATGAACACAATGATGCTCCATCATCTGACATACTGCTTGATAAACTGGGTACAAGCAAGCCAAATCCCATTGAAATCCATTGCTTCTGTGTACAAACAACCCTTACAGTCCTGGACAGAAAGCGAAATAGCCATCACCACTGCTATGTCCTATGAACGCACAACTTGCTGAGCTGGGAAAACACCGTAAAACAGTGCAGATGTTTGTCTTCTTTATAAAACTCTAAATGGCCCCGCCCCCTCAGCACCTTAGTTAAGCAGAAATCTACTAACAGCTCAAGCAGGTCTGCAGTTAGGCTGCATAGTTACAGGAAGGAAAAGTGTTTTTAGCAACTCAGTTTCAACCACACTGCCACCAGACATACATACAAACTTGCACAACATATCGCTTCTTTGCCATTTCACTTAGGCCATGACTAAAGGACAACCAACAATGCACACAATGTTTAGACCAGTACCCTGCATACTTTAGTGTCTCCTGTTTATTTTGTAGTTGTTTTGTTTATTTGTTTGATCATGATGTCTCATGTTGATTGCAGCAGCGTCCCGTCACTCATCACTATTGGGTTCAAATGTATTTGTATTAAGTCTGTTTCCTAAGTTCAGCAGTAATCTTAGTCCTTTGGGAGTTGTTGGGGCTCCTCGAGCATGTTATTGTTCAGTCACACTGTTAGTGTCAGTCAGTAGAGAACTCAGGATCCCTATCAAACATTATATTTACATCCCTCCTCGCATCTCAAATAGAAGGGGGTATATTACTATTACTGTGTTTAGCTGCTTAGTAATTGTGAACTGAGGAATGTCATTGTGAAGTTTTCACCCAAGCAGGATGGGTTGCTTTGATATGTTATTAATGTTGGGATATTGCCATTTGCAGTGCACTTCTCACAGAAAAGTGTAACTGACTGAAATGATGGAATTATCAGGGCAAAGGGGAGGTGCTAATTGTCCTTGTCATGTAAAGGAACAGAAAAACAAATAGGAAATCATGAAAACCTGCTTTATTTTGTAGAGGGTATGCCCAGCTATTTCCTACTAAGAGAAAATAAACTCACAAAAGCATCAAGAATAAAGTTAAAAACAAGCAGGTATTATACACATACCAAACATTAAACAACAGTCAGAGAAAGAATGCAAAAACGAAATGATTCTAAAATAAAACATTAATTTAAAATACAACAATGTCTTCCAGAGTGGCAGATGTAATAAGATGCAGCCATTATGTCTGTTACACATTTGACAAGCACTGATACGGGTTCTTTAAAATGAAAATATTATACATTTTGCAATTTGCCCTTTATGTCTTTGAAAAAATTGCCCTTTATGTCTGAAAAATTTATTTAAAATATTAAAAATAAGTATCTTTAATCTCCAACTTTTTCAAGTTTTTAAAAATAAATTTGATACTGAAATGTGAGTTTCCTTTGCTGCTCAGTGAATTCTGTTAGCAGCCTGGACGAATTTAATCTGTCTGTTTTACAGGTGTTTTGCACTGAAACTTTGAGTTTAAATTGAATGGGCTGAGTGTGTCCAGATCCCTTAGCACAGTGTAAAGACTTATTTGTCTGCATCAATGAGAGCTGTCCATAGGAGGGAAGCTCTCCATTGCATTGGTCCTCCAGGGCTTTGCTACTCTAATCACTCCACAGGCTGGGCTGACTCTTGGGTTTCAGGTTCACCTGCAACAGTGGAAGTGGAGAAATGTTCAGTCTTTATCACACAGCCTTTCTTGGTCAAATCTGGAAACGGTGACATTAAAAATCACAAACTGTAATTTATACTTGCTGGCTTTGAGTGTTCTAGTGCTGTATGTGATGGATTTGATTTTATTTCTACATTTTTTCTTTATTGGATGATTACTGATGTTCATTTACCTTTTCATATTCTGACGTGTCTAACATAACATCCTAATATATTTATACGATTTAGCCCACACAGAACCACAATCTGTTCATTTATGCAAGTCCTCTTTCTGCCTAAATCATACATTTATATATTTATATGAACTTAAGAATTAAAAGGGCAGAGACTGTCTCTAGTGATAAGATGCTTTGAACCGTTGGTTTCAGTACCACGGTCCCCTGTCTTCATTCAAAACTGAAAGATGTTGAGTACTTGGCTGTTGTGTCCCAGTGCTAGTGTCCTCGGTTTGTGGCCTTCTCCTGTAGTACCACAGCAGTACTTTCAGCATCCCCAGGGTGGCCAGCACTACAATCACCACCCTGACCACTGTCTCAGTGCTCCACCCTGTGTGAGAGGGAACACATATGGTTAGTGTGTCTGATGTAGTCTGTTCTCAGATTCAAGCTATCACAAAGAGCAACACCACTTTACATTTCAAATATGGTATAACTGAACTGTCATTTCTGCAATCACTAGGCCACAGGAGTGACAGAAGTATTAATGCTCAGTGTAACTCTGTATTGAACTCTGCTTCCCTCCCATTGTGGGTTGGATTCACTTGTTTTTTAAGCCTTAAATCAGCTCATAGGTAGAGGTGTACAGGTGTGGTTGGAGGTTTTTACCTGTCTTTATCTCTTGGGGTTCAGTGATGGGTGTTGTTGGCAGAGTGAGGTGCAGGGGGACCTGTGCTCTGAGCATGCTCTCTGTGAACACCACACAGGCCCAGTGCAGCTGGTCTTCACTGAGGCCCAACAGGGTGAGATTCAGCAGTCCTGCACCCGCTTGGTTCCGGCTTGGAACCTACCTTGACTTTCAAGCCCAGCTCCGGCTTGGAGCGGTCCGTAAGGGACTCTATTTATGTTTAGTTAATTAACCTGTTTTCCTTTCCTGTACAGCTTTGGGACTACCCCAACGCTTAATAAAATTACCATTTTCTTGAATCTGCCTCCTGGTCGTTGCACTTGGGTTCGTCCCGTATCAGGATCGTAACAGAACGAACTGGCCAAAAAGCATGGACCCAGCCGATCTGGAACAGATTCGCCACGCCTTCTCCTGCCAAACTGCGGTCAGCGACCAACAGGGCCGTCGTTTGGATGACGTTCTGGAAGGAGTTAGGGGCATCACGGAGCAGGTAGCCCAACTTTCGCTCCACCAACCGCTACCGCGGATTCCTGCCAACCCAACTCCTCCCGCTCCTGAACCTCCTCCGGAGGCTCCGGCTCCCACTTCTAGCCGTGAGCCCCGAGTACAACACCCCGAGTTATATCGCGGGGGGTTGGGGAGATGTCGGGAATTTCTACTTAAATGTGACATAGTGTTTCGTATGCAGCCCTCCTCCTTCGCCTCTGACCCCAGCAAGATCGCGTTCATCATGAGCAGCTTGGGAGGGAGCGCCCTGGAGTGGGCTACATCCATCTGGGACAGCCAGGCCCCGTTATGCATCAACTTCGCAGCCTTTACCGCAGAAATGCGGCGTGTGTTTGAACACCCGACCTGTGGGCGAGACGCTACCCAACGTCTGCTTCAAGTTCGTCAAGGCAACCGCAGCGTCGCAGAAATGGCCATTCAGTTTCGTACCCTCGCCGCGGAGTCCGGATGGAATGACACCTCCCTCCAGGGGGCTTTCCGCCAAGCTCTCAGCGAGGAACTCAAGGACCAGCTTGCCACTCGGGAGGAGTCCAACTCCCTCAATAGCCTCATCAGCCTCGCTATAGCCATTGATAATCGTCTCCGCATCCGGGCCCGGGAGCGGGGAGGAAGCTCCGGGCGTCATTCACTCTCCGTCGCTTCAAACGTTCGTTCACACTCCTCCGTCACTGGATCTAGGGCGCCGACGGGCGTTTCCGAGGAGGAGCCCATGCAACTGGGCAGAGTTGCGGTCAATCCCGAGGAGCGCCAACGCCGTCTGCGCACCAGATCCTGTTTTTACTGCGGCAAGCCTGGCCATCAGATCGCCTCCTGTCCCATCCGCCCAAAAAGAATGGGCTCGCCAGTTAAACTGGGCGTACTGACGAGCCCCATCATCCCCAACCATGCAGCCCAGGATCGCCTTATGTTCAAGGCTACCCTCCTTTGGAGGGACAAGACCGTGACCTCCTCGGCTCTAATCGATTCCGGAGCTGACGCCAACTTCATGGATATCACCTTTGCCAGGAGGGTCGGCATTCCCACGGAACGTCTTACCTCA
Organism: Synaphobranchus kaupii; assembly: GCA_029718625.1. Lineage (NCBI taxonomy): Eukaryota > Metazoa > Chordata > Actinopteri > Anguilliformes > Synaphobranchidae > Synaphobranchus > Synaphobranchus kaupii. The sequence continues at coordinate 482,704 of JAINUF010000028.1, forward strand.
CCCATTTCAGCTCTTGCTCTGGACGGTAGGAGTTTGGGGCTAGTTACCCACTCCACTGTTCCTATCCAACTTATTTTGTCTGGCAATCATCGGGAGTCCATTCAACTGTTACTTATTAACTCCAAACAATCTGCTCTTGTTTTAGGTCAGACCTGGCTCTGCCTCCACAACCCTCATATTGACTGGAAAGCCGGTCGCATCCTGGCGTGGAGTGCCCACTGTCTAGCCAGCTGTCTCCGTTCTGCTCTGCCCCCTCCGGGGTCCAGTAATTCCTGTTCTATGCAACCTATACCTGATTTAACCAATGTTCCCAGCGAGTATCACGACCTCGCACAGGTGTTCTCCAAATCACGTGCTCTGTCCTTACCTCCTCACAGGCCGTACGACTGCGCCATTGACCTACTGGCTGGAGCTAAACTGCCATCTGGACGCCTCTACAGTCTGTCTGGACCAGAGAAACTAGCCATGGAGGAATACATCCACGACTCCCTCGCTTCGGGTATTATCCGTCCCTCCTCATCCCCAGTCGGTGCAGGGTTCTTCTTCGTAGGGAAGAAGGATGGCTCTCTGCGACCCTGCATCGACTACCGGGGACTCAACCAGGTCACCATCCGTAACAAATACCCTCTTCCCCTCATTAACACCGCCTTTGAACCCCTCTCGCCAGCGGTTACGTTCACCAAGCTCGACCTCCGGAATGCGTATCACTTGGTGCGTATACGGGAGGGGGACGAATGGAAGACTGCTTTCAATACCCCGTTGGGCCACTACGAATACCTGGTGGTCCCCTTCGGCCTTACTAACGCCCCAGCAGTCTTCCAAGGCATGGTGAACGACGTCCTGCGTGATCTCCTGGGGAAGAGCGTATTTGTCTATATCGATGACATCTTGATTTTTTCTCAATCCCCTCAGGAACACGTTCTTCACGTCCGAGAGGTTCTCCAGCGGCTGCTGGAGAATCAACTTTTTGTTAAAGCAGAGAAATGTTCCTTCCATGTGTCTACTGTCCCGTTCCTCGGCTTCATCATCGAGGAGGGCAGTATCCGGGCGGACCCTGCTAAGATCAAGGCGGTGACAGAATGGCCCCAACCCACCTCTCGCAAGCACCTTCAGCAGTTCCTTGGGTTTGCTAATTTCTATCGCCGCTTTATCCGTAATTACAGTGTCATTGCTGCTCCCCTTACTAAACTCACTTCCGTTGCCCTGCCTTACTGTTGGAATTCCGATGCCCAGCGAGCATTCGAACTGCTCAAGGTCCGTTTTTCCTCAGCACCTATCCTCCGTCACCCGGACACTTCTCGTCAGTTTACCGTTGAGGTGGATGCCTCCGACACCGGCGTGGGGGCCATTCTGTCTCAACGGTCCGCCTCTGATAACAAGCTCCATCCCTGCGCATTCTTCTCCCGGAGACTGTCCTCCGCCGAGAGGAACTATGATGTCGGGGATCGGGAACTTCTGGCTATAAAACTGGCTCTTGAGGAGTGGCGCCACTGGCTGGAGGGGGCAGGTAATCCCTTTCTTGTTTTTACCGACCATCAAAACCTTATTTATTTAAAATCTGCCAAAAGGCTTAATGCTCGTCAGGCTAGATGGTCGTTATTTTTTGCCCGGTTTAATTTCTCTGTTTCTTACCGCCCCGGTTCCCGCAATATTAAGGCAGATGCCTTGTCCCGCATTTTTTCCCCCCCCTCCAGTCCTGCTGATCCGGAGCCCATTCTGCCGGCTTCCTGTGTGGTGGCTGCGGTCTCCTGGGAGATCGAGGGTATTGTGAAGGCCGCCCAGACTTCCCAACCGGACCCCCGCAATAACCCTAACTCCTGCCTTTTTGTCCCCAATTCCGTCCGCTCCCAGGTCCTCGAATGGGTTCACGCCTCGTGCCTGGCATGTCACCCAGGTGCTGCCAGAACTATCGCCCTCGTCAGGAGGAGTTTCTGGTGGCCTACCCTTAAGGGGGATACCCGTGCCTTTGTCCTGGCCTGCTCGGTGTGCGCCAGGAGCAAGGCATCCCACCAGCCTCCCTCCGGTCTTCTCCTTTCCCTCCCCGTCCCTGGCCGTCCTTGGAGTCACATTGGTGTGGACTTTGTCACCGGTCTGCCGTTGTCAGAAGGTAACACCGTGATTCTGACAATAGTGGACCGGTTCTCCAAGGCGGTTCACTTTGTTCCCCTCCCCAAGCTCCCGTCCGCCCTTGAAACCGCTGAGCTCTTGGTGCTACATGTGGTCAGGCTGCACGGGATCCCCTCTGACATCGTGTCAGACCGTGGGCCCCAGTTCTCCTCCCGGGTTTGGAGGGCGTTCTGTGTAGCCCTGGGTGCCTCACCTAGTCTTTCCTCGGGTTTTCATCCCCAGTCTAACGGTCAGGCAGAGAGGGCGAACCAGGACCTGGGGGCCGCCCTGCGGTGCGTCACAGTGCGCAATCCCGCCTCTTGGAGCCGCTTTCTCCCCTGGGTCGAGTACGCTCACAACTCCCTTAAGAGTGCTTCTACAGGCCTATCCCCGTTTGAGTGTGCTTTAGGCTATCAACCCCCTCTTCTGTCGACCCAGGAGGCCGAGATAGCGGTCCCCTCAGTTAAGGCCCATCTCCTTAAATGTAGACGCATATGGAGGCTCACACGCACCGCACTCCTTCGCTCCAACTCCCGTTCCCAACGTCTGGCGGACCTTCACAGGACCGCAGCCCCACGGTATAGGGCCGGTCAGCAGGTCTGGCTCTCCACCGCTAATATCTCCCTTCCCTCCTCATCCAGGAAACTCCAGCCCCGCTTTATTGGTCCCTTCCCTATCATTTGTCTTATTAACCCCGTTTCAGTTAAACTTTCCCTCCCCGCCTCCATCAAGGTTTACCCTGTTTTTCATGTGTCCCAAATCAAGCCTGTCTCCTCCAGCCCCCTCAGTACCCCCACCATCCCTCCACCTCCCGTCCGAGTTATCGACAACGCCCCGGCCTACACGGTGAACCGTGTGATCGATATCCGCCGCAAGGGCCGGGGTTTCCAATACCTCGTCGACTGGGAGGGGTACGGTCCTGAGGAGAGGTCGTGGCTCCACAAGAGCCTTATCTTGGACCATTCACTCATCCAAGACTTCCACAAGCTGTTCCCTGACAAGACCAGGCCTCCGGGTACGCCAGGTGGCGTACATTGAGGGGGGGGTACTGTAACGTTCCGTTCCCCTCCTGTCCGTTTTCCATGTTTTCCTTGTTTCCTCCGTGTCATGTTGGATCCCATGTCCGTGTTTTCCCCCTGGCTGTGGACTGGGCGTTTCCCTCGGGTTCATTTCGGCTTATTTTCCACTTTAACTTCCGCCTATCACTCTCCCCTCTCGTTACTCACATTCCTCACTGCTGTGCTTCGGCAATCACTCCCGATTGAACATCACACCTGTTTCTCATTTTCTCCTTCATTTCCTGCACCATTTAAACCCCTGGCTGGCTGCTAGTCGGCGCCAGTTCGTTAACTAACCAACCGTGTTTATGTCATGTCACGCTTCTGGTCCAGTATTCGTCAGCTTGCTGTCTGTTCCTGTTTACCTGGTTTGCAGTTTGGTAGCTATCCCTCCGAAACATTCTCTGTTGCATGCTACTTACCTGTCTCCCTTCAACCTCCAGACGCCACGGTTCCAGCCTCCCTGTAGCTGTGTCTTGTCCTCCCTATGTCACCTACCTCCTGAACTGCGGTTACGTTTCCAGTATCCCTGAATGTTAGCCGGCTTCTGCAAGATTGCCCGAGCCACGCCGCACCTTCTAACTCTGCGGAGCTTTCTTCAGCTACAGTCCTGTCTCAGTACCCTGCCATTAACCTCTGCTTTCTACCCCGTTAATCAAGCTACCTACCCAGTCCGGTTCCAGTCCAGCTCCAGCCCAGGTCTTGTCCAGTACCGGTGTTTCATACACCTCCGTTAAAGTCCAGTTCCGGCTTGGAGTAATTCCGTGCCGGCTTCCGTTTCCCTGAGTGGACCTCCCGGTCCAGTTCCAGTCCAGTTCCAGTCCAGTACCAGTCCTGTTCCGGTGTGTTGTACACCTCTGGTAAAGTCCAGTTCCGGCTTGGAACAAGTTCCGTGCCGGCTTCCGTTTTCCTGAGTGGACCCCTCCGGTCCAGTCCCAGTCCAGTTCCAGTCCAGTTCCTGTCCAGTACCAGTCCAGTTCCGGTGTGTTGTACACCTCTGGTAAAGTCCAGTTCCGGCTTGGAACAAGTTCCGTGCCGCCTTCCGTTTTCCTGAGTGGACCTCCCGGTCCAGTTCCAGTCCAGTTCCAGTCCAGTTCCAGTCCAGTTCCGGTGTGTTGTACACCTCCGATCAAGTCCAGTTCCGGCTTGGAACAAGTTCCGTGCCGCCTTCCGTTTTCCTGAGTGGACCTCCCGGTCCAGTTCCAGTCCAGACCCGGTGCCACTACTCCACCTTCCCTAACCAGTTCCGGCTAGGAACAGTAGGGCACTTCCGCACCCAGTCCGGCTTGGACTCCCAGTCCTGCACCCGCTTGGTTCCGGCTTGGAACCTACCTTGACTTTCAAGCCCAGCTCCGGCTTGGAGCGGTCCGTAAGGGACTCTATTTATGTTTAGTTAATTAACCTGTTTTCCTTTCCTGTACAGCTTTGGGACTACCCCAACGCTTAATAAAATTACCATTTTCTTGAATCTGCCTCCTGGTCGTTGCACTTGGGTTCGTCCCGTATCAGGATCGTAACACTTACAGTCCTGGACAGAAAGCCAAATAGCCGTCACCACTGCTATGTCCTACGAACGCACAACTTGCTGAGCTGGGAAAACACCGTAAAACAGTGCAGATGTTTGTCTTCTTTATAAAACTCTAAATGGCCCCGCCCCCTCAGCACCTTCGTTAAGCAGAAATCTACAAACAGCTCAAGCAGGTCCGCAGTAAGGCTGCATAGTTACAGGAAGGACAAGTGTTTTTAGTAACTCTGCATTCTCAGTTTCAACCACAGACGCCTGGACCACACTGCCGCCATACATACATACATTAACTTTATATATTTATTTTATTAAAGGATCCCCATTAGCTGGTAGCCATCGCAACCAGCTAATCTTCCTGGGGTCCAATATAAAAACACATACGAAAGCAACCACAAGTGAAACAAACAATTACCATTACCAAATTTAAAAATACAAACCTCATCTCAGAGACAGAAATGGCCAAAAACAAAAATATAAGTAAAAACAAATAAACAGAGGACATGGAAAAACCAGAACAAACAGGAAACAGATTACATACCCAGATATCATTTGAGTTTCCTTTTGAAAGACAGTTTACTATGGATGCAGCAGATATCACGAGGCAAATTATTCCAGAGAGATAATGATCTATAAATAACTGATCGCTGTAGAGCCCTAGTTCTCGGATGAGGCCGCATGAGCTGACCACTGCTGGACCCTCTCGTGTTATGACCATGTACAGTACTGCTATATACAATTTGATCAGACAAAAAAACAGGAATTTGACCACTAATGACCGATCTGAACAGTGCAAGTATATTATAATAGAACCTCTTCTCAACCTTAAGCCAGGAGAGGCGTGTGTGTCTTTGATTCACGTTGATGCCCTGTTTTGGACAACCTGGAGTTTCCTGAGCTCCCCGCTTGCAGCAGATGACCAGACCACAGAACAATAGTCAAGGTGGCATAATGTCAGTCTTTGTACAATCTGGCATTGAAGAGGACGCGCAACAAACAAAGCACATTTCCTAGCAATGGCAATTGCTCTTCCCATCTTCACAACAATCCTATTAATGTGATGAGACCAAGACAGAGAGCCATCCAGCATCACTCCAAGGAGCTTAGGGCTTTCAACTTGTTCAACAGTTGCATTATACAACTTTAGATCGAGCTTTGGGTTACTGGATAACGTGTGCCTCGTTCCCATCACAATACTTTTTGTCTTCGAGATGTTAAGGACAAGTCTGTTACACTTTATCCAGTCATACCCAGCATTCAGTTCATTGGACAAAACTGAATTCAGTTCACTCCATGATGACGCAGCACAGGACAAAGGTGGAATCATCAGCGTAAAGCACCAAGCTGGCATGCTCAGTTGCGGAAGGTAGATCGTTAGTAAAGAAGACCAAAGGCCCCAAGCAACTTCCCTGTGGAACGCCACAGTCTACTGGACAGGCTGCCATTAAGACACACCCTCTGTGATCTAGAGGACAAATAACTTTGCAGCCACTGTATAGCAGAAGGTTCAAAACCGTGACATTTAAGTTTCGCAGTCAAGAGAGAATGGTCAATCACATCAAATGCAGCACTGAAATCTAACAACACAGCTCCCACCATCATAGAGTTATCTATTGCTCTAAGCCAGTCAACAGTCATCTGTATTAGAGCAGTAGAAGCAGAATGGTCAGCTCCATATGCATGCTGAGACTTTGCTGTTAGTTTGTTATTCTTAAAATAGGCTTGGATTTGTGCATACACAATCTTTTCCATCACTTTGCTCAAAACAGGAAGAATACTTATAGGTCTAGAGTTGCCCCCATTAAAAGCAGATTTGGTGTCCTTAGGTAATGGAATAAACTTAGCCTCCTTCCACAACTTTTGACACACTCCCACAAATGAACATCTATTAAGGATATGACAAACAGGCATTGATATTAATAATAATCCCTTTTTTACACTCTGTGTAGCTTTGTGACCTGATTACGTAAGGAACAGTACCTACGCCTATCTTCAACTAAACCAGAATTAACTGAGGCTTGTTTGGCAATGTCTCTCTCTGTCATTAAATTCAATAGCCTGGTGTCAATCCAAGGGGCGGATTTATTTTTGACAGTGAACTTTTTTAAGGAAGCGTGCTTATTTACAACACTCATGTACATCTCCATAAATAAATCCAATGCAATCTCTGGGTCATCCTTGCTACACACATCACGCCAATTTATATTATATATCTCATCAATAAAACAGTCTGCCCTAAATCTCTTATAGGACCTTGTGAAAATAATTCTGGCCTTGGATTTAGGAACCTTAGTCTTCCTGGTGACAGCTATTATATTGTGGTCACTGAAACCCACAGGGACAGAGACAGCCCTGGAGCATTGGTCAGGAACATTTGTGTAAATGTGATCAATACATGTTAATGAACTAATACCAGCCAAGTGGGAGGAGCTACAATTTGAGACCGATTACAAGCATGTGACATAGAAAGAAACTTACTCTTAATATTACATGATGGTGCCAACCAGTCTACATTCATGTCACCTAGCAGGTAAATTTCTTTGTTTTCGTCTGTTATCCTATCAATCATCTCACATAACCCATTCATGTCACATAACCCAGAAATGTGCTATACAAATAAACTTGACTTGACTTGACTTCAGATACTGAGCATCCGCACTTGGAGGCCTGTAGAAAGAGCATACTCGAATTGGTTTTAAATGAGGTGAGTGGACTTGCACACATATAGCTTTGATGTTCTCCCTACTCAGATCATTGTGGAGTTTGACAGGGAAGTGATTTTGAACATAAATAGCCACTCCACCTCCAAACCTGTTTTCTGTCCTGTCTGAAAATTGAGAACCCTCCAATAGCTACAGCAGCATCGGTGAAGGAATCATCCAGGTGGGTCTCAGAAACCGCAAATCTGTTAACACAGTTAGCCCTGACAAAACCCTCCAGTTCATGGCACTTAAAACGCAGGCTGCATACATTAGCATGCGGTAGCACTAGGCCCTTAGGAAGGCCCAGCCTAATGCGGGACATGTCAGTTGTGGAAATAGACATTGTAACAAAGTTACACAAGCATAAAACGAAAACCACTCAAAAATTGCACATCCTAAAAGACCCAAGGTGTTACCTTCGAGTCTCAAACTTGCAAAGATACAAACAAACGTATCGCTTCTTTGCCAATTCACTTAGGTTGTGGCTGAAGGACAACCAACAATGCACACAGTGTTTAGACCAATACCCTGCATACTTTAGTGTCTCCTGTTTATTTTGTAGTTGTTTTGTTTATTTGTTTGATCATGATGTCTCATGTTGATTGCAGCAGCGTCCCGTCACTCATCACTATTGGGTTCAAATGTATTTGTATTAAGTCTGTTTCCTAAGTTCAGCAGTAATCTTAGTCCTTCGGAAGTTGTTGGGGCTCCTCGAGCATGTTATTGTTCAGTCACACTGTTAGTGTCAGTCAGCAGAGAACTCAGGATCCCTATCAAACGTTATTTTTACATCCCTCCTCGCATCTCAAATAGAAGGCGCTATATAACTGTGTTTAGTTGCTGAGTAATTGTGAACTGAGGAATGTCCTTGTGAAGTTTTCACCCAAGCAGGATGGGTTGCTTTGATATGTTATTAATGTTGGGATATTGCCATTTGCAGTGCACTTCTCTAAGAAAAGTTTAACTGACTGAAATGGACATGATGGAATTATCAGGGCAAAGGGGCGGTGCTAATTGTCCTTGTCATGTAAAGGAACAGAAAAACAAATAGAAAATCATGAAAACCTGTTTTATTTTGACAGTGCTTTTTGTAGAGTGTATGCCCAGCTATTTCCTACTTAGAGAAAATAAACTCACAAGAGCATCAAGAATAAACAGGTAAAAACAAGCAGGTATTATAAATATACCAAACATTAAACAGTCAGAGAAAGAACACAAAAATACATGACTTTAAAGCCTGAATCTGAAATAAAACGATGTGTCTTTAATGCCATTTTTCAGGAGCTGCAGGTGTAATAATATACAGCCATTTAGATTTAGGTAAATAGCAGTATAATCCGAGAATCACATTGAGAAGGAAGACCGACACAGGTTGTTTTAGGTCGCTCATAAATACTTTAGATTAGTATCAACACACATCAAACCACAGATTACACACTTCCTGCTGTTCAGTCTGAAGCCCTTTTGCTCAGGAAGTGGGCAGGCCGAGATTGTTACATCTGTTATACATTTGACAAGCACTGATAATGGTTCTTTACAATGGAAATATCTTGCAAAATCTACATGTTTACCTACCTATTAATTACCTGAAAGCTTCCTTTAGCAAGACATATTGCAACAGTGGCATATTTGCATATTAACACGAACAATTATGAACTTAATTTTCTTCTTCCATCTCTAATTGAATTGCACTGCAGAGGCATGTAATGTGGACTTTTAGTTTGGTTTATCCATTCGATTGCAGCATCTGAGTCTACGTTGTGCAGATGCTCGCATAGACCACTGCAGAGTTTTCTTCTTGTTCCTGCAGAAATATGACATATTCAAATTGATGAATTTAGACCATGGAAAAATAGCCGTTGAAGAAGGCCATGAAAAAGTAAAGATAAATTATTTACCAATATTTGTGAATTAAAACGAATTTGAGCGTTACTGTATTATTTTTAAACAAAGAAAGGTGGACCATCCCTATACGAAGTTTAATCATTTTTTATTGGTTGTATGAATATGATATGCAACGCCGATATGTAAATTGACAGAAGAAAATCTTTTTGTATTATCCAGAGCACCTCAGGGAATATACTTACTGAGCGAGACTGGGTGTTAAACTGCCTCCGTTGTTGTGTGTGTCGGTCTGTAACACCAAACAATGATGAACGATCAAAAAGTAATTAAATAAAGAATGAGTAGTTTCTACTAACTGGATTTCTCCAGTACCAGTAGCAATACCTTCTACTACCACTCACATACGTATAATTATAGTAAGTAATTATTACGTGCACAATCATAGTCCTTATACTAAAAACAACATGATGAATGATGTGATTGTTGCCTGTTACATTGTTAGTCGTGCATCTTTAAAAACAGCAGTGCATTCATGGACCTTAGTTGTGGACGGACATTTATTTTTATTTGTATAATTTGGCGCCTAACACGGGGTTGTCTATATCCAATCCCCTTCCCAATTTGGAATGTCCAATTGTCTCCCCAAACCACATTCATGAACCAACCCCAGTGCACTAGACACAGGTTATCTTTACCTCAGTGTAAACCCACGGCTTTCCTCTGAAACCGGACGGACAATTGAGCAGCTTGGACATGATATGGTCTCACGGTCAAATAAATCGCGAGATTTCATGAAACTGCACGTGGCGATTAGGTTCCCTTGGTTAGTCGTTTGGTCTTTATCCACGGCCAGGTAACGCTTTTTACACTTTTGAAGTTTGTTGTAAAACAAAAGCTTTAAACATATTGGCCAAATTCGACAATGAGGAATAATGAGGTGTCAAAGATTTAAAACTGATTTTTTATATTTTTTAACAGCCTGGGAGTGACTGAGTCTGTATATGGCCGGTACCTTGCTCCATCTGGCCCTCTGGCTTTCGATATGAATATCTTCAGACAGAGCCTATAGAAATCCCATAGAAAAGCCCATAGATCTAACTCCATAGAAAAAAAGCGAACGCTGTAACTTCGAGCCGTTTTGTGGCCGAACTGAATCGAGTTGAGTAATTCTGAAAGTCTTAAAGTTACATCTGTAATCAAAGAGAATCATTTTTTAGGCCAAAAATAAATAAAACCACTATAAGAAAATAACATTAATAATAATTTAAAAATAATTTTAAAAACAATTAAAATAAAGTTAAATTGTTGGTGATTTTAATTGTTCTGATGCTGCAGTTTTGCACATTTATATTTTTATGCATTTATTTATTTTTCTTTGTTATGATGCAATATTATGTTCTATTTTATGAGTGTCTCTTTTGTTTTGAAATGTTCAACTACGCACTGTGTTTATTGTACAATTTATTTCAAGACATAAAAATGCCCTACTTTCAATGCACATGTATAACAGCGTCTTAATGTTTTTACATTTATTTTTAAGTAGTTTTTATAACAAACAAAATGCTAAATAATGTTATTTTGGTAATTACAAGGTAGAGTAAGATTCCTTTGAACAATTTAAGTGATAGATGTGCACAAACACCAATCATTTGTCAAAATATCGCTAACTTTGGCCGATTTTGAAAAACCGGAAATGCTACTGAATGAAGAGCCGTTTGGGAGCCGAAAGTGCCGGCTCTTATTGGTGAGATGAACCAAATGATCTGACTCACTGAAAAAATGCCCATCACTAACGTCAATACAAACTAGTGACGTCTTCAATACAGCCCGCAGCCAGCGGCGTCAGTGCTGAGCGCATATGTTGCTTTGTCAGAGCGTCTGTGGCGTCCATGTTCATTTTTCACTAGTTTCATTCATAGACTGTATGAGTATTTCTGACATAATGAACCTTTAATGGGTAAGACATCCTTCAGCAGACATGAAGTGGCTAATTTAAGAACAATTAGCATCTGATTAGCCTACTATTCAGCGCTTGTGCTAGGGAATGGAGCGCTGCACCTCTTTCATAAAGTAGCGTTGCACCATGATACAATCACGGGATAAAACTCATGACCTGACCAGAGTAATATAACCATTTTATAATTAGGATAAAGCTGCAATCTTACCATGACTGGGGGTGCTGAGGGTCAATGCCAAGTATTGGAGCTCTTCACTTTCATTCTCCCCTATTGGGGTACCTGGGTTTCCTATTAGTAAAAAACAATGTTTAAAATCCATTATAATGCTGATAATGCACACCATCCTCTATTTAACCTGTAAAGCAGTAAACACAAGAAGCTAATTAACTTCTATTTCATCTGCTTCTATGTACACAGACACACACACAGTATGTGGGTAATATACACACCATGTATATACTGTACCTTTTATACAGTCTATGGTATATACCCACGTAGTTTCCACAGCTTGCCTTTTTGGGTGGAAACTGAACTGAGCTTATCTTTTCATTATAAAATACAAAAAATATATGTTTACATTACCTTTACTCAGATCTCTTTACTAACATTTGTCTTTTTTCAATACATTTCTTTTCTGTTTCTCAATTGGAATCAACAGATGTGCCCCTCAAGTTAGCACTATGCCCCCTAGCCTCTCCTGCCAGCCCCAGGTAAAGTCCACTGAATGGCGTCAGCAAGGCAGAGGCTTGAACCTGTGTGCGTCCCAATATTATTCACTCCTCACCTCCTTTCCTCCACTCCTCACCTCCTTTCCTCCACCCCTCTCCTCTGCTCGTCTCCTACCCGGAAGCATGCAAAACTGCCCGTACGTTTCAAGTACAAGTCATTGCGGTAATATGTAACAATTAATATGAAATCAGCAACATTAGATTAGGACGCAAAGGTCCGTTTACAGGGCACGGAGGAGAGGAGGTAGCATTTTTCGAGTATTGGGACACACTCCCTGTGACTACAGAATCCAACCAGTGCTCGTAAGGAGTGCCTAAACAGTAAAAGAGCAAGTCAAGTCTTTTTTGTGCATATCGCCCTCTTGTGGACATAGTAGCAAATACATCCCTTAAAATAAATGTCTGCTCACTAAGTGACATATTTTTATTGAATCTCCCCCCCCCCCACAATTTTTTACCTCCTTATTTGCCCAATACTCTGCTGCCTGCATCCACACCAAGGGCACTTGTGGCATTTGGGCCATTTGGGCCATGTTCGAATCAGCGCACTTGCCTACTATTGAGTATTTCAGTTGAGTATACTTTTTAAAAAAAGATTTTACGTATGTGACATTTTTGAAAATTGAGTGTTCTTAATATCCGTGGATGATATACTTATTTCTGGGTTTTTGTTGATAATAGTATGGAGGATATTTTTAGCACACTGCTTGTTGCTAAACATGTATGTATTAAGCAGTGTACAGTATGCTATACAGTATGCAATGTTCAGTACACTACATTTATAGAACATTTTGCCGGTTGTGTGCTGCCTGTGCAGCCTCATATATGGTAAATGATATGAGCTAGACTTCAACCTGCATTTATATGGCACAAGCTCCGGAAAACTGGGCATAACTGCAATTCAGCCTCCTTTAAGGAAACGGCAAACATGCAAACCAAGGAATACACTTTCTTTTGAGAGGAAAAATACACAATTTTACAAATAGTCTGAGATATTGCCTAGGTGTGCGTCTGTGAAAATACAATCGCAAGACACGGTACAATTCAGAGAATAGCAGAGGTGCAGACCGATGCACCAGAACGGTCCTAATTTCAGCTGTTCGACGTTGTTAAGTTCCCACAGCCGTTTTGGGCGCACGGAACGTGTAAGGACTGCCCTTCCCTTAGATTACTGAACCAGATCACGCAGCACGTCAATAACTCAGTTACCCACGTTACCTTGATGGTTCTGTAGTTCTGAGATGTTACTGTAGACTGCAGCAGATGCACCGGAATCACCGTTCCCTTCCACCGGTAATGTGGAGAGAAGTGTGGGAGACAGAAAGATTTAAGAAAACTACTTTTTATAAATTACTATATCGGCACCACTGAGCCACATTGAGACATTATTCTTTTACATTGCGCAAATGTATAAAGTAAGAGTGAATCTTACTGTGTTCAAATCATATACGGCCTTTAAGTACATTTTATAGTTTCTTTGTAAATCCCAGTATATTAGCAGTGGCTGTTATTTGTATTTGAATAGTGTGCATTAGTATCACCAGTGAATGCCTTGGTATCAGAACAACAACCATTAGCCTAAGTCCACCTCCAAGCAAAGTTCTTTACATAATTTTTAGAACAAACTGAAACTATGTCCTAAAAACTATGTAGTAAAAGTAAAAAATGGAAAAACGTATCATTAAAATTAGTTTAAAAAACAAAGTAACAATAAATAACAGAACATGTTCATGTCAAAACACCATTTACTCTCCTTCCTTTCTATGCAATCAGGCATGAGAAAAGAATGAAGCTGAGATCCACAGAGTATTTCAGCTGATAGAGAGGATTTATAAATTAGACACACTCCAATTGTATCTCCTGCAGACCTATAGAACCAAATCCATAGCCAGATAGCTAGCTTACCCTCGGGCTGTCATTCCATCTAATAAAGTTAGCATGTACCATGGCTATGAATCTTAATAACCACTTACCACTAATTTAAAGGTAATTCCCTGTTTCTCCCCACATCTCTGTTTTTGTAAGACATCCTGGCTTGAGTACATTTTTATTTTATTTTATTTAAAATAAAATAAAATTTTTATTTGTTTTGTATACACTGCTGTTCTTAATGGTGTAGCACCTTTTATATATCAGAATGCCTGTCCTTTTATGTCCCACAGTGTGCCCTCTGTTCCTCCCCTGCAGGCCTTTTAACTGCACCAACGGTAGCACATGTTAGGAGCTCTCTGTTACTCCCCTGCAGGCCTTTTAACTGTACCAACGGTAGCACATGTTAGGAGCGCTCTGTTACTCCCCTGCAGGCCTTTTAACTGCACCAACGGTAGCACATGTTAGGAGCGCTCTGTTCCTCTCCTGCAGGCCTTTTAACTGCACCAACGGTAGCACATGTTAGGAGCTCTCTGTTACTCCCCTGCAGGCCTTTTAACTGTACCAACGGTAGCACATGTTAGGAGCGCTCTGTTCCTCCCCTGCAGGCCTTTTAACTGCACCAACGGTAGCACATGTTAGGAGCGCTCTGTTACTCCCCTGCAGGCCTTTTAACTGCACCAACGGTAGCACATGTTAGGAGCGCTCTGTTACTCCCCTGCAGGCCTTTTAACTGCACCAACGGTAGCACATGTTAGGAGCCCTCTGTTACTCCCCTGCAGGCCTTTTAACTGCACCAACGGTAGCACATGTTAGGAGCGCTCTGTTACTCCCCTGCAGGCCTTTTAACTGCACCAACGGTAGCACATGTTAGGAGCGCTCTGTTCCTCCCCTACAGGCCTTTTAACTGTACCAACGGTAGCACATGTTAGGAGCTCTCTGTTACTCCCCTGCAGGCCTTTTAACTGCACCAACGGTAGCACATGTTAGGAGCGCTCTGTTACTCCCCTGCAGGCCTTTTAACTGTACCAACGGTAGCACATGTTAGGAGCGCTCTGTTACTCCCCTGCAGGCCTTTTAACTGCACCAACGGTAGCACATGTTAGGAGCGGCATGACAAGCTTTTCTTTTTATGTACCTAAACTGAGGAATCATTAAACACATTATAGAGGCATTTTTAAAACACTTCTTAGAACTCAACTCTTTACTTTAGCCTTTACTTAAAATACCTACAGCGATGCCTTTTTAAATTTTAGTATTTTAACTTTGTTCAATTGTTTAGTGTTCAATTTATCTTACCTGGTTACCCTTTTATTAACGTTATCTCTCTCACTGGTTCCTTCTTTTTATTACTGCACACTAGTATTTTCACGTTTTTATTTTATCTCTGCTTACTGTAAAGCAATTTGAGCTGCAAATCTTTGTGTGAAAGGTGCTATACAAATAAAGATCATTATTTATTAATAATAATAATAATAATAATAATAATAACTGAAAACAGGGGTGTGGGATTAAGGAGTTAGCCAGCTGACTTTAGTAAATATTTTGAAGCAACCCAGGCTCTCATCCAATCAGATGTCATCAAATTCAAAATATTTACAAAAACTAGCCGGCTAAACTCCTTGAATGCTTTGTAAAAAAAAAATATATAAATTTAAAAAACATGCAAAAAGCCGTGTAAGTCGCTCTGGATAAGTGCGTCCGTTAAATGCCCATAATGTAATGTAATGTAATGTAAATGCCCATAATGTAATGTAATGTAATGTAAATGCCCATAATGTAATGTAATGTAAATGCCCATAATGTAATGTAATGTAAATGCCCATAATGTAATGTAATGTAATGTAAATGCCCGTAATGTAATGTAATGTAATGTATTCCCTTGTGTTACTGCACCTCCCCACAGTACCTTGATCCTCCTGCACATCTGCAACGTTACTGTGGACTGTATCAGCTGCGCCGATCCCCTGAGCTGCTAATGTAGAGAGAGAGAGAGATAAACATCTAAGCAAACCTTAAATCATATTTCTAGTAATTGATTCTACAGGCAAGCTTTGGGACGACTATAGAAGTGGTCCTTTTTTACACTTAGCTGTCTATTAGCAACTTGAAAAGAATAAGCGAATCTTAAATATGATAAAGCCATAAAATATCACATATTTTATTTTAAATATATATTTTTAATATGACTATGCCGTATTAGGGGACCACAATATGGAAATTCTGCAGCTGATATCAGTAACCAATATTTTAGTGGTCATATACGTAGGTTGATTCAGATTATGTCAATAACCAATATTTTACTGGTCATATAGGCTGATGCAGATTATGTCAATAACCAATATTTGACTGATCATATAGGCTGATGTAGATTATGTCAATAACCAATATTTGACTGGTCATATAGGCTGATGCAGATGCCATGCTGTTTTGCATTATACCACATACTGTATGCAAAATGCAAGCTTCCACAATAATGGAAGCAGTAGATAAGCACAGACATGAAATGATGATGGAGAAATGGAACAAATTGGTTTACATAAGCAGATGTTTCCACTTGCTTCAGAATGGAGCAGGATTCCAGAGAGCTATGGAGTCTATATCTTTGCTTGTAAATGTGGCTGGTATAAATGATAAATTAAAAATAAATAATAGATACAGAGCTTCAGCTGACTATAATTATATTACTTTATGAGCCTGACATTTCCACTTAATTTACACCATCAGTGTCACATCAAATGCGTTCCCCCTCTGGTGCAGGTTGCATCATCAAATCAGGTGATACAGTGAGTTTGTTCTCAGCTATTATTGGCTGATACCGGTATGACCATGATATTATTGTGCATCGCTACACACACACAAAGACAATGTAACCTACTTCTCTTTAATTAAATAAATTATTCATATCCTTTCTTCAGGAGGGAAAAACTAAATAGAGATAGTACAATCAGAGAACAAATTTGGAAAAACAGATAAAGGTTAAACCTTAAATGTAATCCAGGGCAAAATGTTTAAAAGTACTGTCTCTTATCTTAAATAGCCACATTAAAATCCATTAAATAAAATGGCAAAAGAAAAAATTAAACAAACCTACTTTAAAAACAGTGTGAATGTTCTGTGAAAGCTAGAAAGCTCTGTCAGAGAGAACGATGAACAGGGAACCGAGCTCTTACCTGTTGGCGTTTTTAGACGACGGACCAGCAGACACCCTAACAAAGACAATAATCCAACAAGCACAGCTGCAGAGCAGGTCAAAGTGATCACCAGCAGCATTCCATTACCTGCATTGGCACAAAAGAAGGAAACTTAACTAGGGACCTCAGAACAGAGAGACCTTTTGAGTTCATGTTTTTTACAATTTCCGTATTTAGCTATATTAAAAGTTCCATTCCTTATTTAACTATATAAAAAGTTACATTCCGTATTTAGCTACATTAAAAGTTACATTCCTTATTTAGACACATTAAAAGTTACATTCCTTATTTAGCTACATTAAAAGTTGCATTCCTTATTTAGCTATATTAAAAGTTGCATTCCTTATTTAGCTACATTAAAAGTTACATTCCTTATTTAGCTACATTAAAAGTTGCATTCCTTATTTAGCTACATTAAAAGTTGCATTCCTTATTTAGCTATATTAAAAGTTACATTCCTTATTTAGCTATTGTATATTAAGAGTTACTTTCTTTATTTAGCTATATTAAGAGTTACTTTTCTTTTTTATTAAATAAAATGAAAGGTGTACGTACATCATATTAATTTGAGCATTTCTGTTTTCTGTTTGAGCAGTGTTGGTACTTGACTTTGGCGGACGCATACTCTTGAAATATTGCAATTGTGCATATGCTATTGTGCATAATAATATTAAATATTATTTTATTTGGGGAAAAGAGAAAAGTAAAGAATTAAACGTGGTATGTGAAAAACATAATGCTTGAAATTTAATGCAAAATTATTCACATAACACTGGAATAAGATTGGAACAGATAGACCCAACGGTTTCTGACAAAACCCATGTTTTGCTGGGAAAGTTTGAAAAGTTAATGAAAGACTGGGTCAGGTCACAGTGTTACTTAGATGTTACTCATCTAAACTGAAAGCTATCACAAAGAGCAACACCACTTTACATTTCAAATATGCTATAAGTGGACTGTCATTTCTGCAATCACTAGGCCACAGGAGTGACAGAAGTATTAATGCTCAGTTGAACTCTGTATTGAACTCTGCTTCCCTCCCATTGTGGGTTAAATTCAGATGTTTGTTTTAGCCTTAAATCAGCTCATAAAGGTGGTTGGAGGTTTTTACCTTTCGTTTTCTCTTGGGGTTCAGTGATGGGTGTTGTTGGCAGAGTGAGGTGCAGGGGGACCTGTGCTCTGAGCATGCTCTCTGTGAACACCACACAGGCCCAGTGCAGCTGGTCTTCACTGAGGCCCAACAGGGTGAGATTCAGCATCCTGTTTGGGTTTCCCTCTCTCAGGACTTCCTGTTTTACGAGCTCCCCCCTGCCCCCCCTCATCCACAGCCAGGCCAGAGTCACAGAGCCAATCACCTGCGATATCTCACAGTTCAGCACTACTGACTGATTCCTGGACTGGCCACCAGGGGGCACTGTTGAAACTGAGAGAGAGAGAGGGAGAGAGAGGGAGAGAAAGAGAGAGAGAGTGAATTTTTATGCAGATATCAGCCATTATTAGTAATGACGTGCCTGTGTGCCTCATGACCTTGGATCAGCTAAATTTCTGTTGTTTACCGTTTGCCCATGGCTGTAGTTTATTACATTTTACATTCAGTAAAATAACACACACTTTGTTAGCACCCAATTGTTTTTTATATTATTCCATAATAAAAAAAAGTATTAATTATCTTTGACTCAGCACCGGGAAAATAAGAAGTGCATGTGTACATTGGATTAGCCTACTTGTTGTCTGTTACATTCAGCTACATGACACAGAATATTGTGAAAACTGCTCAATAAACAACATTTTCTAGTATACTGTTATCTCAACAAAAAACTCTTTCAATGTCCAAAAATTCCAAGTTACTCAAATCCCTGTAATAAAGATAGCAAAATCTAGGCCCGCAAGATAATAAGCTCTATTCCAACAAAATTCTAATTTTATCAGTTCTTTAAATTGTCTAAGCTTATACTAAACTTGTACTGCACACTTACCCTGAATAGTTACCAGAGTAATCGAGGCCATCACACTGTTTTCAGAACCACAGATCCACAGTCCACAGTCTCCAAACTTCACTGGTGAGATTCTCAGAGGAAAATGATTTCCATCATAGACCTCAGATGAGAATCTCTCTCTATCTATCTCCATGGAAATCAAACCAGTCTCTTGTTTATCAGCTGAGGTCACAAGGATAGCATCTAGGCTTAGCAGTGGAACCCTGAACCAAGAAGCTTTACTGTATGAGTTCAGTGAATGACAGATTAGCACCACCTCACTGCTGTTGAAACTTCCTCTGTACAGAGTGTGTCGTGTGCCATATGTACCTGAAGAACAAAGTTGTGGTTAGAATGATGTTCTGCACAGTGCTATACACATATGCTACTGCTACAGGTAGTGAGCAACAAATGGAGAAAAACTATCAATGTGAAAGTCAATCAGCTCACAGTGTTTGTGGAACAGGAAAACTCAGGCCTCATTACAGTATAGCCCATGAAGAATAACACAGGCCATATGTTGAACAAGTCATACATCATTGTGGTCCTCTGGACAACCAAGCAGGAGAAACTGGCAGCTCAGCTCAATTTTTGGTACCCCAGTTATATACCGGTATACTGGAATATATTGTGTATATGTGTACCATTTGTATAGAAAAAAATATATCATATATATAATATAGTATATTTTGTAAACTTACTACATAACTACCTGCCCATTCACCTGTTTCTATTTACAAACTGAAGGTCAACCGAAAAAATATAGTAATCTCAGTAAGATTATATTTGTAATCCATGTTTATCCTGGACCAAGAGAATTTACCGGGAGCACCTGGACTTAGTCCAGGACAGAAAAAATAGTAGTTTTTAAAAATGTGCTAAACCTTAAACAGTCCTAATTGTGAAACAAGGTTAAACTGCCACTAGTAGTCTACTTCTGACAAGCCTTTTAAAATATGGAGGCTCAAGATTTCCTACTTAATATGAAAATAAACATCTACTAGACTGGAGTCTTAAAATGACTACGGCCGTATTATATGCTGAGTTTACACCAAAAGTGTTTTGACGTGGAGTGTTGCAGATATGCGCCGCTGGAACTGAAAAGGAAAGCGAAGTTTGTAAGGTGGGCGTTCCCTCTTGGTGTCAGTCAGGTTCGGAGGAGATTCACTTCAGATTTCTTTTGCTTTATGTAGCTACAGCATAGTTAGTTAGCAAGCTGGGTAAAAAGGTGCGCGGGTCTGCCGTTCTTAAATCCGGGGTTACTGGGGCTGTGTCCGAATCAGAGCCCTATCTACTGCGCCCTGTCTCCTGTGTACAGTGCACTGGCAGAAGTGTACTGTTTAATGTGCACTGTTTAGCAGTCCGTGAAAAATATCCGCCGTACTATTTTCCAATCGCACTGTGGAAGTGTCGTAAGCAAGTCATAAGATGTCCCACCAGTCTTGCCATGTCTGCGGTTTTACAGCTAAATTGGGGTACTTTCAAAGTGCAGTCCGCAAAAAATATCTGCCGTACTATTTTCCAACCGCACTGTGGAAGTTAGTGTTGTGTCGTTCGCGAACGATTCGTTCAAAAGACCGAATCTTTTGGATGAACGAACTGAACTGAATCACTTACTGAAAAGATCCGTTCATTTCTCAGTTCAGTTGAGCTCTCGAACGGATCTGATCAGCAGCGAGCATGCAGGGAGGGGGAGGGACTGCCGCGAGCGAACGTGATTCGTCCCCTGCGAACCAGTTCTGCTGTGCTGAACGAATCATTCACGGGCGGGTGGGCGCTGAGCGAGGCAGTGAGCGTGCAGAGTGGACTTCTGCGAGCGAACGTGTCGTGATGCGTTCACTGAAGGCTACTAGACACAGTGAGTTAACGTGACGTGATCCTGAGTGATAATCAGCGGCTCAAACTGCCAGAATCAGGCCCAGCAAGTTGACTTAAAAGTCATTGAAAACCAGCGTTCACCTCCAATATTGATATTCAACGAGGAAACCTTTAAAATATCAAGATTTGTAAACGGAGTTTGGCGCGTTTGTCAAAGCGACAGCACTTCCGCATGAACCGTTCGGCCGTTTCAGTTCACTGAGTGAGTCGGACTACGCAGTACGCAGTCGGAGCTCCGCCCAAGCACTGAACGATTCGGTGAACGAATCTTTTGAACAAATCTTTTTAATGAACTGATTCTAGTGATTCGAGTCACTGAAGTGAACTGTTTTGCCCATCACTAGTGGAAGTGTCGTAAGCAGGTTATAAGACGTCCCACCAGTGTTGCCATGTCCGCGGTTTTACAGCTAAATTGGGGTACTTTCAAAGTGCAGTCACAGGTAAAAATTATAAGCAAAGCACGCACTTATTTTAAAAAGTAAAAACATGATGATAAAATACGTTGGTTTTGGTTAAAAATAGCCTATAAATTGGACTAGTTTTGAGTCGCCATTTGGCTGGAAAGTCTTACAAAATCCGGAAATCTGGCAACCCCGCGCCCCACTCTTGCGCTGCCATCTCATGTGTTGTTTTTGTTGTATTTGAAGGAAAACGTCAGCGAAGCTGCGCCTCATTTTTTTAAAACGAAGCTTCACGTCATATTCATGTGACCAAAATGTTTGTGTACTTCGTGAAAAGTGTGCTCCCGAATGTACTCTAAACCCCGGAAGTAAGTGTGTCATCCGGGTGTTTGAAGTATACTGCAATTTGAAAAAAATGTACGTACTCTACAACTTTCTCGCCCTATCTGCTCACCAAGGCTACTCAACAGTGTGGAAGAGTGCTGATTCACATACTCGCCAAGGCTACTCAACAGTGTGGAAGAGTGCTGATTCAGACACGGCCTAGGGTTTATCTTTAGTCTTAATATATTAAGTTCTTCAATGTCACAGATTTACTCATGAAAAAAGAGGTTAAAGCTCAGGATTCTTTTATAAAAGCTCCAGTGAAAACCATATGCATAGTCACATACCTATGGAGACTCCAAGTGTTTTGGGAACGCTGAAAATAAGTGCTCCGTTCCATTGGAGTGTACAGCTATATGTTCCCTCACTCTGTAGGTCAGTACTGTGGATGGTGATGTGGGCAGTTTGGTTAATGATCAGCGTTGTGTTAGCAGTGGGTTCTCTGTCCCTTTCCCAGTCCAGTGTAGCTGAATCTGGAAGGCGGGATACCTCGCAGCTCATGGTCACATCAGAACCTTCCTTGACTCTGGACGAGCGAAGTGGTTGCACTGTAGGAGCAAAGAGTAATTGATTTAGAGAAGCTTGTAGATCTTTATGTCAAATCACTG
This sequence comes from Synaphobranchus kaupii, assembly GCA_029718625.1. Classification (NCBI taxonomy): domain Eukaryota; kingdom Metazoa; phylum Chordata; class Actinopteri; order Anguilliformes; family Synaphobranchidae; genus Synaphobranchus; species Synaphobranchus kaupii. The sequence continues at coordinate 504,933 of JAINUF010000028.1, forward strand.
TGTCGACTACATTGCAGAACCAGTCCTTAAATTTAAAGATATAAAGTATAAAGTATAGGAGTGTGATTTAATCATATTGTTAGCTGCTGATATTGAAGAACGTTTCTGCGGTTATTTCATGACATTATTTTAGTTACCTGGATAACTTGCTTATCTTGCTTTGTGTAAAACCCCCCTGATCTATATCACCTCAGATTTAATAATGCACTGTATCAAACATGAGAAACATAAGCCACTGCTGAGTATTACTCTCAATTACCTTTTCTTAGTACAATTATTTATTCTTCAACTTTGCATAAGTGCAATCTAATTTCAGATTCAAAATCAGTTTTCCGGGAAAGTAAAATACAAGATCTATCTCAGCTTTGATTCATGATCCTTTGTTTATATTTAAAGTATAAAGATATGTTCTTTTATATACTGTCATTATTTTCAAACTACATAAAAGAGTAAATTTACCTTTTACAGCGAACACTTCAAACTGGGCCAAGTTTACTTTCTCTGGTTTAGTTTGAATAAAAGTAAAAACTCCTGCATTTTTTAAATCTGGCCGCAGAGAAAGTTCATACTTCCTTTCTTTTGAAATAGACGTCTTCCTCAAATTAAAGACATATTTTCCATTGGACTGTATGGTTATTATCCGAGTGTTTATGTAGCTTCCATCATGTGATGTCCACTCCCAGATGAATTCTGTCCCATTGGTGTCAGCAGGGGCTTGTAGAGAGATGCTCTTGCTCTGCCCAGAAAGGATGTATTTGTACTGCACCAACACTGCAGAAAAAAAAAATGTACTAAATGCAACGATCCAATTGAACAAAAGGCATGATGTTATTGAATTTGAATTGGAAAAGATCAGTTAGTTCATTAAATGTAAACCCAGATGATTAAACCCAAGTCAGTCTGGAGACTTGTACAGATCTATAAACAGATGAAAATGTAATCCCCACAGCTCTAATGAATATCTAAGCTATTTTATTCTGGGATGTACAAGTGTTGCTTGTACCAGCTGTAGTCATGCTTTTATACCCAAGATCTGCATGATTAGTTTCTGTACTCAATGTGGGTTTGCAGTAGCCTAAGTTTTTTCTTTTGGATGAAACTTCCTGTAGGGGAATGCTGGCAAACATGAATAGCTTGAGATTAGAACTGTTTGCAGTACTCTTCATCAGAAATGAACAGTATTAGCTTCTGTTAATATTTTTGTATTATGAATTTAGCCATTCAAACACATACACCATTGTGGGTAGTGTATAGTCTAATGGTAAATCCTTCTTGACTATAAAGTTACTGTACAAAACAACTTTGTGAATTTACATATATCACTGCATGTACAGCCGACTGATTGCTTTAATAACAATTTTAATCATTTCATTCATAATTTAATAATAGAATTTAATATTTAAAACGTCTCAGTAACTGCCTGGCATTGGCATATAAAACCATGTCATTGTTAAATGCAATATGAAAATATGAAACTTTTGCCTCTTGATAATTCATTATAATAGTAGCAATCTATGTCACACTCCTTAATTAATAATGTTTATTTTTTAATGTAAATGGGTTACATTTTAATACTTTAGATATTTTGGGTTTCTTTCCCATGTGTTACCACATATTTTAGTCTTCAGTAGTTAAATAAAGTAATAATTTCTCCATGACAATATTGTTCTGCCATCAATCATTAGCTTAAATGTTTTGTAAGATTTATATAAATATATAAATGTATGATTAAGGCAGAAAGAGGGACTCACCCTCAGATGAAAGTCTGGCACAGAATCCTGATATCCACACCAGGGTCCACCACAGTACCATCCCCATGGCTTATGCCCTGCTCAGCACTTGATACTGACATCGAGCCTTTTTACAAGTTATACTTCACAGGAAATGGCTGAACAAAGGGGAACTACAAACTATTCTGTCCAAGCTGTGTTCTGCAATAGTTTGCACAAGCTAACTATGGCTCTGTTCTTGGCTGTGCTCAGTACTGTGATATTTGTGTCTCTTGAAGCACAAACAACTTGCATTTAACATGTTTACTTCGGGTTATAGAACAACATATTCGACAGACCACTGAAGCCTCAGTCAAAACTTAAGATGAACACAATGATGTTCCATCATCTGACATACTACTTGATAAACTGGGTACAAGCAAGCAAGACCACATTGAAATCCATTGCTTCTGTGTACAAACAAGCCCTTACGGTCCTGGACAGAAAGCCAAATAGCCATCACCACTGCTATGTCCTACGAACGCACAACTTGCTGAGCTGGGAAAACACCGTAAAACAGTGCAGATGTTTGTCTTCTTTATAAAACTCTAAATGGCCCCGCCCCCTCAGCACCTTAGTTAAGCAGAAATCTACAAACAGCTCAAGCAGGTCTGCAGTAAGGCTGCATAGTTACAGGAAGGAATAGTGTTTTTAGTAACTGCATTCTGAGTTTCAACCACAGACGCCTGGACCACACTGCCGCCATGCATACATACGAGCTTGCATATCGCTTCGCTCCTTTGCCCAGTCAATTACGTCATGGCTAAAGGACAACCAACGATGCACGCAGCGTTTACACCAATACCCTGCATACTTTAGTGTTTCCTGTTTATTTTGCTGTTTTGTTTATTTCTTTGATCATGATTAGTCTTGTATGTTGACCGCTACATACAACACGTTACCGTGTGCTATATTTTGCTTTGTTTGCATTCCACATGCTATACTCTTGTGTCTGATTTTTTGCGTGTGCCCGTCTTATTCATTTTAAATAGATTTGTACTGCGCTTTTTTCCCCCAGAGAACTATCACAACGACATAAAATAAAACTTCAGATACTTCAATTATAAAAATGGTTTTATGTAAGGGGGGAGTGTAAGGTTCAGAGAACCACGTGCCACAACCAAGGGATCTAAAAGTGTATATCGTGAGAAATACACCACAAAGCGGACAGCTCCGCAGTAGAAGGGGATATAAAAAAAAATGGGAATCAAAACCTCCTGGCGTAAGCCAACACAAAAACAACCCCAAAAGAGGGCAAACTCTGCAATCGCGAGTAATCAAGCAACAAAAGAACCTCACGTTCTCACACAAGAAGCGTATAACTGGAGGTCAGAGAAAAACAAAAGAAAGCCTGTGTAGAACGGACAAAATAAACGAAATAGAAATAGAACCTGTTACCTGCAGCTCTAGGTGCGAAAGAGCTGAACAAAAGGTAACAGGTAGAGGAGTATAAAAGGAGAACGAGAGAAAAGGAAACGACTAAATAAATCTTTACCCTAACGCTAACCGGACTACCTACGTTTCTTATTTGTAACAACCAGAAACGTAGAGACCGCAATCCTATACCTTACCGACTTCGATGTCAAATAGCAAAGACAATATCGAAGCGTTGGAAAAGCGGAAGTCCTGGGCTATTTATAACCGGCAGGAAATCCAAAACAGGTGAAAGGGATAATTGCCGGGCAAGAGTAAAACACCAAAACGGAGGCGGAAAAAATCCTATAGATTTCCCCGACGTCGCCAAAAGAAAGAACGACCGCAGAAACAACTGGAGGCTGCCAGAAACCATGACAGTTTTAGTCAATTTAAATTGGATTATGAACATTATTGAGATGCATAGATGGTCTAGAGCAGGGGTGGGCAATTCCAGTCCTGGAGGGCCGGTGTGTATGCAGGTTTTTGTTCCCACCAATTACCACAGCTAAATTAGCTATTTGGCTGTTTACACCAATACTAGTAGATTCGATCACTTTAAAATGTTTCATATAGGGACACAAGAAGTCTTTGGCTGTCATTCCTGCGCTTATAGGAATTGTAGCTAAAATGTCAGATGGCGTAAATATTAGGGCTAATTAGGTAATTAAGGCCAGAAGTTGGCATGAAAACCAGAAACAGATACGGCCCTCGTTGCCCACCTCTGGTCTAGAGAGTGGTGGTAATGCTTACAGTTCACTTCAGTACAGATACAGTACCTCCTATAGTGTCTCATTGATTTTGGGCAGCAGTGTCCCATCACGCATCACTATTGAGTTCAAATGTATTTGTATTAAGTCTGTTTCCTAAGTTCAGCAGTAATCTTAGTCCATTGGAAGTTGTTGGGGCTCCTCGAGCATGTTATTTTTCAGTCACACTGTTAGTGTCAGTCAGCAGAGAACTCAGGATCCCTATCAAACGTTATTTTTACATCCCTCCTCGCATCTCAAATAGAAGGGGGTATATTACTGTGTTTAGTTGCTGAGGAATTCTGAACTGAGGAATGTCCTTGTGAAGTTTTCACCCAAGCAGGATGGTTTGCTTTGATATGTCTTTAATGTTGGGATATTGCCATTTGCAGTGCACTTCTCACAGAAAAGTGTAACTGACTGAAATGGACATGATGGAATTATCAGGGCAAAGGGGCGGCGCTAATTGTCCTTGTCATGTAAAGGAACAGAAAAACAAATAGAAAATCATGAAAACCTGTTTTATTTGGACAGTGCTTTTTGTAGAGGTTATGCCCAGCTATTTCCTAGTAAGAGAAAATAAACTCACAAAAGCATCAAGAATAAAGAGTTAAAAACAAGCAGGTATTATAAATATACCAAACATTAAACAGTCAGAGAAAGAACACAAAAATACATGACTTTAAAGCCTGAATCTGAAATAAAACGATGTGTCTTTAATGCCATTTTTCAGGAGCTGCAGGTGTAATAATATACAGCCATTTAGATTTAGGTAAATAGCAGTATAATCCGAGAATCACATTGAGAAGGAAGACCGACACAGGTTGTTTTAGGTCGCTCATAAATACTTTAGATTAGTATCAACACACATCAAACCACAGATTACACACTTCCTGCTGTTCAGTCTGAAGCCCTTTTGCTCAGGAAGTGGGCAGGCCGAGATTGTTACATCTGTTATACATTTGACAAGCACTGATAATGGTTCTTTACAATGGAAATATCTTGCTAAATCTACATGTTTACCTACCTATTAATTACCTGAAAGCTTCCTTTAGCAAGACATATTGCAACAGTGGCATATTTGCATATTAACACGAACAATTATGAACTTAATTTTCTTCTTCCATCTCTAATGGAATTGCACTGCAGAGGCATGTAATGTGGACTTTTAGTTTGGTTTATCCATTCGATTGCAGCATCTGAGTCTACGTTGTGCAGATGCTCGCATAGACCACTGCAGAGTTTTCTTCTTGTTCCTGCAGAAATATGACATATTCAAATTGATGAATTTAGACCATGGAAAAATAGCCGTTGAAGAAGGCCATGAAAAAGTAAAGATAAATTATTTACCAATATTTGTGAATTAAAACGAATTTGAGCGTTACTGTATTATTTTTAAACAAAGAAAGGTGGACCATCCCTATACGAAGTTTAATCATTTTTTATTGGTTGTATGAATATGATATGCAACGCCGATATGTAAATTGACAGAAGAAAATCTTTTTGTATTATCCAGAGCACCTCAGGGAATATACTTACTGAGCGAGACTGGGTGTTAAACTGCCTCCGTTGTTGTGTGTGTCGGTCTGTAACACCAAACAATGATGAACGATCAAAAAGTAATTAAATAAAGAATGAGTAGTTTCTACTAACTGGATTTCTCCAGTACCAGTAGCAATACCTTCTACTACCACTCACATACGTATAATTATAGTAAGTAATTATTACGTGCACAATCATAGTCCTTATACTAAAAACAACATGATGAATGATGTGTTTGTTGCCTGTTACATTGTTAGTCGTGCATCTTTAAAAACAGCAGTGCATTCATGGACCTTAGTTGTGGACGGACATTTATTTTTATTTGTATAACACGGGGTTGTCTATATCCAATCCCCTTCCCAATTTGGAATGTCCAATTGTGTCCCCAAACCGCATTCATGAACCAACCCCAGTGCACTAGACACAGGTTATCTTTACCTCAGTGTAAACCCACGGCTTTCCTCTGAAACCGGACGGACAATTGAGCAGCTTGGACATGATATGGTCTCACGGTCAAATAAATCGCGAGATTTCATGAAACTGCACGTGGCGATTAGGTTCCCTTGGTTAGTCGTTTGGTCTTTATCCACGGTCAGGTAACGCTTTTTACACTTTTGAAGTTTGTTGTAAAACAAAAGCTTTAAACATATTGGCCAAATTCGACAATGAGGAATAATGAGGTGTCAAAGATTTAAAACTGTGATTTTTTATATTTTTTAACAGCCTGGGAGTGACTGAGTCTGTATATGGCCGGTACCTTGCTCCATCTGGCCCTCTGGCTTTCGATATGAATATCTTCAGACAGAGCCTATAGAAATCCCATAGAAAAGCCCATAGATCTAACTCCATAGAAAAAAAGCGAACGCTGTAACTTCGAGCCGTTTTGTGGCCGAACTGAATCGAGTTGAGTAATTCTGAAAGTTCTTCCCTATTCTGGCACTTGTCCTCTCCACTAATCTCAGCCGGCTAGGGCTAGGCTCAGCTCGGTTATGAACGGTTCGCCCGTAATCCATACTTTTAGCGAGCTATGGCTATAACCGACAATGTCAATTAGTGGTGTGTCGTTCGCGAACGAGTTGGCTCTTTTAGGTGAACGTTGGGAGCCGACTCGCATATCTGAAGAGCCGATTTGTTTTGTAAATGAACACAAGACAAGTGCTTGTGGTCTTGGTGGAACTTTTATTCGTTTTTTATCTTAAAGTTACATCTGTAATCAAAGAGAATCATTTTTTAGGCCAAAAATAAATATAACCACTATAAGAAAATAACATTAATAATAATTTAAAAATAATTTTAAAAACAATTAAAATAAAGTTAAATTGTTGGTGATTTTAATTGTTCTGATGCTGCAGTTTTGCACATTTATATTTTTATGCATTTATTTATTTTTCTTTGTTATGATGCAATATTATGTTCTATTTTATGAGTGTCTCTTTTGTTTTGAAATGTTCAACTACGCACTGTGTTTATTGTACAATTTATTTCAAGACATAAAAATGCCCTACTTTCAATGCACATGTATAACAGCGTCTTAATGTTTTTACATTTATTTTTAAGTAGTTTTTATAACAAACAAAATGCTAAATAATGTTATTTTGGTAATTACAAGGTAGAGTAAGATTCCTTTGAACAATTTAAGTGATAGATGTGCACAAACACCAATCATTTGTCAAAATATCGCTAACTTTGGCCGATTTTGAAAAACCGGAAATGCTACTGAATGAAGAGCCGTTTGGGAGCCGAAAGTGCCGGCTCTTATTGGTGAGATGAACCAAATGATCCGACTCACTGAAAAGAGCCGGAATGCCCATCACTAACGTCAATACAAACTAGTGACGTCTTCAATACAGCCCGCAGCCAGCGGCGTCAGTGCTGAGCGCATATGTTGCTTTGTCAGAGCGTCTGTGGCGTCCATGTTCATTTTTCACTAGTTTCATTCATAGACTGTATGAGTATTTCTGACATAATGAACCTTTAATGGGTAAGACATCCTTCAGCAGACATGAAGTGGCTAATTTAAGAACAATTAGCATCTGATTAGCCTACTATTCAGCGCTTGTGCTAGGGAATGGAGCGCTGCACCTCTTTCATAAAGTAACGTTGCACCATGATGCAATCACGGGAGAAATCTCATAACCTGACCAGAGTAATATAACCATTTTATAATTAGGATAAAGCTGCAGTCTTACCATGACTGGGGGTGCTGAGGGTCAATGCCAAGTATTGGAGCTCTTCACTTTCATTCTCCCCTATTGGGGTACCTGGGTTTCCTATTAGTAAAAAACAATGTTTAAAATCCATTATAATGCTGATAATGCACACCATCCTCTATTTAACCTGTAAAGCAGTAAACACAAGAAGCTAATTAACTTCTATTTCATCTGCTTCTATGTACACAGACACACACACAGTATGTGGGCAATATACACACCATGTATATACTGTACCTTTTATACAGTCTATGGTATATACCCACATAGTTTCCACAGCTTGCCTTTTTGGGTGGAAACTGAACTGAGCTTATCTTTTCATTATAAAATACAAAAAATATATGTTTACATTACCTTTACTCAGATCTCTTTACTAACATTTGTCTTTTTTCAATACATTTCTTTTCTGTTTCTCAATTGGAATCAACAGATGTGCCCCTCAAGTTAGCACTATGCCCCCTAGCCTCTCCTGCCAGCCCCAGGTAAAGTCCACTGAATGACGTCGGCAAGGCAGAGGCTTGAACCTGTGTGCGTCCCATTATTCTTCACTCCTCACCTCCTTTCCTCCACTCCTCTCCTCCTTTCCTCCACTCCTCTCCTCTGCTCGTCTCCTACCCGGAAGCATGCAAAACTGCCCGTACGTTTCAAGTACAAGTCATTGCGGTAATATGTAACAATTAATATGAAATCAGCAACATTAGATTAGGACGCAAAGGTCCGTTTACAGGGCACGGAGGAGAGGAGGTAGCATTTTTCGAGTATTGGGACACACTCCCTGTGACTACAGAATCCAACCAGTGCTCGTAAGGAGTGCCTAAACAGTAAAAGAGCAAGTCAAGTCTTTTTTGTGCATATCGCCCTCTTGTGGACATAGTAGCAAATACATCCCTTAAAATAAATGTCTGCTAACTAAGTGACATATTTTTATTGAATCTCCCCCCCCCCCCACAATTTTTTACCTCCTTATTTGCCCAATACTCTGCTGCCTGCATCCACACCAAGGGCACTTGTGGCATTTGGGCCATTTGGGCCATGTTCGAATCAGCGCACTTGCCGTATTTCAGTTGAGTATACTTTTTTAAAAAAGCTTTTACGTATGTGACATTTTTGAAAATTGAGTGTTCTTAATATCCGTGGATGATATACTTATTTCTGGGTTTTTGTTGATAATAGTATGGAGGATATTTTTAGCACACTGCTTGTTGCTAAACATGTATGTATTAAGCAGTGTACAGTATGCTATACAGTATGCAATGTTCAGTACACTACATTTATAGAACATTTTGCCGGTTGTGTGCTCTGCAGCCTCATATATGGTAAATGATATGAGCTAGACTTCAACCTGCATTTATATGGCACAAGCTCCGGAAAACTGGGCATAACTGCAATTCAGCCTCCTTTAAGGAAACGGCAAACATGCAAACCAAAGAATACACTTTCTTTTGAGAGGAAAAATACACAATTTTACAAATAGTCTGAGATATTGCCTAGGTGTGCGTCTGTGAAAATACAATCGCAAAACACGGTACAATTCAGAGCATAGCAGAGGTGCAGACCGATGCACCAGAGCGGTCCTAATTTCAGCTGTTCGACGTTGTTAAGTTCCCACAGCCATTTTGGGCGCACGGAACGTGTAAGGACTGCCCTTCCCTTAGATTACTGAACCAGATCACGCAGCACGTCAATAACTCAGTTACCCACGTTACCTTGATGGTTCTGTAGTTCTGAGATGTTACTGTAGACTGCAGCAGATGCACCAGAATCACCGTTCCCTTCCACCGGTAATGTGGAGAGAAGTGTGGGAGACAGAAAGATTTAAGAAAACTACTTTTTATAAATTACTATATCGGCACCACTGAGCCACATTGAGACATTATTCTTTTACATTGCGCAAATGTATAAAGTAAGAGTGAATCTTACTGTGTTCAAATCATATACGGCCTTTAAGTACATTTTATAGTTTCTTTGTAAATCCCAGTATATTAGCAGTGGCTGTTATTTGTATTTGAATAGTGTGCATTAGTATCACCAGTGAATGCCTTGGTATCAGAACAACAACCATTAGCCTAAGTCCACCTCCAAGCAAAGTTCTTTACATAATTTTTAGAACAAACTGAAACTATGTCCTAAAAACTATGTAGTAAAAGTAAAAAATGGAAAAACGTATCATTAAAATTAGTTTAAAAAACAAAGTAACAATAAATAACAGAACATGTTCATGTCAAAACACCATTTACTCTCCTTCCTTTCTATGCAATCAGGCATGAGAAAAGAATGAAGCTGAGATCCACAGAGTATTTCAGCTGATAGAGAGGATTTATAAATTAGACACACTCCAATTGTATCTCCTGCAGACCTATAGAACCAAATCCATAGCCAGATAGCTAGCTTACCCTCGGGCTGTCATTCCATCTAATAAAGTTAGCATGTACCATGGCTATGAATCTTAATAACCACTTACCACTAATTTAAAGGTAATTCCCTGTTTCTCCCCACATCTCTGTTTTTGTAAGACATCCTGGCTTGAGTACATTTTTATTTTATTTTATTTAAAATAAAATAAAAATTTTATTTATTTTGTATACACTGCTGTTGTAAGTTACATATATTTTGACTCCAGTTCTGCTTGTAATGCACTTCCTTCCTTCCTCTTTTAGAATCAATTTTTCTTATTGGTTTTTAGAGCTCTTAATGGTGTAGCACCTTTTATATATCAGAATGCCTGTCCTTTTATGTCCCACAGCGTGCCCTCTGTTCCTCTCCTGCAGGCCTTTTAACTGCACCAACGGTAGCACATGTTAGGAGCGCTCTGTTACTCCCCTGCAGGCCTTTTAACTGCACCAACGGTAGCACATGTTAGGAGCGCTCTGTTACTCCCCTGCAGGCCTTTTAACTGCACCAACGGTAGCACATGTTAGGAGCCCTCTGTTACTCCCCTGCAGGCCTTTTAACTGCACCAACGGTAGCACATGTTAGGAGCGCTCTGTTCCTCCCCTGCAGGCCTTTTAACTGCACCAACGGTAGCACATGTTAGGAGCTCTCTGTTCCTCCCCTACAGGCCTTTTAACTGTACCAACGGTAGCACATGTTAGGAGCGCTCTGTTACTCCCCTGCAGGCCTTTTAACTGCACCAACGGTAGCACATGTTAGGAGCGCTCTGTTACTCCCCTGCAGGCCTTTTAACTGCACCAACGGTAGCACATGTTAGGAGCGCTCTGTTCCTCCCCTACAGGCCTTTTAACTGCACCAACGGTAGCACATGTTAGGAGTGCTCTGTTACTCCCCTGCAGGCCTTTTAACTGCACCAACGGTAGCACATGTTAGGAGCGGCATGACAAGCTTTTCTTATAATGCACCTAAACTGAGGAATCATTAAACACATTATAGAGGCTGGTTCTGCGGTCATTTTTAAAACGCTTCTTAAAACTCACGTCTTTACTTTAGCCTTTACTTAAAATACCTACAGCGATGCCTTTTTAAATTTTAGTATTTTAACTTTGTTCAATTGTTTAGTGTTCAATTTATCTTACCTGGTTCCCCTTTTATTCACCGTTATCTCTCTAACTGGCTCCTTCTTTCTATTACTGCACACTAGTATTTTCACGTTTTTATTTTATCTCTGCTTACTGTAAAGCAATTTCAGCTGCAAATCTTTGTGTGAAAGGTGCTATACAAATAAAGATCATTATTTATTTTTATTAATAATAATAATAATAATAATAATAATAATAATAATAATAATAATAATAATAACTGAAAACAGGGGTGTGGGATTAAGGAGTTAGCCAGCTGACTTTAGTAAATATTTTGAAGCAACCCAGGCTCTCATCCAATCAGATGTCATCAAATTCAAAATATTTACAAAAACTAGCCGGCTAAACTCCTTGAATGCTTTGTAAAAAAAAAAATATATAAATTTAAAAAACATGCAAAAAGCCGTGTAAGTCGCTCTGGATAAGTGCGTCCGTTAAATGCCCATAATGTAATGTAATGTAATGTAAATGCCCATAATGTAATGTAATGTAATGTAAATGCCCATAATGTAATGTAATGTAATGTAATGTAAATGCCCATAATGTAATGTAATGTAATGTAATGTAAATGCCCGTAATGTAATGTAATGTAATGTAAATGCCCATAATGTAATGTAATGTAATGTAAATGCCCGTAATGTAATGTAATGTAAATGCCCATAATGTAATGTAATGTAATGTAATGTAAATGCCCGTAATGTAATGTAATGTAATGTAAATGCCCATAATGTAATGTAATGTAATGTAATGTAAATGCCCATAATGTAATGTAATGTAATGTAAATGCCCATAATGTAATGTAATGTAATGTAAATGCCCGTAATGTAATGTAATGTAATGTAAATGCCCATAATGTAATGTAATGTAATGTAAATGCCCATAATGTAATGTAATGTAATGTAAATGCCCGTAATGTAATGTAATGTAATTGCCCGTAATGTAATGTAATGTAATGTAATGTAAATGCCCATAATGTAATGTAATGTAATGTAAATGCCCGTAATGTAATGTAATGTAAATGCCCGTAATGTAATGTAATGTAATGTATTCCCTTGTGTTACTGCACCTCCCCACAGTACCTTGATCCTCCTGCACATCTGCAACGTTACTGTGGACTGTATCAGCTGCGCCGATCCCCTGAGCTGGTAATGTAGAGCGAGAGAGAGATAAACATCTAAGCAAACCTTAAATCATATTTCTAGTACAGGCAAGCTTTGGGACGACTATAGAAGTGGTCCTTTTTTACACTGAGCTGTCTATTAGCAACTTGAAAAGAATAAGCAAATCTTAAATATGATAAAGCCATAAAATATCACATATTTTATTTTAAATATATATTTTTAATATGACTATGCCGTATTAGGGGACCACAATATGGAAATTCTGCAGCTGATATCAGTAACCAATATTTTAGTGGTCATATACGTAGGTTGATTCAGATTATGTCAATAACCAATATTTTACTGGTCATATAGGCTGATGCAGATTATGTCAATAACCAATATTTGACTGGTCATATAGGCTGATGTAGATTATGTCAATAACCAATATTTGACTGGTCATATAGGCTGATGCAGATGCCATGCTGTTTTGCATTATACCACATACTGTATGCAAAATGCAAGCTTCCACAATAATGGAAGCAGTAGATAAGCACAGGCATGAAATGATGACGGAGAAATGTAACAGATTGGTTTACATAAGCAGATGTTTCCACTTGCTTCAGAATGGAGCAGGATTCCAGAGAGCTATGGAGTCTATATCTTTGCTTGTAAATGTGGCTGGTATAAATGATAAATTAAAAATAAATAATAGATACAGAGCTTCAGCTGACTATAATTATATTACTTTATGAGCCTGACATTTCCACTTAATTTACACCATCAGTGTCACATCAAATGCGTTCCCCCTCTGGTGCAGGTTGCATCATCAAATCAGGTGATACAGTGAGTTTGTTCTCAGCTATTATTGGCTGATACCGGTATGACCATGATATTATTGTGCATCGCTACACACACACAAAGACAATGTAACATACTTCTCTTTAATTAAATGAATTATTCATATCCTTTCTTCAGGAGGGAAAAACTAAATAGAGATAGTACAATCAGAGAACAAATTTGGAAAAACAGATAAAGGTTAAACCTTAAATGTAATCAAGGGCAAAATGTTTAAAAGTACTGTCTATCTTAAATAGCCACATTAAAATCCATTAAATAAAATGGCAAAAGAAAAAATTAAACAAACCTACTTTAAAAACAGTGTGAATGTTCTGTGAAAGCTAGAAAGCTCTGTCAGAGAGAACGGTGAACAGGGAACCGAGCTCTTACCTGTTGGCGTTTTTAGACGACGGACCAGCAGACACCCTAACAAAGACAATAATCCAACAAGCACAGCTGCAGTGCAGGTCAAAGTGATCACCAGCAGCATTCTATTACCTGCATTGGCACAAAAGAAGGAAACTTAACTAGGGACCTCAGAACAGAGAGATCTTTTGAGTTCATGTTTTTTACAATTTCCGTATTTAGCTATATTAAAAGTTACATTCCTTATTTAGCTATATAAAAAGTTACATTCCGTATTTAGCTACATTAAAAGTTACATTCCTTATTTAGTTACATTAAAAGTTACATTCCTTATTTAGCTACATTAAAAGTTGCATTCCTTATTTAGCTATATTAAAAGTTACATTCCTTATTTATCTATTGTATATTAAGAGTTACTTTCTTTATTTAGCTATATTAAGAGTTACTTTTCTTTTTTATTAAATAAAATGAAAGGCAGGGTTCGAGTTATAATCTTAGCTTTGTGGGGGTCTCTAAAATAACTAACGTTAGGGGCGGAGATAAAGCCACTTAAGCGGCGCACACCACTTAACCATGGACGGCGCTACACTGGGGCAAGGGTGGGCATTTTAGCCCCCCCCCCCCCCCCCCCCCCCCCCAGGCATTTTAATAACATTTTTATAATTATAATAAAAAATATATATAAAAGTAAATCAACAATTCTAATCCCTTTCTGATATTCACCCTGGCTACGCAGCGTATGTAGCCTATGCTCTGACGTAGGCTACGGATGTGGGGGTGTGTGGAGCTCACGCAAATGACATAATAACGTAAACTGATTTCTAACGTTAGCAAACCAGTTTTCCCATAGCCTACAATACATCAGGCCTACAGAGTTCGCCACCACGTTAAAAAATATTAAATGGAAACGTCATTGTTTGAAAACTAATTTACTATCATTTTAAAAATCAATAGAAAATGTGTTCGCGTAAGCTCTCCATGTGATCCGTCTTCGGAAATGATCAACTAGGCTACTCAACAGATTTGTGGAGTGTGTGGACCTCCCTAGGTAGCAACTCCCAAGTGTAAACTACAGTGTTTTGATTGGCGGTAGACTAATCTCACAACATCGGCTGCTTGGCCATGCACAGATGAGTATATTTGGAAAGCGAATAACTAACCTAAATTAGCTAAATGATCATTTTCAATCTTCGTCATCTCGACTTCAGCTAATAAGAAGAGCTTGCCTCCAAAAATGGTCAGGTAACGTTAAAGATCTCATATTAATTCAATGTAGCTAAATGTAGCTATAATCTAAGCCTAAATTAAATGGGGGAGGATGGTGACAGTGGAAGCTGTTCTGATAATACAGAAACCAACGCAAACGTTACGGTGCAGTTTATGAAACACGCCAAGGAGCTTAGGCTAACTAACTCATAAGTAAAGTTTGCGATCTTCGTTAGATAATGAAACTCCTAAATGTCCCATTCACAGAGCAGCGGTTAAACAACGAAATTTTAGCCATCTTTTTTGACATAACGTTACACTGATAATTTATCCTCTCTTCTCACATCCTTTTTCATTATTTTCCGGTGTATTATTTTCTTTGATGTCTGATATTTTTAAGTACTCGTATTGATGAAGCCAAATGACATTTACTGCTATTTCAATTTACAGAATTATACAATTCTGACTTTTGTATGGATGCTCTGCCACTTGTGCAGGCCCCCCCGGCTTCACACACAAAAGCCATCCTGGGGGAAACACGGCTAACCTTAGCACCCCCATGTATTGACCTAGCCCACCCTTAGTCCAGGGAGAGAAAAGTTCCTGGTGCCGTCACTGCACTTAACACAATAGCAGTAAAAAGTAAAAGCCATCTTCTTACTGTTACTTATCTGGTAGCAGAGCTAGCATCCTCCGTAGCAGCAAAGCTAGTGCTAGCTGTCGTGCTAGCAGGTGAATTCCGGTTGTCTAAAGCTGTTTTTTGTTTCTTTGTGAAAAAACCGAAACTAGCCAGGCTTGTAGACCCCGTCGGCAGCAGCGGCCTTTTTTTCGGCGGCATGGTAGCTAGTCTATACTACTACTTTCTATTCAATATATAAAACTGGCTGATACATGTAGTGGCTTCTTCTTCCAAATGGGTTCGAAGTGAACGTTCGTGGCTCGCGTGCTCTCAACAGGCATAGTTTGCGGCGCGCAATATTCTACTGCGCACCATGGTGGCTTGGTGGTGAAGTGCAGCCTCTTTGGCCATACTGTCATTCACGAGAGAATATGGGTCGTAGTTCTTTTGGAAAACATGTTTCTTTTAGCCTATTTATCTCTTTAACATAAATAATATACTCATTACATTGAAAAATGCATTATTTGTGATTAAAATAATGGTTGTTGGTAATGTATTAGCGACCCCCACAGATGTATGATTTTACTGCTTTCATGGGAGCTCAGACCCCTCCTTATGGGAGCTCAGCTCCCACTGGCTCCCACATAACTCGAACCCTGATGAAAGGTGTACGTACATCATATTAATTTGAGCATTTCTGTTTTCTGTTTGAGCAGTGTTGGTACTTGACTTTGGCGGACGCATACTCTTGAAATATTGCAATTGTGTATATGCTATTGTGCATAATAATATTAAATACTATTTTATTTGGGGAAAAGAGAAAAGTAAAGAATTAAACGTGGTATGTGAAAAACATAATGCTTGAAATTTAATGCTAAATTATTCACATAACACTGGAATAAGATTGGAACAGACAGACCCTAACGGTTTCTGACAAAACCCATGTTTTGCTGGGAAAGTTTGAAAAGTTAATGAAAGACTGGGTCAGGTCACAGTGTTACTTAGATGTTACTCATCTAAACTGAAAGCTATCACAAAGAGCAACACCACTTTACATTTCAAATATGCTATAAGTGGACTGTCATATATGCAATCACTAGGCCACAGGAGTGACAGAAGTATTAATGCTCAGTTGAACTCTGTATTGAACTCTGCTTCCCTCCCATTGTGGGTTGAATTCAGATGTTTGTTTTAGCCTTAAATCAGCTCATAGAGGTGGTTGGGGGTTTTTACCTGTCTTTATCTCTTGGGGTTCAGTGATGGGTGTTGTTGGCAGAGTGAGGTGCAGGGGGACCTGTGCTCTGAGCATGCTCTCTGTGAACACCACACAGGCCCAGTGCAGCTGCTCTTCACTGAGGCCCAACAGGGTGAGATTCAGTATCCTGTTTGGGTGTCTCTCTCTCAGGACTTCCTGTTTTACAAGCTCCCCCCTGCCCCCCCTCATCCACAGCCAGGCCAGAGTCACCGAGCCAATCACCTGCGATATCTCACAGTTCAGCACAACTGACTGAATCCTGGACGGGCCACCAGGGGGCACTGTTGAGACTGAGAGAGAGCACATGTACATGGATTATTTATTTATTTGTTTCTGAAAATTTATTTTTAAGCAGATATCATCCATTATTAGTAATGAAGTGATATACATGTCATTTAAAAATAACTCACACTTTGGTAGCGCCTGATTGTTTTTTATATATTTATTCCATGATAAAAAGTATTTATTAATTATCTTTCACTCAACACCAGGAAAATAAGATGGGCATGTGTACACTGGATTAGCCTAATTGTCATCTTTTGTCTGACACAGAATATTGTGAAAACAGCTCATTTAAGAAGCAACATGTTTTCTGTTATAATGTTAAAAATGTTTTCAACATAAAAAAATGTCAAGTTACAATGCACTGTAATAAAACTAGAAAAATATAGGCCTGCAAGATAACAAGCTCTATTACAATGCAATGTTAACCAATGTTTCTTCAATGATTTAATGTAACTTGGCCCTGTGTTTTTTCATCTTACGATCTGTAGAGAATAATATAACTGTCATTCCAATTTGATCAGTTCTTTAAATTGTCTACGCTTATACTAAACTTGTACTGCACACTTACCCTGAATAGTTACCAGAGTTACCGTGGCCATCAGAAGATCTTTTTCAGAATAACAGATGTACCTTCCACAGTCTCCAAACTTCACTGGTGAGATTCTCAGAGGAAAATGATTTCCATCATAGACCTCAGATGAGAATCTCTCTCTATCTATCTCCATGGAAATCAAACCAGTCTCTTGTTTATCAGCTGAGGTCACAAGGATAGCATCTGGGCTTAGCAGTGGACCCCTGAACCAGGAAGCTTTACTGTATGGGACCAGTGAATGACAGATTAGCACCACCTCACTGCTGTTGAAACTTCCTCTGTAGAGTGGGTCGAGTGCCATATGTACCTGAGGAACAAAGTTGTGGTTAGAATGATGTTCTGCACAGTGCTATACACATATGCTGCTGCTACAGGTAGTGAGCAACACATGGAGAAAAACTATCAATGTGAAAGTCAATCAGTTCACAGTGAGTTTGTGGAAGAGGAAAACTCAGACCTCATTACAGTATAGCCCATGAAGAATAACACAGGCCATATGTTGAACAAGTCATACATCATTGTGGTCTTCTGGACAACCAAGCAGGTTGGCAGCTCAGCCAAAAACTGGCAGCTCAGCTCAAGTTTTGCTCATTAAAAAAATGTTTAAAGATCAGGATTCTTTTATTAAAGCTCCAGGGAAAACCATATGCATAGTAACATACCCACGTCGACTTCAAGTGTTTTGGGAACGCTGAAAATAAGTGCTCCGTTCCATCGGAGTGTACAGCTATACTTTCCTGCACTGTGTCGGTCAGTACTGTGGATGGTGATGTGGGCAGTTTGGTTAATGATCAGCGTTATGTTAGCAGTGGGTTCTCAGTCCAGTGTAGCTGAATCTGGAAGGCGGGATACCTCACAGCTCATGGTCACATCAGATCCTTCCTTGACTCTGGCCGAGCGAAGTGGTTGCGCTGTAGGAGCAAAGAGTAATTAATTTAGAGAAGCTTGTAGATCTTTATGTCATATCATTGTGTAGCTACATCTCAACACCAGTCATCAACTTTAAAGCCATATACATTCCTCCAGGTGTTGGGAATTCTACAGAGGAGAAAAGAATGCTCCACACACTAAAAGATGTCTTACATTCATTTGCCTTTGCGATTATTTTTATTTGAGGACAAGATCACAAACATTTCAGCGTTTGAGCTTTCTTAATTACAGTCAATTCTAGAGAGAAAACATAAATGCAATGTAAAATTTTCTCCATATTTTTGTGCAGTGTACTGTTAAGATAACTGGCGGGTATTCGCAAAACGAGGATCATAAAGTTATCCAGTTAACTGAGAGAACAATTAGGCTGTATCAGCACATTAGTGAGATTAGTGTATCAGCACATTAGTGAGATTTCAGTCCAGGAAAATGCACTAGAATCTGATTTAGATGTGTGATTTATTCACAGACAGTGTTAGCTGCGCTATCAAAACAAGGGAAACATGAGCCACCACTTTGTATTATTCTCATTACCTTCCTGGTACAATTACTTATTTTTCAGCTTTACATAAAAGTGAAATCTAAGCTCAGGTTAATAATCAGTCTTTCGTGGAAGTAAAATACAAGATATATCTCATTATGATCTTTTTCTTCTAAACTGTATAGTATAACGAAAGATATGTTCTTCAGGTGACATTATTTCCAAATAATAAAAGAGTCAATTTACCTTTTACAGCAAACACTTCAAACTGGGCCAAGTTTACTTTCTCTGGTTTAGTTTGAATAAAAGTAAAAACACCTGCATTTTTTAAATCTGGCCGCAGAGAAAGTTCATACTTCCTTTCTTTTGAAATAGACGTCTTCCTCAAATTAAAGACATGTTTTCCATTGGACTGTATAGTTATTATCCGAGTGTTTATGTAGCTCCCATCATGTGATGTCCACTCCCAGATGAATTCTGCCCATTGGTGTCAGCAGGGGCTTGTAGAGAGATGCTCTCTCTCTGCCCAGAAAGGATGTATTTATACTGCACCAACACTGCAGAAAACAAATATGTACTAAATGCAATGATCCAATTGAAGACAAGGCATGATGTTGTTGAATTTTAATTGGAAAATATCAGTTAGTTCATTAAATGTAAACCCAGATGATTAAACCCAAGTTAGTCTGGAGGTTTGTACAGATCTATAAACAGATAAAAATGTAATTCCCACAGCTCTAATGAATATCTAAGCTATTTTATTCTGGGATGGACAAGTGTTGCTTGTACTAGCTGTAGTCATGCTTTTATACCCAAGATCTGCATGATTAGTTTCTGTACTCAATGTGGGTTTGCAGTAAATTTTCTCTTTTGGATGAAACTTCCTGTAGGGGAATGCTGGCAAACATGAATAGCTTGAGATTAGAACTGTTTGCAGTGCTCTTAATCAGAAATGCACACTATTAGCTTCTGTTAATATTTTTGTTTTATGAATTTTGCCATTCAAACACATACACCATTGTGGGTAGTGTATAGTCTAATGGTAAATCCTTCTTGACTATAAAGTTACTGTACAAAACAACTTTGTGAATTTACATATATCACTGCATGTACAGCCGACTGATTGCTTTATTAACTATTTTAATCATTTCATTCATAATTTAATAATAGAATTTAATAATTAAAACGTCTGAGTAACTGCCTGGCATTGGCATATAAAACCATGTAATTGTTAAATGCAATATGAAAATATGAAACTTTTGCCTCTTGATAATTCTGTCATGCTTTTCACCTATCTTCCCTCTGTTGCTATGGTTTCTATCTTATTCCCCTTTTTCTTTTCAGTCTATCGGATTTTTTTCTGCGCTCCGTTTCGGAGTTTTTCTTCTTTCCTTCTCCCCGCTAATTATTCGTTTCACCTGTTCTTTTACCTTACTGTATTTAAACCCCTCACTTCCGCTTTTAGGCGCTTCTTTGTCATTTCGTGTTTTCACGAGGTCAGGGTTAGTGGGTTTTGTCTCTGCTATTGTTAGAAGAAAGATTTTCTTTGATTACGCAGTTCAGACATTCTTCTACCTAGAAGCCTTGGGGAATTAGGGTTTAGTTTCCCTTATTGCTCTTCCCTCTCCTTCGCTCCCACTCTCTCATTTCTGAGAGTGTGAGTTTTATTTTTATTTCATTTATTTCACCATTTATCGGGCGTTATAGCCACGTTCCGAAGGTGTCTTGTTTTTGCTGTTCTTCTCTCGCTATCCCTGTAGCGTTCGCTATTTTGAGCTTTATCTCTGCCCGTGTTTACGTGGCCAGCCCGTTTTATAGGGGTGTGTTATTATTTGGCACTGCCAGGGACTTTCTATCCCTTTTTTCAGTTATCGCGTTTGGCTCATCGTAATTCTGCACAAACCCTCACAAAATTCATTATAATAGTAGCAATCTATGTCACACTCCTTAATTAATAATGTTTATTTTTTAATGGAAATTGGTTACTTTTTAATACTTTAGATTTTTTGGGTTTCTTTCCCATGTGTTACCACATTTTAGTCTTCAATAGTGAAATAAAGAAAGAATTTGTCCATTACAGTATTGTTCTGTCATAGTACATTTGGTAAAATTTCTGTGAGATTTATATGAATCTATAAATGTATGATTAAGGCAGAAAGAGGGACTCACCCTCAGATGAAAGACTGGCACAGAATCCTGATATCCACACCAGGGTCCACCACAGTACCATCCCCATGGCTTATGCCCTACTCACCACTTGATACTGACATCGAGCCTTTTTACCAGTTATACTTCACAGGAAATGGTTGAACAAAGAGGAACTACAAACTGTTCTGGCTGAGCTGTGTTCTGCAATAGTTTGCACAAGCTAACTATGACTCTGTTCTTGACTGTGCTCAGTACTATGATATTTGTGTCTCTTGAAGAGCAAAGAACTTGCATTTAACATGTTTACTTCGGGTTATAGAACAACATATCTGACAGACCACTGAAGCCTCAGTCAAAACTTTAGATGAACACAATGATGCTCCATCATCTGACATACTGCTTGATAAACTGGGTACAAGCAAGCAAAACCCCATTGAAATCCATTGCTTCTGTGTACAAACAAGCCCTTCAGGTCCTGGAAAGAAAGCCAAATAGCCATCACCACTGCTATGTCCTACGAAGGCAAAATTTGCTGAGCTGGGAAAACACCGTAAAACAGTGCAGATGTTTGTCTTCTTTAGAACAGAATAGAATAAATTTATTTTCCCGAAAGGGAACTTCAGTTGTGGCCCCAGCAACCGAGCATATGTTGTGAATGCGTCTCCATGGTGACGACCACAAACAAAATTATCCCGAATATTCAATTCATCAATATTATAAAAACGAGCAGCAGGAGTGCCCAGACAAATCTCCAGCCTGCTTCCCCGTCCCACAATTGACACACAGCGCATGAAAAAAACAAAAGACAAAAGCCAGACACAACAAAATACATTCAAATTAACAAACACGAACACGAGAGACAGCTAGACTACATGTCGCCATTACAGCGCCACATGACGTCATATAAAACTCTAAATGGCACAACCCCCTCAGCACCTTTGTTAAACAGAAATCTACTCATAGCTCAAGCAGGTCCACAGTTAGGCTGCATAGTTACAGGAAGGACAAGTGTTTTTAGCAACACTTTTCAGTTTCAACCACACTGCCACCATATACAAACTTGCACAACGTATTGCTTTGCCAATTCACTTAGGTCATGGCTAAAGGGCAACTAAAAATGCAACACACAGTGTACTCTTCAAGTCAAGTTTATTTGTATCGCACATATTCATACAACTGAATGCAATTCAAAGTGCTTCACAGAATAATGAAAAAAAGAAAGATTGATTTGACAGTACAATTCACAAGTACTTCTTGCACCCTCTGCAAGTTCCAGAAAAGATTAAGAGCCAATTAAATAAATAGTTTAAAATATGTTTTAAAAAAAAGATAAAAGAAAGGATTTTAACATCTATTAAAAAATATATAATAAAAAATAATAATAAAAGAAGAATACAAATGCAGATAAATGTGCATTGCAGCGCTTTAAAAGGCCAAACAGAACAGAAAGGTCTTGAGCCTACTCTTAAAAACTGCTCTGGATGGGGCCAATCTAAGATCATCTGGTAGTTTGTTCCCATCTTTGGTTGCATAGTGGGCAAATGCTGCCTTGCCACGTTTAGTCCTAACTCTTGGAACAAATTAAAGGCCACCCTCGGATGACCTTAGCGATCTAGTGGGTTCATAAGGTGCTAACATGTCGGAGATGTATTTTGGTCCCAAACCATTTAGTGATTTGTAAACAAGGAGCAGGATTTTAAAGTCTATTCTGTATGATACAGGCAGCCAGTGTAGTGATTTTCGAATGGGAGTAATGTGTTCCTCCTTCCTGGTATTAGTCAGCAGCAGAATTTTGAATAAGTTGAAGCTGTCTAAGTGCCCCGTTTGGAGAGCCCCGAAAAAGGCCGTTGCAATAGTCTGCTGGATATAAAAGCATGGATCAGTTTCTCAGGATCGTGCTTGGACATGTAAACCTTAACTCTGGCTATATTTTTGAGATGATAGTAGGTTCTGCTTTAGTTATTAACTTGATGTGGGAGTTTAAGCTTAAATCTGAGTCAAGAATGACACAGAGATTTACCTGGTTTTTACATATCAGGGAGCGAGATTGTACGTGAGTGCTAACCCCTAGCCTCTTTTCCTTAGCCCCAAAAACAATAGTCTCAGTTTTGTCTTTATTTAGTTGTAAGAAATTCTAACACATCCAGTTATTGATTTGTTCAATGTAGTCAAGTAGGGAGTCTACTGGTGCAAAGTCATCTTGGGAAAGGGCTACGTAAATTTGTGTGTCATTGGCGTAGGTATGATGGGCAATGTTCTTATTTTGAAGAATTTAGCCTAATGGGAGCGTATTTAAGTTAAATAGGAGTGGTCCCAGAATGGACCCTTGAGGGACTCCACACGTCATGTTTGTACGATCAGAAGTAAAAAGACCAATACCCTGCATACTTTAGTGTTTCCTGTTTATTTTGTAGTTGTTTTGTTTATTTGTTTGATCATGATGTCTCATGTTGATTGCAGCAGCGTCCCGTCACTGATCACTATTGAGTTCAAATGTTCCCAAATGAGTGTACTTTTATTAAGTCTGTTTCCTAAGTTGAGCAGTTTTAATCTTGGTCCTTTGGGAGTTGTTGTGGCTCCTCGAGCATGTTATTGTTTTTTTCACACTCTTACTCTTAGTCAGCGGAGAGCTCAGGATCCCTATCAAACATTAACATCCCTCACGCATTTCAAATAGAAGGCGGTATATTACTGTGTTTTGTTGGCGAGTGATTGTGAACTGAGTAAAGTCATTGTGAAGTTTTCACCCAAGCAGGATGGTTTGCTTTGATATGTCTTTAATGTTGGGATATTGCCATTTGCAGTGCACTTCTCACAGAAAAGTGTAACTGACTGAAATGGACATGATGGAATTATCAGGGCAAAGGGGTGGTGCTAATTGTCCTTGTCATGTAAAGGAACAGAAAAACAAATAGAAAGTCATGAAAACCTGTTTTATTTTGATAGTGCTTTTTGTAGAGGGTATGCCCAGCTATTTCCAACTAAGAGAAAATAAACTAACAAAAGCATCAAGAATAAACTGAAAAGCAAGCAGGTATTACACATATACCAAATATAAAAAAACTGTTAAACAGTCAGAGAAATAATACAAAAAATACATGACTTTAAACCATGAATCTAAAATAAAACAACCTGTTTTTTCTGCCATTCTTCAGGAGCTGCAGATGTAGTAATATAAAGCCAATATGTCTGTTATACATTTGACAAGCACTGATCCTGGTTCTTTAAAATGAAAATATTTTACATTTTGCACTTTCCCTTTGTGTCTTAATAAAATAAAAATAATACATAAAAATTAATATAAGTATCTTTAATCTTCAACAAGTTTTTTATTTCAATACTGAAGTGTGAGTTCCTTCATTGCTCATTGAATTGTGTTGGCAATCAAGACGAATTTTACTTTCATGACTTATCATGAAAGATTAGAAGCATTTCATCTGTCTGCTTTACAGGTGTTTTGCACTGAAACTTTGAGTTTAAATTGAATGGGCTGAGTGTGTCCAGATCCCTTAACACAGTGTAAAGACTTATTTGTCTGCATCAATGAGAGCTGTCCATAGGAGGGAAGCTCTCCATTGCATTGGTCCTCCAGGGCTTTGCTGCTCTAATCACTCCACAGGCTGGGCTGACTCTTGGGTTTCAGGTTCACCTGCAACAGTGGAAGTGGAGAAATGTTCAGTCTGTACAGCCGTTCTTGGTCAAACCTGGAAACGGTGACATTCAAAATCACAAACTGTAATTTATACTTGCTGGCTTTGAGTGTTCTAGTGCTGTATGTGGCTGGATTTGATTTTATTTCTACATTTTTTCTTTATTGGATGATTACTGATGTTCATTTTCATATTCTGATGTGTCTAACATAACATCCTAATATATTTATACGATTTAGCCCACACAGAACCACAATCTGTTCATTTATGCAAGTCCTCTTTCTGCCTAAATCATACATTTATATATTTATATGAACTTAAGAATTAAAAGGGCAGAGACTGTCTCTAGTGATAAGATTCTTTGAACCGTTGGTTTCAGTACCACGGTCCCCTGTCTTCATTCAAAACTGAAAGATGTTGAGTACTTGGCTGTTGTGTCCCAGTGCTAGTGTCCTCGGTTTGTGGCCTTCTCCTGTAGTACCACAGCAGTACTTTTAGCATCCCCAGGGTGGCCAGCACTACAATCACCACCCTGACCACTGTCTCAGTGCTCCACCCTGTGTGAGAGGGAACACATATGGTTAGTGTGTCTGATGTAGTCTGTTCTCAGATTCAAGCTATCACAAAAAACGAGACCAATTTAATACAAAGAGCAACACCACTTTACATTTCAAATATGCTATAAGTGGACTGTCATTTCTGCAATCACTAGGCCACAGGAGTGACAGAAGTATTAATGCTCAGTTGAACTCTGTATTGAACTCTGCTTCTCTCCCATTGTGGGTTGAATTCAGATGTTTGTTTTAGCCTTAAATCAGCTCATAGAGGTGGTTGGAGGTTTTTACCTGTCTTTATCTCTTGGGGTTCAGTGATGGGCGTTGTTGGCAGAGTGAGGTGCAGGGGGACCTGTGCTCTGAGCATGCTCTCTGTGAACACCACACAGGCCCAGTGCAGCTGGTCTTCACTGAGGCCCAACAGGGTGAGATTCAGTATCCTGTTTGGGTGTCCCTCTCTCAGGACTTCCTGTTTTATGAGCTCCCCCCTGCCCCCCCTCATCCACAGCCAGGCCAGAGTCACAGAGCCAATCACCTGCGATATCTCACAGTTCAGCACTACTGACTGATTCCTGTATGGACCACCAGGGGGCACTGTTGAGACTGAAAGAGAGAATTTGTACATGGATTATTTATTTATTTATAATTTTTATGCAGATATCATCATTATTACACTCGCGCGCGTAGCGCAAGCCAGAGGTATTGTTTTCGCTACTGTCTGTGCGTGTGTCTGTCTGTGTTTATGTCCCTATCATCCATGACTCAAACAATTCTACTCCGCTTGTGAAACTTTGTGGAAATGTTTGGGCATTGACCTGAATCTTGAATTTTTTTCCCCAATTGGTCAATGCCCGAGTTCACAGTGCAAGATCACAGTTTTAGCCCCATGCGTGGATGTAGCATCTCTCTGAGTGCTCTTCTAGTTAGTAATGAAGTGCCTGTAAAATGCACTACCTCTATCACTTTGGAACAGAAAGATTTCTGTTGCTTCCTGTTTGCTGATGGCTGTAGTCTATTACATGTATTACATGTTTACAAATAATAACTCACACAATGGTAGCTCCTGATAGTTTTTTATATATTTATTCCATGATAAAAATATTTATATTAATTATCTTTGACTCAATGCCAGGAAAATAAGATGGGCATGTGTACACTGGATTAGCCTACTTGTCGTCTGTTGTTTGACACAGAATATTGTGAAAACTGTTGATTTAAGAAGCAACATGTTCAAGTACACTGGTATAATGTTATAAATGTTTTCAATGTAAAAAAAAATGTCAGGTTACAATGCACTGTAATAAAACTAGCTAAATCTAGGTCTGCAAGATAACAAGCTCTATTCCACAGCAATGCTACCCAATATTTCCTAAATGTAACTTGGGCCTGTGCTTTTTCATCTTACCATCTGAACAGAATAATATATCTACCATCCCAATTTCATCAGTTCTTTAAATTGTCTAAGCTTATACTAAACTTGTACTGCACACTTACCCTGAATAGTTACCAGAGTAATCGAGGCCATCACACTGTTTTCATAATAACAGATGTACCTTCCACAGTCTCCAAACTTCACTGGTGAGATTCTCAGAGGAAAATTAACTCCATCATAGACCGCAGATGAGAATCTCTCTCTTTCTATCTCCATGGAAATCAAACCAGTCTTGTTTTTTTCAGCTGAGGTCACAAGGATAGCATCTGGGCTCAGCAGTGGAAACCTGGACCAAGAAGCTTTACTGTATGAGCTACGTGAATGACAGATTAGCATCACCTCACTGCTGTTGAAACTTCCTCTGTACAGAAAAGTGGGTTGTGTGCCATATGTACCTGAAGAACAAAGTTGTGGTTAGAATGATGTTCTGCACAGTGCTATACACATATGCTACTGCTACAGGTAGTGAGCAACAAATGGAGAAAAAACTAACAATGTGAAAGTCAATCAGCTCACAGTGAGTTTGTGGAAGAGGAAAACTCAGGCCTCCTATTCCTTGAAAAATATCCCACCTCTCACAGGCATGAAAACTGTAGTTATAGGCAGCCCGGCAGGTCCGTTTTTGTGCATGGCATGCTGGTATGTTATTGGCTTAACTAATGGGTGAGTCATACATACTTACGGTATGGTAGCCTCTACTTTGCGTTTACATTTTGTCCCTTGTTTACTCTGTTTCTCTGTTCTATTTTTATGCAGTGCATTTGTCTCAGATGGAAACATGCATGCACTGTTTGTAGAGCTTTCAACATAAACATGTTAAAATACTTAATGTGTCATTTTTTTTAAACAAACACACATGTTGTGATTTCAATAGTGAGGCTGTTTTCTTATTTTTTTGTCACCCAACGTGGGGCGGAGTGTATCCAATTCCAACCCTAATTTAGAATATCCAGTTAGTATTCACTGCTGTGCATGCGGTCCACTGGCCCCCTCCCCTACACTGGGGATTGTGAAAGCGATCAGATGCGGACCCCTACCCGATTGCTCCCTCTCATACCCTGGGCGACGCACTTGCCAGTTCTGGCACAGTCCGGATTAGATCTGAGGCTGTAGGGCTCATCCCTGCACCACAGAGTGGTAGTTTAACCGAATGAACCACCCAGCAGCCCTTCAATAGCTAGTTAACCCAATAAATATCTGTTCTGGTGAATGATGAGGAAGCCAGGTAATCAGGAAGGGCCTTTGATTGGAATTTGCTTTGTCCATTTTTGTTTTGTTTGCAGACCTTGCAGCACATTGCAGCATTCTTACTTAATATGCAAGTAAACATCTACTATACTGGAGTCTTAATGTGACTAGGGCCGTATTAACTTGGATTTATATTTAGTCTTAATATATTAAGTGCTTCACAGTCACAGTAGCCTATTGCTCGTGAAAAAAAACCATATGCATAGTCACATACCTCGGGAGACTTTAAGTGTTTTGGGAACGCTGAAAATAAGTGCTCCGTTCCATCGGACTGTACATCTATACTTTCCTGCACTGTGTCGGTCGGTACTGTGGATGGTGATGTGGGCAGTTTGGTTAATGATCAGCGTTGTGTTAGCAGTGGGTTCTCTGTCCCTTTCCCAGTCCAGTGTAGCTGAATCTGGAAGGCGGGATACCTCGCAGCTCATGGTCACATCAGATCCTTCCTTGACTCTGGCCGAGCGAAGTGGTTGCACTGTAGGAGCAAAGAGTAATTGATTTAGAGAAGCTTGTAGATCTTTATGTCATATCATTGTGTAGCTACATCTCAACACCAGTCATCAACTTTAAAGCCATATACATTCCTCCAGGTGTTGGGAATTCTACAGAGGAGAAAAGAATGCTCCACACACTAAAAGATGCCTTACATTCATTTGCCTTTGCGATTATTTTTATTTGAGGACAAGATCACAAACATTTCAGCGTTTGAGCTTTCTTTAATTATAACAGTCAATTCTAGAGAGATAACTTAAACTAGAATGTGATTTAGATGTGTGATTTATTCATAGACAGTGTTAGCTGCACTATCAAAACAAGGGAAACATGAGCCACCACTTTGTGTTACTCTCACTTACCTTCCTGGTACAATTACTTATTCTTCAGTTTTACATAAAAGTGAAATCTAAGCTCAGGTTAATAATCAGTCTTTTGTGGAAGTAAAATACAAGATATATCTCAGTTTTGCATTATGATCTTTTTCTTATACACTGTATAGTATAAAGAAAGATACATTCTAATGTACGGTGACATTATTTACAAACTACATAAAAGAGCAAATTTACCTTTTACAACGAACACTTCAACCTGGGCCAAGTTTACTTTCTCTGGTTTAGTT
This sequence comes from Synaphobranchus kaupii, assembly GCA_029718625.1. NCBI lineage: Eukaryota > Metazoa > Chordata > Actinopteri > Anguilliformes > Synaphobranchidae > Synaphobranchus > Synaphobranchus kaupii. The sequence goes on from JAINUF010000028.1 coordinate 533,969, forward strand.
TGGATAAAAGTAAAAACTCCTGCATTTTTTAAATCGGGCCGCAGAGAAATGTTGTACTTCCCAACTCCTAAAGAGAACATCTCCTTCATATTAAAGACATGTTTTCCATTGGACTGTATGGTTATTATCCGAATGTTTATGTAGCTTCCATCATGTGATGTCCACTCCCAGATGAATTCTGTCCCATTGGTGTCAGCAGGGGCTTGTAGAGAGATGCTCTCTGTCTGCCCAGAAAGGATGTATTTGTACTGCACCAACACTGCAGAAAGAGAAATATACAAAATGCAAAGATTCAGTTGAACACAAGGCATGATAATATTACATTTCCATAGGGAGGCAAATATTAGTTAGTTCTAACGTTAAACCCAGATGGTTAAACCCAAGTCAGTCTGGAGGCTGGTACAGATTTATAAACAGATAAAAATGTAATCCCCACAGCTCTAATGAATATCTAAGCTATTTTATACTTGGATGGAAAAGTGTTGCTTTTACCAGCTGTAGTCATGGTTTTATACCCAAGATCTGCATGATTACTTTTTATCTGTCCTCAATGTGGTTGTAGAATATTACAACATTTTCTCTTTCAAGTGAAACTTCCTGTAATGGAATGCTGCTGGCAAACATAAATATCTTGAGATTAGAACTGTTCGCAGTACTTTTAATCAGAAATTAACATTTTTAGCTTCTGTTAATGTTTTTGTATTATGAAGTTCAAACACATACACAAATGTGGGTAGTGTATGGACTAATGGTAAATCTATATTGACGATAAACTTACTGTGCAAAACAACTTTAGCATATTTGCATATCACTGCATGTATACGGATTGCTTTAATAACAATTTTAATCAATTAATTCATAATTTAATAATATAATTTAATATTTAAAAAGTCTGAGTAACTGCCTGGCATTGGCATATAAAACCATGTCATTGTTAAATGCAATATGAAAATATTAAATTTTTGCCTCTTGATTACATTACATTACAGGCATTTAGCAGACGCTCTTATCCAGAGCGACTTACAACTTTTTTTTTTTTGCATTTCTTTTACATATATTATCCAATTATACAGCTGGCTATATACTGAAGCAATTCAGGTTAAGTACCTTGCTCAAGGGTACAACGGCAGTGTCCTACCTGGGAATCGAACCTGCAACCTTTCAGTTACAAGGCTAGTTCCTTAACCATTATACTACACTGCCGTTATACACTTAACCATTATACTACTAATAATGTTCATTTTTTTATGTAAATGGATTACATTTTAATACTTTATATATTTTGGGTTTCTTTCCCATGTGTTACCACATATTTTAGTCTTCAATAGTTAAATAAAGTAATAATTTCTCCATTCCAATATTGTTCTGTCATCAATCATTTGCTTAAAATTTCTGTGAGATTTATATAAATACATAAATGTATGATTAAGGCAGAAAGAGGGACTCACCCTCAGATGAAAGTCTGGCACCGAATCCTGATATCCACACCAGGGTCCACCACAGTACCATCCCCATGGCTTATGCCCTACTCAGCACTGTATACTGGTGTCTAACCTTTTTTACAAGGTATACTTCATGGGAAATTACTAAAAGAGGAAGTACCACCTATTTTGGTGAAACTGTATTCTGTAACAGTTTGCACAAGCTTCTTGGAAGTTTTGTTAATATCTTGTTGTGCAATCTGACCACCTATGACTCTGTTCTTGACTGTGCTCAGTCCTGTGATATCTGTGTCTCTTGAAGCACAAATAACTGCCATTTAACATGTTTACTTCAGGTTATAGGATAATGTTGTTTTTTTTGTTCACGGACGTGATATTTTAATATTATTGGGAGTGAAGTGTTCTATATAAAAAATACTTTAATCCCTTCTGGTTCACAAATTGTTTTAAATCTACATGTCTGCTTGTTTTTCACAAACAGCCAGATGGACTCCTCTGAACCAGAGTTCTATGTATCTGAGGAAAATCTAAAGGCAGTCACTGAGTTTCAATGCGTTGGAGTCATGACTGAGTATCAACTCTCCTTTAAAAAATGGGTAAAAAAAGGTGGTCAATAGAGTAAAATTTAACCAGCCAAATTTTATATCTCTTCGGAACTGTTTTACCACTGAAGCCTCAGTCAAAACTTTAGATGAACGCAATAATCCTCCATCATCTGACGACATACTGCTTGACAAGCTACGTACAAGCAAGCAAAACCACATTGAAATCCATTGCGTCTGTGTACAAACAAGCCCTGAATCAGGGCAACTAAGACCAAATTAATGGTCTGAGGACCGAAACGTCTGTGTTGCACTTTTGTGTTTTGCACTTTTTTCACTTGCACATTATTTAATGGTCCAATATAAATATACATTGCTATTGCATCTCGGCCTCTGGAATCTGTTTTTCCATGTTTTGGAGTGCGAGTACCTTTGCTGTTTTTTACAAACAAGCCCTTACGGTCCTGGACAGAAAGCCAAATAGCCATCACCACTGCTATGTCCTACGAACGCACAACTTGCTGAGCTGGGAAAACACCGTAAAACAGTGCAGATGTTCTTTATAAAACTCTGAATGGCCCCGCCCCCTCAGCACCTTAGTTAAGCAGAAATCTACTAACAGCTCAAGCAGGTCTGCAGTTAGGCTGCATAGTTACAGGAAGGAAAAGTGTTTTTAGCAACTCATTATCAACCACAGACGCCTGGACCACACTGCCACCAGACATACATACAAACTTACACAACATATCGCTTCTTTGCCATTTCACTTAGGCCATGACTAAAGGACAACCAACAATGCACACAGTGTTTAGACCAATACTCTGCATACTTTAGTGATTCCTGTTTATTTTGTAGTTGTTTTGTTTATTTGTTTGATCATGATGTCTCATGTTGATTGCAGCAGCGTCCCGTCACTCATCACTATTGGGTTCAAATGTATTTGTATTAAGTCTGTTTCCTAAGTTCAGCAGTAATCTTAGTCCTTTGGGAGTTGTTGGGGCTCCTCGAGCATGTTATTGTTCAGTCACACTGTTAATGTCAGTCAGCAGAGAACTCAGGATCCCTATCAAACGTTATTTTGACATCCCTCCTTGCATCTCAAATAGAAGGGGGTATATTACTGTGTTTAGTTGCTGAGTAATTGTGAACTGAGGAATGTCGTTGTGAAGTTTTCACCCAAGCAGGATGGGTTGCTTTGATATGTTATTAATGTTGGGATATTGCCATTTGCAGTGCACTTCTCACAGAAAAGTGTAACTGACTGAAGTGGACATGATGGAATTATCAGGGCAAAGGGGCGGTGCTAATTGTCCTTGTCATGTAAAGGAACAGAAAAACAAATAGAAAATCATGAAAACCTGTTTTATTTTGACAGTGCGTTTTGTAGAGGTTATGCCCAGCTATTTCCTACTTAGAGAAAATAAACTCACAAAAGCCTCAAGAATAAACAGGTAAAAACAAGCAGGTATTATACATATACCAAACATTAAACAACAATCAGAGAAAGAATGCAAAAACTAAATGATTGTAAAATAAAACATTAATCTAAAATAAAACAATGTCTTCCAGAGTGGCAGATGTAATAGGATGCAGCCATTATGTCTGTGAAACATTTGACAAGCACTGATACTGGTTCTTTAAAATTAAAGTATTATACATTTTGCAATTTGCCCTTTATGTCTTTGAAAAAATTGCCCTTTATGTCTGAAAAATGTATTAAACATATTAAAAATAAGTATCTTTAATAATCCAGCTTTTTCGAGTTTTTAAAAATAAATTTGATACTGAAATGTGAGTTTCCTTTGCTGCTCAGTGAATTGTGTTGGCAGCCTGGACGTACTTAATCTGTCTGCTTTACAGGTGTTTTGCACTGAAACTTTGAGTTTAAATTGAATGTGCTGAGTGTGTCCAGATCCCTTAACACAGTGTAAAGACTTATTTGTCTGCATCAATGAGAGCTGTCCATAGGAGGGAAGCTCTCCATTGCATTGGTCCTCCAGGGCTTTGCTGCTCTAATCACTCCACAGGCTGGGTTGACTCTTGGGTTTCAGGTTCACCTGCAACAGTGGAAGTGGAGAAATGTTCAGTCTTTATCACACAGCCGTTCTTGGTCAAACCTGGAAACGGTGACATTCAAAATCACAAACTGTAATTTATATTTGCTGGCTTTGAGTGGTCTAGTGCTGTATGTGGCTGGATTTGATTTTATTTCTACATTTTTTCTTTATTCAAAATCTTTTCTTTTCTTTTCATATTCTGACGTGTCTAACATAACATCCTAATATATTTATACGATTTAGCCCATACAGAACCACAATCTGTTCATTTATGCGAGTCCTCTTTCTGCCTAAATCATACATTTATATATTTATATGAACTTAAGAATTAAAAGGGCCGAGACTGTCTCTAGTGATAAGATGCTTTGAACCGTTGGTTTCAGCACCACGGTCCCCTGTCTTCATTCAAAACTGAAAGATGTTGAGTACTTGGCTGTTGTGTCCCAGTGCTAGTGTCCTCGGTTTGTGGCCTTCTCCTGTAGTACCACAGCAGTACTTTCAGCATCCCCAGGGTGGCCACCACTACAATCACCACCCTGACCACTGTCTCAGTGCTCCACCCTGTGTGAGAGGGAACACATAAGGTTAGTGTGTCTGATGTAGTCTGTTCTCAGATTCAAGCTATCACAAAGAGCAACACCACTTTACATTTCAAATATGCTATGATTGGACTGTCATATATGCAATCACTAGGCCACAGGAGTGACAGAAGTATTAATGCTCAGTTGAACTCTGTATTGAACTCTGCTTCCCTCCCATTGTGGGTTGAATTCAGATGTTTGTTTTAGCCTTAAATCAGCTCATAGAGGTGGTTGGAGGTTTTTACCTGTCTCTTTCTCTTGGGGTTCAGTGACGGGCGTTGTTGGCAGAGTGAGGTGCAGGGGGACCTGTGCTCTGAGCATGCTCTCTGTGAACACCACACAGGCCCAGTGCAGCTGCTCTTCACTGAGGCCCAACAGGGTGAGACTCAGCATCCTGTTTGGGTTTCCCTCTGTCAGGACTTCCTGTTTTACGAGCTCCCCCCTGCCCCCCCTCATCCACAGCCAAGCCAGAGTCACAGAGCCAATCACCTGCGATATCTCACAGTTCAGCACTACTGACTGATTCCTGTATGGACCACCAGGGGGCACTGTTGAGACTGAGAGAGAGAGAGAGAAATTAATTTTTCTGCAGATATCAGCCATTATTAGTAATAAAGTGCCTGTGTGCTTTATGACCTTGGATCAGCTAACTTTCTGTTGCTTACCGTTTGCCCATAGCTGTAGACTATTACATTCAGTTGTAAAATAACACACACTTTGTTAGCACCCAATTGTTTTTTATATTATTCCATAATAAAAAAAAGTATTAATTATCTTTGACTGAGCACCGGGAAAATAATAAGTGCATGTGTACATTGGATTAACCTACTTGTTGTCTGTTACATTCAGCTACATGGCACAGAATATTGTGAAAACGTCTCAATAAACAACATTTTCTAGTATACTGTTATCTCAACAAAAAATGCTTTCAATGTCCAAGAATGCCAAGTTACTCAAATCCCTGTAATGAAACTAGCAAAATCTAGGCCCGGAAGATAACAAGCTCTATTCCAACAAAATGCTAATCAATGTTTCCTAAATCATTTTATGTAACTTGGCCCTGTGTTTTTTCATCTTACGATCGGCAGAGAATAATATATCTGTCATTCCAATTTGATCAGTTCTTTAAATTGTCTAAGCTTATACTAAACTTGTACTGCACACTTACCCTGAATAGTTACCAGAGTAATCCAGGCCATCACACTGTTTTCAGAATAACAGATGTACCTTCCACAGTCTCCAAACTTCACTGGTGAGATTCTCAGAGGAAAATTAATTCCATCATAGACCTCAGATGAGAATCTCTCTCTATCTATCTCCATGGAAATCAAACCAGTCTCTTGTTTATCAGCTGAGGTCACAAGGATAGCATCTGGGCTTAGCAGTGGAACTCTGAACCAGTAAGCTTTACTGTATTTTTTATTTACTGAGTCCAGTGAATTACAGATTAGCACCACCTCACTGCTGTTGAAACTTCCTCTGTACAGAGTGTGATGTGTGCCAAATGTACCTGGAGAATAAAGTAGTGGTTAGAATGATGTTCTGCACAGTGCTATACACATATGCTACTGCTACAGGTAGTGAGCAACACATGGAGAAAAACTAACAATGTGAAAGTCAATCAGCTCACAGTGAGTTTGTGGAAGAGGAAAACTCAGACCTCATTACAGTATAGCCCATGAAGAATAACACAGGCCATATGTTGAACAAGTCATCCAACATTGTGGTCCTCTGGACAAACAAGCAGGTTGGCAGCTCAGCCAAAAACTGGCAGCTCAGCTCAAGTTTTGCTCATTAAAAAATGTTTAAAGATTTATGTTTAAAGAGTTTTTATAAATGCTCCAGTGAAAACCATATGCATAGTAACATACCCACGTCGACTTTAAGTGTTTTGGGAACGCTGAAAATAAGTGCTCCGTTCCATCGGAGTGTACAGCTATAATTTCCTGCACTGTGTAGGTCAGTACTGTGGATGATGATGTGGGCAGTTTGGTTAATGATCAGCGTTGTGTTAGCAGTGGGTTCTCTGTCCCTTTCCCAGTCCAGTGTAGCTGAATCTGGAAGGCGGGATACCTCGCAGCTCATGGTCACATCAGAACCTTCCTTGACTCTGGCCGAGCGAAGTGGTCGCACTGTAGGAGCAAAGAGTAATTAATTTAGAGAAGCTTGTAGATCTTTATGTCATATCATTGTGTAGCTACATCTCAACACCAGTCATCAACTTTAAAGCCATATACATTCCTCCAGGTGTTGGGAATTCTACAGAGGAGAAAAGAATGCTCCACACACCAACAGATGCCTTACATTCATTTGCCTTTGCGATTATTTTTATTTGAGGACAAGATCGCAAACATTTCAGCGTTTGAGCTTTCTTTAATTATAACAGTCAATTCTAGAGAGATAACTTAAATGTTAAGTGACATAAATTAATTTTTCTCCATATTTTTGTTTTGTGTAGTGTACTTTTAAGATAACTGGCAGGTATTCGCAAAAAGAGGATCATAAAGTTATCCAGTTAACTGAGAGAACGATTAGGCTGTATCAGCACATTAGTGAGATTTCAATCCGGGAAAATGCACTAGAATGTGATTTAGATGTGTGATTTATTCATGGACAGTGTTAGCTGCGCTATCAAAACAAGGGAAACATGAGCCACCACTTTGTGTTACTCTCACTTACCTTCCTGGTACAATTACTTATTCTTCAGCTTAACATAAAAGTGAAATCTAAGCTCAGGTTAATAATCAGTCTTTTGTGGAAGTAAAATACAAGATATATCTCAGTTTTGCATTATGATCTTTTTCTTATACACTGTATAGTATAAAGAAAGATACATTCTAATGTACGGTGACATTATTTACAAACTACATAAAAGAGCAAATTTACCTTTTACAACGAACACTTCAACCTGGGCCAAGTTTACTTTCTCTGGTTTAATTTGGATAAAAGTAAAAACTCCTGCATTTTTAAAACCGGGCCGCAGAGAAATGTTGTACTTCTCAACTCCTAAAGAGAACATCTCCTTCATATTAAAGACATGTTTTCCATTGGACTGTATGGTTATTATCCGAGTGTTTATGTAGCTTCCATCATGTGATGTCCACTCCCAGATGAATTCTGTCCCATTGGTGTCAGCAGGGGCTTGTAGAGAGATGCTCTCTCTCTGCCCAGAAAGGATGTATTTGTACTGCACCAACACTGCAGAAAGAGAAATATACAAAATGCAAAGATCCAGTTGAACACAAGGCATGATAATATTACATTTCCATAGGGAGGCAAATATTAGTTCTAACGTTAAACCCAGATGGTTAAACCCAAGTCAGTCTGGAGGCTGGTACAGATTTATAAACAGATAAAAATGTAATCCCCACAGCTCTAATGAATATCTAAGCTATTTTATACTGGGATGGAAAAGTGTTGCTTTTACCAGCTGTAGTCATGGTTTTATACCCAACAACTGCATGATTACTTTTTATCTGTCCTCAATGTGGTTGTAGAATATTACAACATTTTCTCTTTCAAGTGAAACTTCCTGTAATGGAATGCTGCTGGCAAACATAAATATCTTGAGATTAGAACTGTTCGCAGTACTTTTAATCAGAAATTAACATTTTTAGCTTCTGTTAATGTTTTTGTATTATGAAGTTCAAACACATACACAAATGTTGGTAGTGTATGGACTAATGGTAAATCTATATTGACGATAAACTTACTCTGCAAAACAACTTTAGCATATTTGCATATCACTGCATGTATACGGATTGCTTTAATAACAATTTTAATCAATTAATTAATAATTTAATAATAGAATTTAATATTTAAAAAGTCTGAGTAACTGCCTGGCATTGGCATATAAAACCATGTCATTGTTAAATGCAATATGAAAATATAAAACTTTTGCCTCTTGATAATTCATTATAATAGTAGCAATCTATGCAACGCTCCTTAACTAATAATGTTAATTTGTTTATGTAAATGGGTTACATTTTAATACTTTATATATTTTGGGTTTCTTTCCCATGTGTTACCACATATTTTAGTCTTCAGTAGTTAAATAAAGTAATAATTTCTCCATTACAATATTGTTCTGCCATCAATCATTTGCTTAAAATTTCTGTGAGATTTATATAAATACATAAATGTATGATTAAGGCAGAAAGAGGGACTCACCCTCAGATGAAAGTCTGGCACAGAATCCTGATATCCACACCAGGGTCCACCACAGTACCATCCCCATGGCTTATGCCCTACTCAGCACTGGATACTGGTGTCCAGCCTTTTTACAAGGTATACTTCGTGGGAAATTACTAAAAGAGGAAGGACCACCTATTTTGGTCAAACTGTATTCTGTAACAGTTTGCACAAGCTTCTTGGAAGTTTTGTTAATATCTTGTTGTGCAATCTGACCGCCTATGACTCTGTTCTTGACTGTGCTCAGTGCTGTGATATCTGTGTCTCTTGAAGCACAAATAACTGCCATTTAACATGTTTACTTCAGGTTATAGGATAATGTTTGTTTTTTTGTTCACGGACGTGATATTTTAATATTATTGGGAGTGAAGTGTTCTATCTATAAATTATATAAAAAATACTTTAATCCCTTCTGGTTCACAAATAGTTTTAAATCTACATGCCTGCTTGTTTTTCACAAGCAGCCAGATGGACGCCTCTGAACCAGAGTTCTATGTATCTGAGGAAAATCTAAAGGCAGTCACTGGGTTTCAATGTGTTGGAGTCATGACTGAGTATCAACTCTCCTTTAAAAAATGGGTAAAAAAGGTGGTCAATAGAGTAAAATTTAACCAGTCAAATTTTATATCTCTTAGGAACTGTTTGACCACTGAAGCCTCAGTCAAAACTTTAGATGAACGCAGTAATCCTCCATCATCTGACGACATACTGCTTGACAAGCTACGTACAAGCAAGCAAAACCACATTGAAATCCATTGCGTCTGTGTACAAACAAGCCCTGAATCAAGGCAACTAAGACCAAATTAATGGTCTGAGGACCGAAACGTCTGTGTTGCACTTTTGTGTTTTGCACTTTTTTCACTTGCACATTATTTAATTGTCCAATATAAATATACATTGCTATTGCATCTCGGCCTCTGGAATCTGTTTTTCCATGTTTTGGAGTGCGAGTACCTTTGCTGTTTTTTACAAACAAGCCCTTACGGTGCTGGACAGAAAGCCAAATAGCCATCACCACTGCTATGTCCTACGAACGCACAACTTGCTGAGCTGGGAAAACACTGTAAAACAGTGCAGATGTTCTTTATAAAACTCTGAATGGCCCCGCCCCCTCAGCACCTTAGTTAAGCAGAAATCTACTAACAGCTCAAGCAGGTCCACAGTAAGGCTGCATAGTTACAGGAAGGAATAGTGTTTTTAGTAACTCTGCATTCTGAGTTTCAACCACAGATGCCTGGACCACACTCCCACCATACATACATACATACATACATACGAGCTTGCATATCGCTTCGCTCCTTTGCGAAGTCAATTACGTCATGGCTAAAGGACAACCAACGATGCACGCAGCGTTTACACCAATACCCTGCATACTTTAGTGTTTCCTGTTTATTTTGCTGTTTTGTTTATTTCTTTGATCATGATTGGTCTTGTATGTTGACCGCTACATACAACACGCTACCGTGTGCTATATGTTGCTTTGATTGCATGCCACATGCTATACTCTTGTGTCTGATTTTTTGCGTGTGCCCGTCTTATTCATTTTAAATAGATTTGTACTGCGCTTTTTTTCCCCAGAGAACTATCACAACGACATAAAATAAAACTTCAGATACTTAAATAAAAAAAATGGTTTTATGTAAGGGGGGAGTGTAAGGTTCAGAGAACCAAGCGCCACAACCAAGGGATCTAAAAGTGTATATCGTGAGAAATACACCACAAAGCGGACAGCTCCGCAGTAGAAGGGGATATAAAAAAAATAATGGGAATCAAAACCTCCTGGCGTAAGCCAACACAAAAACAACCCCAAAAGAGGGCAAACTCTGCAATCGCGAGTAATCAAGCAACAAAAGAACCTCACGTTCTCACACAAGAAGCGTATAACTGGAGGTCAGAGAAAAACAAAAGAAAGCCTGTGTAGAACGGACAAAAGAAACGAAATAGAAATAGAACCTGTTACCTGCAGCTCTAGGTGCGAAAGAGCTGAACAAAAGGTAACAGGTAGAGGAGTATAAAAGGAGAACGAGAGAAAAGGAAACGACTAAATAAATCTTTACCCTAACGCTAACCGGACTACCTACGTTTCTTATTTGTAACAACCAGAAACGTAGAGACCGCAATCCTATACCTTACCGACTTCGATGTCAAATAGCAAAGACAATATCGAAGCGTTGGAAAAGCGGAAGTCCTGGGCTATTTATAACCGGCAGGAAATCCAAAACAGGTGAAAGGGATAATTGCCGGGCAAGAGTAAAACACCGAAACGGAGGCGGAAAAAATCCTATAGATTTCCCCGACGTCGCCAAAAGAAAGAACGACCGCAGAAACAACTGGAGGCTGCCAGAAACCATGACAGTTTTAGTCAATTTAAATTGGATTATGAACATTATTGAGATGCATAGATGGTCTAGAGCAGGGGTGGGCAATTCCAGTCCTGGAGGGCCGGTGTGTATGCAGGTTTTTGTTCCCACCAATTACCACAGCTAAATGAGCTATTTGGCTGTTTACACCAATACTAGTAGATTCGATCACTTTAAAATGTTTCATATAGGGACACAAGAAGTCTTTGGCTGTCATTCCTGCGCTTATAGGAATTGTAGCTAAAATGTCAGATGGCGTAAATATTAGGGCTAATTAGGTAATTAAGGCCAGAAGTTGGCATGAAAACCAGAAACAGATACGGCCCTCGTTGCCCACCTCTGGTCTAGAGAGTGGTGGTAATGCTTACAGTTCACTTCAGTACAGATACAGTACCTCCTATAGTGTCTCATTGATTTTGGGCAGCAGTGTCCCATCACGCATCACTATTGAGTTCAAATGTATTTGTATTAAGTCTGTTTCCTAAGTTCAGCAGTAATCTTAGTCCATTGGAAGTTGTTGGGGCTCCTCGAGCATGTTATTTTTCAGTCACACTGTTAGTGTCAGTCAGCAGAGAACTCAGGATCCCTATCAAACGTTATTTTTACATCCCTCCTCGCATCTCAAATAGAAGGGGGTATATTACTGTGTTTAGTTGCTGAGGAATTCTGAACTGAGGAATGTCCTTGTGAAGTTTTCACCCAAGCAGGATGGTTTGCTTTGATATGTCTTTAATGTTGGGATATTGCCATTTGCAGTGCACTTCTCACAGAAAAGTGTAACTGACTGAAATGGACATGATGGAATTATCAGGGCAAAGGGGCGGCGCTAATTGTCCTTGTCATGTAAAGGAACAGAAAAACAAATAGAAAATCATGAAAACCTGTTTTATTTTGACAGTGCTTTTTGTAGAGGTTATGCCCAGCTATTTCCTAGTAAGAGAAAATAAACTCACAAAAGCATCAAGAATAAAGAGTTAAAAACAAGCAGGTATTATAAATATACCAAACATTAAACAGTCAGAGAAAGAACACAAAAATACATGACTTTAAAGCCTGAATCTGAAATAAAACGATGTGTCTTTAATGCCATTTTTCAGGAGCTGCAGGTGTAATAATATACAGCCATTTAGATTTAGGTAAATAACAGTATAATCAGAGAATCACATTGAGAAGGAAGACCGACACAGGTTGTTTTAGGTCGCTCATAAATACTTTAGATTAGTATCAACACACATCAAACCACAGATTACACACTTCCTGCTGTTCAGTCTGAAGCCCTTTTGCTCAGGAAGTGGGCAGGCCGAGATTGTTACATCTGTTATACATTTGACAAGCACTGATAATGGTTCTTTACAATGGAAATATCTTGCAAAATCTACATGTTTACCTACCTATTAATTACCTGAAAGCTTCCTTTAGCAAGACATATTGCAACAGTGGCATATTTGCATATTAACACGAACAATTATGAACTTAATTTTCTTCTTCCATCTCTAATGGAATTGCACTGCAGAGGCATGTAATGTGGACTTTTAGTTTGGTTTATCCATTCGATTGCAGCATCTGAGTCTACGTTGTGCAGATGCTCGCATAGACCACTGCAGAGTTTTCTTCTTGTTCCTGCAGAAATATGACATATTCAAATTGATGAATTTAGACCATGGAAAAATAGCCGTTGAAGAAGGCCATGAAAAAGTAAAGATAAATTATTTACCAATATTTGTGAATTAAAACGAATTTGAGCGTTACTGTATTATTTTTAAACAAAGAAAGGTGGACCATCCCTATACGAAGTTTAATCATTTTTTATTGGTTGTATGAATATGATATGCAACGCCGATATGTAAATTGACAGAAGAAAATCTTTTTGTATTATCCAGAGCACCTCAGGGAATATACTTACTGAGCGAGACTGGGTGTTAAACTGCCTCCGTTGTTGTGTGTGTCGGTCTGTAACACCAAACAATGATGAACGATCAAAAAGTAATTAAATAAAGAATGAGTAGTTTCTACTAACTGGATTTCTCCAGTACCAGTAGCAATACCTTCTACTACCACTCACATACGTATAATTATAGTAAGTAATTATTACGTGCACAATCATAGTCCTTATACTAAAAACAACATGATGAATGATGTGTTTGTTGCCTGTTACATTGTTAGTCGTGCATCTTTAAAAACAGCAGTGCATTCATGGACCTTAGTTGTGGACGGACATTTATTTTTATTTTTATAATTTGGCGCCTAACACGCGGTTGTCTATATCCAATCCCCTTCCCAATTTGGAATGTCCAATTGTCTCCCCAAACCGCATTCATGAACCAACCCCACTGCACTAGACACAGGTTATCTTTACCTCAGTGTAAACCCACGGCTTTCCTCTGAAACCGGACGGACAATTGAGCAGCTTGGACATGATATGGTCTCACGGTCAAATAAATCGCGAGATTTCATGAAACTGCACGTGGCGATTAGGTTCCCTTGGTTAGTCGTTTGGTCTTTATCCACGGTCAGGTAACGCTTTTTACACTTTTGAAGTTTGTTGTAAAACAAAAGCTTTAAACATATTAGCCAAATTCGACAATGAGGAATAATGAGGTGTCAAAGATTTAAAACTGTGATTTTTTATATTTTTTAACAGCCTGGGAGTGACTGAGTCTGTATATGGCCGGTACCTTGCTCCATCTGGCCCTCTGGCTTTCGATATGAATATCTTCAGACAGAGCCTATAGAAATCCCATAGAAAAGCCCATAGATCTAACTCCATAGAAAAAAAGCGAACGCTGTAACTTCGAGCCGTTTTGTGGCCGAACTGAATCGAGTTGAGTAATTCTGAAAGTTCTTCCCTATTCTGGCACTTGTCCTCTCCACTAATCTCAGCCGGCTAGGGCTAGGCTCAGCTCGGTTATGAACGGTTCGCCCGTAATCCATACTTTTAGCGAGCTATGGCTATAACCGACAATGTCAATTAGTGGTGTGTCGTTCGCGAACGAGTTGGCTCTTTTAGGTGAACGTTGGGAGCCGACTCGCATATCTGAAGAGCCGATTTGTTTTGTAAATGAACACAAGACAAGTGCTTGTGGTCTTGGTGGAACTTTTATTCGTTTTTTATCTTAAAGTTACATCTGTAATCAAAGAGAATCATTTTTTAGGCCAAAAATAAATATAACCACTATAAGAAAATAACATTAATAATAATTTTAAAATAATTTTAAAAACAATTAAAATAAAGTTAAATTGTTGGTGATTTTAATTGTTCTGATGCTGCAGTTTTGCACATTTATATTTTTATGCATTTATTTATTTTTCTTTGTTATGATGCAATATTATGTTCTATTTTATGAGTGTCTCTTTTGTTTTGAAATGTTCAACTACGCACTGTGTTTATTGTACAATTTATTTCAAGACATAAAAATGCCCTACTTTCAATGCACATGTATAACAGCGTCTTAATGTTTTTACATTTATTTTTAAGTAGTTTTTATAACAAACAAAATGCTAAATAATGTTATTTTGGTAATTACAAGGTAGAGTAAGATTCCTTTGAACAATTTAAGTGATAGATGTGCACAAACACCAATCATTTGTCAAAATATCGCTAACTTTGGCCGATTTTGAAAAACCGGAAATGCTACTGAATGAAGAGCCGTTTGGGAGCCGAAAGTGCCGGCTCTTATTGGTGAGATGAACCAAATGATCTGACTCACTGAAAAGAGCCGGAATGCCCATCACTAACGTCAATACAAACTAGTGACGTCTTCAATACAGCCCGCAGCCAGCGGCGTCAGTGCTGAGCGCATATGTTGCTTTGTCAGAGCGTCTGTGGCGTCCATGTTCATTTTTCACTAGTTTCATTCATAGACTGTATGAGTATTTCTGACATAATGAACCTTTAATGGGTAAGACATCCTTCAGCAGACATGAAGTGGCTAATTTAAGAACAATTAGCATCTGATTAGCCTACTATTCAGAGCTTGTGCTAGGGAATGGAGCGCTGCACCTCTTTCATAAAGTAACGTTGCACCATGATGCAATCACGGGATAAAACTCATAACCGGACCAGAGTAATATAACCATTTTATAATTAGGATAAAGCTGCAGTCTTACCATGACTGGGGGTGCTGAGGGTCAATGCCAAGTATTGGAGCTCTTCACTTTCATTCTCCCCTATTGGGGTACCTGGGTTTCCTATTAGTAAAAAACAATGTTTAAAATCCATTATAATGCTGATAATGCTCACCATCCTCTATTTAACCTGTAAAGCAGTAAACACAAGAAGCTAATTAACTTCTATTTCATCTGCTTCTATGTACACAGACACACACACAGTATGTGGGTAATATACACACCATGTATATACTGTACCTTTTATACAGTCTATGGTATATACCCACATAGTTTCCACAGCTTGCCTTTTTGGGTGGAAACTGAACTGAGCTTATCTTTTCATTATAAAATACAAAAAATATATGTTTACATTACCTTTACTCAGATCTCTTTACTAACATTTGTCTTTTTTCAATACATTTCTTTTCTGTTTCTCAATTGGAATCAACAGATGTGCCCCTCAAGTTAGCACTATGCCCCCTAGCCTCTCCTGCCAGCCCCAGGTAAAGTCCACTGAATGGCGTCAGCAAGGCAGAGGCTTGAACCTGTGTGCGTCCCAATATTATTCACTCCTCACCTCCTTTCCTCCACTCCTCACCTCCTTTCCTCCACCCCTCTCCTCTGCTCGTCTCCTACCCGGAAGCATGCAAAACTGCCCGTACGTTTCAAGTACAAGTCATTGCGGTAATATGTAACAATTAATATGAAATCAGCAACATTAGATTAGGACGCAAAGGTCCGTTTACAGGGCACGGAGGAGAGGAGGTAGCATTTTTCGAGTATTGGGACACACTCCCTGTGACTACAGAATCCAACCAGTGCTCGTAAGGAGTGCCTAAACAGTAAAAGAGCAAGTCAAGTCTTTTTTGTGCATATCGCCCTCTTGTGGACATAGTAGCAAATACATCCCTTAAAATAAATGTCTGCTCACTAAGTGACATATTTTTATTGAATCTCCCCCCCCCCCCCACAATTTTTTACCTCCTTATTTGCCCAATACTCTGCTGCCTGCATCCACACCAAGGGCACTTGTGGCATTTGGGCCATTTGGGCCATGTTCGAATCAGCGCACTTGCCTACTATTGAGTATTTCAGTTGAGTATACTTTTTTAAAAAAGCTTTTACGTATGTGACATTTTTGAAAATTGAGTGTTCTTAATATCCGTGGATGATATACTTATTTCTGGGTTTTTGTTGATAATAGTATGGAGGATATTTTTAGCACACTGCTTGTTGCTAAACATGTATGTATTAAGCAGTGTACAGTATGCTATACAGTATGCAATGTTCAGTACACTACATTTATAGAACATTTTGCCGGTTGTGTGCTGCCTGTGCAGCCTCATATATGGTAAATGATATGAGCTAGACTTCAACCTGCATTTATATGGCACAAGCTCCGGAAAACTGGGCATAACTGCAATTCAGCCTCCTTTAAGGAAACGGCAAACATGCAAACCAAGGAATACACTTTCTTTTGAGAGTAAGGACTGCCCTTCCCTTAGATTACTGAACCAGATCACGCAGCACGTCAATAACTCAGTTACCCACGTTACCTTGATGGTTCTGTAGTTCTGAGATGTTACTGTAGACTGCAGCAGATGCACCGGAATCACCGTTCCCTTCCACCGGTAATGTGGAGAGAAGTGTGGGAGACAGAAAGATTTAAGAAAACTACTTTTTATAAATTACTATATCGGCACCACTGAGCCACATTGAGACATTATTCTTTTACATTGCGCAAATGTATAAAGTAAGAGTGAATCTTACTGTGTTCAAATCATATACGGCCTTTAAGTACATTTTATAGTTTCTTTGTAAATCCCAGTATATTAGCAGTGGCTGTTATTTGTATTTGAATAGTGTGCATTAGTATCACCAGTGAATGCCTTGGTATCAGAACAACAACCATTAGCCTAAGTCCACCTCCAAGCAAAGTTCTTTACATAATTTTTAGAACAAACTGAAACTATGTCCTAAAAACTATGTAGTAAAAGTAAAAAATGGAAAAACGTATCATTAAAATTAGTTTAAAAAACAAAGTAACAATAAATAACAGAACATGTTCATGTCAAAACACCATTTACTCTCCTTCCTTTCTATGCAATCAGGCATGAGAAAAGAATGAAGCTGAGATCCACAGAGTATTTCAGCTGATAGAGAGGATTTATAAATTAGACACACTCCAATTGTATCTCCTGCAGACCTATAGAACCAAATCCATAGCCAGATAGCTAGCTTACCCTCGGGCTGTCATTCCATCTAATAAAGTTAGCATGTACCATGGCTATGAATCTTAATAACCACTTACCACTAATTTAAAGGTAATTCCCTGTTTCTCCCCACATCTCT
Organism: Synaphobranchus kaupii; assembly: GCA_029718625.1. NCBI lineage: Eukaryota > Metazoa > Chordata > Actinopteri > Anguilliformes > Synaphobranchidae > Synaphobranchus > Synaphobranchus kaupii. The sequence continues at coordinate 551,601 of JAINUF010000028.1, forward strand.
GTTTTTGTAAGACATCCTGGCTTGAGTACATTTTTATTTTATTTTATTTAAAATAAGATAAAATTTTTATTTGTTTTGTATACACTGCTGTTCTTAATGGTGTAGCACCTTTTATATATCAGAATGCCTGTCCTTTTATGTCCCACAGTGTGCCCTCTGTTCCTCCCCTGCAGGCCTTTTAACTGTACCAATGGTAGCACATGTTAGGAGCCCTCTGTTCCTCCCCTGCAGGCCTTTTAACTGTACCAACGGTAGCACATGTTAGGAGCGCTCTGTTACTCCCCTGCAGGCCTTTTAACTGTACCAACGGTAGCACATGTTAGGAGCCCTCTGTTCCTCCCCTGCAGGCCTTTTAACTGCACCAACGGTAGCACATGTTAGGAGCCCTCTGTTCCTCCCCTGCAGGCCTTTTAACTGCACCAACGGTAGCACATGTTAGGAGCGCTCTGTTACTCCCCTGCAGGCCTTTTAACTGTACCAACGGTAGCACATGTTAGGAGCGCTCTGTTACTCCCCTGCAGGCCTTTTAACTGTACCAACGGTAGCACATGTTAGGAGCGCTCTGTTACTCCCCTGCAGGCCTTTTAACTGCACCAACGGTAGCACATGTTAGGAGCGCTCTGTTACTCCCCTGCAGGCCTTTTAACTGCACCAATGGTAGCACATGTTAGGAGCGCTCTGTTACTCCCCTGCAGGCCTTTTAACTGCACCAACGGTAGCACATGTTAGGAGCGCTCTGTTACTCCCCTGCAGGCCTTTTAACTGCACCAACGGTAGCACATGTTAGGAGCAGCATGACAAGCTTTTCTTATAATGCACCTAAACTGAGGAATCATTAAACACATTATAGAGGCATTTTTAAAACACTTCTTAGAACTCACGTCTTTACTTTAGCCTTTACTTAAAATACCTACAGCGATGCCTTTTTAAATTTTAGTATTTTAACTTTGTTCAATTGTTTAGTGTTCAATTTATCTTACCTGGTTCCCCTTTTATTCACCGTTATCTCTCTAACTGGCTCCTTCTTTCTATTACTGCACACTAGTATTTTCACGTTTTTATTTTATCTCTGCTTACTGTAAAGCAATTTGAGCTGCAAATCTTTGTGTGAAAGGTGCTATACAAATAAAGATCATTATTTATTTTTATTAATAATAATAATAATAATAATAATAATAATAATAATAATAATAATAATAATAATAATAATAATAATAACTGAAAACAGGGGTGTGGGATTAAGGAGTTAGCCAGCTGACTTTAGTAAATATTTTGAAGCAACCCAGGCTCTCATCCAATCAGATGTCATCAAATTCAAAATATTTACAAAAACTAGCCGGCTAAACTCCTTGAATGCTTTGTAAAAAAAAAAATATATAAATTTAAAAAACATGCAAAAAGCCGTGTAAGTCGCTCTGGATAAGTGCGTCCGTTAAATGCCCATAATGTAATGTAATGTAATGTAAATGCCCATAATGTAATGTAATGTAATGTAAATGCCCATAATGTAATGTAATGTAATGTAATGTAAATGCCCATAATGTAATGTAATGTAATGTAATGTAAATGCCCGTAATGTAATGTAATGTAATGTAAATGCCCATAATGTAATGTAATGTAATGTAAATGCCCATAATGTAATGTAATGTAATGTAAATGCCCATAATGTAATGTAATGTAATGTAAATGCCCATAATGTAATGTAATGTAATGTAATGTAAATGCCCATAATGTAATGCAATGTAATGTAAATGCCCATAATGTAATGTAATGTAATGTAATGTAAATGCCCATAATGTAATGTAATGTAATGTAATGTAAATGCCCATAATGTAATGTAATGTAATGTAATGTAATGTAAATGCCCGTAATGTAATGTAATGTAATGTAAATGCCCATAATGTAATGTAATGTAATGTAAATGCCCATAATGTAATGTAATGTAATGTAAATGCCCATAATGTAATGTAATGTAATGTAAATGCCCGTAATGTAATGTAATGTAATGTAAATGCCCATAATGTAATGTAATGTAATGTAAATGCCCATAATGTAATGTAATGTAATGTAAATGCCCGTAATGTAATGTAATGTAATTGCCCGTAATGTAATGTAATGTAATGTAATGTAAATGCCCATAATGTAATGTAATGTAATGTAAATGCCCGTAATGTAATGTAATGTAAATGCCCGTAATGTAATGTAATGTAATGTAATGTAATGTATTCCCTTGTGTTACTGCACCTCCCCACAGTACCTTGATCCTCCTGCACATCTGCAACGTTACTGTGGACTGTATCAGCTGCGCCGATCCCCTGAGCTGGTAATGTAGAGAGAGAGAGAGATAAACATCTAAGCAAACCTTAAATCATATTTCTAGTAATTGATTCTACAGGCAAGCTTTGGGACGACTATAGAAGTGGTCCTTTTTTACACTGAGCTGTCTATTAGCAACTTGAAAAGAATAAGCAAATCTTAAATATGATAAAGCCATAAAATATCACATATTTTATTTTAAATATATATTTTTAATATGACTATGCCGTATTAGGGGACCACAATATGGAAATTCTGCAGCTGATATCAGTAACCAATATTTTAGTGGTCATATACGTAGGTTGATTCAGATTATGTCAATAACCAATATTTTACTGGTCATATAGGCTGATGCAGATTATGTCAATAACCAATATTTGACTGGTCATATAGGCTGATGTAGATTATGTCAATAACCAATATTTGACTGGTCATATAGGCTGATGCAGATGCCATGCTGTTTTGCATTATACCACATACTGTATGCAAAATGCAAGCTTCCACAATAATGGAAGCAGTAGATAAGCACAGGCATGAAATGATGACGGAGAAATGTAACAGATTGGTTTACATAAGCAGATGTTTCCACTTGCTTCAGAATGGAGCAGGATTCCAGAGGGCTATGGAGTCTATATCTTTGCTTGTAAATGTGGCTGGTATAAATGATAAATTAAAAATAAATAATAGATACAGAGCTTCAGCTGACTATAATTATATTACTTTATGAGCCTGACATTTCCACTTAATTTACACCATCAGTGTCACATCAAATGCGTTCCCCCTCTGGTGCAGGTTGCATCATCAAATCAGGTGATACAGTGAGTTTGTTCTCAGCTATTATTGGCTGATACTGGTATGACCATGATATTATTGTGCATCGCTACACACACACAAAGACAATGTAACATACTTCTCTTTAATTAAATAAATTATTCATATCCTTTCTTCAGGAGGGAAAAACTAAATAGAGATAGTACAATCAGAGAACAAATTTGGAAAAACAGATAAAGGTTAAACCTTAAATGTAATCAAGGGCAAAATGTTTAAAAGTACTGTCTATCTTAAATAGCCACATTAAAATCCATTAAATAAAATGGCAAAAGAAAAAATTAAACAAACCTACTTTAAAAACAGTGTGAATGTTCTGTGAAAGCTAGAAAGCTCTGTCAGAGAGAACGGTGAACAGGGAACCGAGCTCTTACCTGTTGGCGTTTTTAGACGACGGACCAGCAGACACCCTAACAAAGACAATAATCCAACAAGCACAGCTGCAGTGCAGGTCAAAGTGATCACCAGCAGCATTCTATTACCTGCATTGGCACAAAAGAAGGAAACTTAACTAGGGACCTCAGAACAGAGAGATCTTTTGAGTTCATGTTTTTTACAATTTCCGTATTTAGCTATATTAAAAGTTACATTCCTTATTTAGCTATATAAAAAGTTACATTCCGTATTTAGCTACATTAAAAGTTACATTCCTTATTTAGTTACATTAAAAGTTACATTCCTTATTTAGCTACATTAAAAGTTGCATTCCTTATTTAGCTATATTAAAAGTTACATTCCTTATTTATCTATTGTATATTAAGAGTTACTTTCTTTATTTAGCTATATTAAGAGTTACTTTTCTTTTTTATTAAATAAAATGAAAGGTGTACGTACATCATATTAATTTGAGCATTTCTGTTTTCTGTTTGAGCAGTGTTGGTACTTGACTTTGGCGGACGCATACTCTTGAAATATTGCAATTGTGTATATGCTATTGTGCATAATAATATTAAATACTATTTTATTTGGGGAAAAGAGAAAAGTAAAGAATTAAACGTGGTATGTGAAAAACATAATGCTTGAAATTTAATGCAAAATTATTCACATAACACTGGAATAAGATTGGAACAGACAGACCCTAACGGTTTCTGACAAAACCCATGTTTTGCTGGGAAAGTTTGAAAAGTTAATGAAAGACTGGGTCAGGTCACAGTGTTACTTAGATGTTACTCATCTAAACTGAAAGCTATCACAAAGAGCAACACCACTTTACATTTCAAATATGCTATAAGTGGACTGTCATTTCTGCAACCACTAGGCCACAGGAGTGACAGAAGTATTAATGCTCAGTTGAACGCTGTATTGAACTCTGCTTCCCTCCCATTGTGGGTTGGATTCACTTGTTTTTTAAGCCTTAAATCAGGTCATAGAGGTGGTTGGGGGTTTTTACCTGTCTTTATCTCTTGGGGTTCAGTGATGGGTGTTGTTGGCAGAGTGAGGTGCAGGGGGACCTGTGCTCTGAGCATGCTCTCTGTGAACACCACACAGGCCCAGTGCAGCTGGTCTTCACTGAGGCCCAACAGGGTGAGATTCAGCATCCTGTTTGGGTGTCTCTCTCTCAGGACTTCCTGTTTTACGAGCTCCCCCCTGCCCCCCCTCATCCACAGCCAGGCCAGAGTCACAGAGCCAATCACCTGCGATATCTCACAGTTCAGCACAACTGACTGATTCCTGTATGGACCACCAGGGGGCACTGTTGAAACTGAGAGAGAGAGAGGGAGAGAGAGGGAGAGAAAGAGAGAGAGAGTGAATTTTTATGCATATATCAGCCATTATTAGTAATGACGTGCCTGTGTGCCTCATGACCTTGGATCAGCTAAATTTCTGTTGTTTACTGTTTGCCCATGGCTGTAGTTTATTACATTCAGTTGTAAAATAACACACTTTGTTAGCACCCAATTGTTTTTTACATTATTCCATAATAAAAAAAAGTATTAATTATCTTTGACTCAGCACCGGGAAAATAAGAAGTGCATGTGTACATTGGATTAGCCTACTTGTTGTCTGTTACATTCAGAATACTGTGACACAGAATATTGTGAAAACTGCTCAATAAACAACATTTTCTAGTATACTGTTATCTCAACAAAAAACTCTTTCAATGTCCAAAAATGCCAAGTTACTCAAATCCCTGTAATAAAGATAGCAAAATCTAGGCCCGCAAGATAATAAGCTCTATTCCAACAAAATTCTAATTTTATCAGTTCTTTAAATTGTCTAAGCTTATACTAAACTTGTACTGCACACTTACCCTGAATAGTTACCAGAGTAATCGAGGCCATCACACTGTTTTCATAATAACAGATGTACCTTCCACAGTCTCCAAACTTCACTGGTGAGATTCTCAGAGGAAAATGATTTCCATCATAGACCTCAGATGAGAATCTCTCTCTATCTATCTCCATGGAAATCAAACCAGTCTCTTGTTTATCAGCTGAGGTCACAAGGATAGCATCTAGGCTTAGCAGTGGAACCCTGAACCAAGAAGCTTTACTGTATGAGGACAGTGAATGACAGATTAGCACCACCTCACTGCTGTTGAAACTTCCTCTGTACAGAAAAGTGGGTCGTGTGCCATATGTACCTGAAGAACAAAGTTGTGGTTAGAATGATGTTCTGCACAGTGCTATACACATATGCTACTGCTACAGGTAGTGAGCAACAAATGGAGAAAAAACTAACAATGTGAAAGTCAATCAGCTCACAGTGAGTTTGTGGAAGAGGAAAACTCAGGCCTCATTACAGTATAGCCCATGAAGAATAACACAGGCCATATGTTGAACAAGTCATACATCATTGTGGTCCTCTGGACAACCAAGCAGGAGAAACTGGCAGCTCAGCTCAATTTTTGGTACCCCAGTTATATACCGGTCTACCGGAATATATTGTGTATATGTGTACCATTTGTATAGAAAAAAATATATCATATATATAATAGAGTATATTTTGTAAACTTACTACATAACTACCTACCCATTCACCTGTTTCTATTTACAAACTGAAGGTCAACCGAAAAAATATAGTAATCTCAGTAAGATTATATTTGTAATCCATGTTTATCCTGGACCAAGAGAATTTACCGGGAGCACCTGGACTTAGTCCAGGACAGAAAAAATAGTAGTTTTTAAAAATGTGCTGAACCTTAAACAGTCCTAATTGTGAAACAAGGTTAAACTGCCACTAGTAGTCTACTTCTGACAAGCCTTTTAAAATATGGAGGCTCAAGATTTCCTACTTAATATGCAAATAAACATCTACTAGACTGGAGTCTTAAAATGACTACGGCCGTATTATATGCTGAGTTTACACCAAAAGCGTTTTGACGTGGAGTGTTGCAGATATGCGCCGCTGGAACTGAAAAGGAAAGCGAAGTTTGTAAGGTGGGCGTTCCCTCTTGGTGTCAGTCAGGTTCGGAGGAGATTCACTTCAGATTTCTTTTGCTTTATGTAGCTACAGCATAGTTAGTTAGCAAGCTGGGTAAAAAGGTGCGCGGGTCTGCCGTTCTTAAATCCGGGGTTACTGGGGCTGTGTCCGAATCAGAACCCTATCTACTGCGCCCTGTCTCCTGTGTACAGTGCACTGGCAGAAGTGTACTGTTTAATGTGCACTGTTTAGCAGTCCGTGAAAAATATCCGCCGTACTATTTTCCAATCGCACTGTGGAAGTGTCGTAAGCAAGTCATAAGATGTCCCACCAGTCTTGCCATGTCTGCGGTTTTACAGCTAAATTGGGGTACTTTCAAAGTGCAGTCCGCAAAAAATATCTGCCGTACTATTTTCCAACCGCACTGTGGAAGTTAGTGTTGTGTCGTTCGCGAACGATTCGTTCAAAAGACCGAATCTTTTGGGTGAACGAACTGAACTGAATCACTTACTGAAAAGATCCGTTCATTTCTCAGTTCAGTTGAGCTCTCGAACGGATCTGATCAGCAGCGAGCATGCAGGGAGGGGGAGGGACTGCCGCGAGCGAACGTGATTCGTCCCCTGCGAACCAGTTCTGCTGTGCTGAACGAATCATTCACGGGCGGGTGGGCGCTGAGCGAGGCAGTGAGCGTGCAGAGTGGACTTCTGCGAGCGAACGTGTCGTGATGCGTTCACTGAAGGCTACTAGACACAGTGAGTTAACGTGACGTGATCCTGAGTGATAATCAGCGGCTCAAACTGCCAGAATCAGGCCCAGCAAGTTAAGACTTAAAAGTCATTGAAAACCAGCGTTCACCTCCAATATTGATATTCAACGAGGAAACCTTTAAAATATCAAGATTTGTAAACGGAGTTTGGCGCGTTTGTCAAAGCGACAGCACTTCCGCATGAACCGTTCGGCCGTTTCAGTTCATTGAGTGAACTACGCAGTACGCAGTACGCAGTACGCAGTCGGAGCTCCGCCCAAGCACTGAACGATTCGGTGAACGAATCTTTTGAACAAATCTTTTTAATGAACTGATTCTAGTGATTCGAGTCACTGAAGTGAACTGTTTTGCCCATCACTAGTGGAAGTGTCGTAAGCAGGTTATAAGACGTCCCACCAGTGTTGCCATGTCCGCGGTTTTACAGCTAAATTGGGGTACTTTCAAAGTGCAGTCACAGGTAAAAATTATAAGCAAAGCACGCACTTATTTTAAAAAGTAAAAACATGATGATTTCTATTTAAAATACGTTGGTTTTGGTTAAAAATAGCCTATAAATTGGGCTAGTTTTGAGTCGCCATTTGGCTGGAAAGTCTTACAAAATCCGGAAATCTGGCAACCCTGCACCCCACTCTTGCGCTGCCATCTCATGTGTTGTTTTTGTTGTATTTGAAGGAAAACGTCAGCGAAGCTGCGCCTCATTTTTTTAAAACGAAGCTTCACGTCATATTCATGTGACCAAAATGTTTGTGTACTTCGTGAAAAGTGTGCTCCCGAATGTACTCTAAACCCCGGAAGTAAGTGTGTCATCCGGGTGTTTGAAGTATACTGCAATTTGAAAAAAATTTACGTACTCTACAACTTTCTCGCCCTATCTGCTCACCAAGGCTACTCAACAGTGTGGAAGAGTGCTGATTCACATACTCGCCAAGGCTACTCAACAGTGTGGAAGAGTGCTGATTCACATACTCACCAAGGCTACTCAACAGTGTGGAAGAGTGCTGATTCAGACACGGCCTAGGATTTATCTTTAGTCTTAATATATTAAGTTCTTCAATGTCACAGATTTACTCATGAAAAAAGAGGTTAAAGCTCAGGATTCTTTTATTCTTTTTAAGTCTTTCCTTACCCAGAACAACCTACTAGACCCCCACCAGTCCGGCTTCAGACCTGGCCACTCAACGGAGACCGCACTCCTCTCCGTCAGCGAGATGCTTCACGCAGCTCAGACAGCCTCCCTCTCCTCTGTGCTAATACTCCTAGACCTCTCTGCCGCCTTCGACACTGTAGATCACTCCATCCTCCTGTCGTCCCTGTCTGCAGCGGGGATCGGCGGCTCGGCCCTGGCCTGGATTGAGTCCTACCTCTCGGAGCGCTCCTCCCAGGTTGCCTGGGCTGGTAAAGTATCGGCACCCCGTCCACTTACCACAGGAGTCCCCCAGGGCTCAGTCCTTGGTCCCCTTCTTTTCTCCACCTACACCAAATCCCTTGGCCCTGTTATCACTGCTCATGGTCTTTCTTACCACTGCTACGCTGACGATACTCAACTCTTTCTCTCCTTCTCACCCTCTGACACTCAGGTGTCAGCCCGCATCTCCGCTTGCCTGAGAGACATCCAGACCTGGATGGACAACCACCATCTGAAGCTCAATCCAGGCAAGACTGAGCTCATCTACATTCCTGCTCTAACCTCTCCCCCTCTCAATCTCTCCATTTCCCTAGGGGACACTCCACTGACCCCAACGCCCTGTGCCAGGAACCTCGGAGTGGTGATGGACAACAGGCTGTCCCTCTCCGAGAACATCGCAGTGGTAACCCGGGCGTGCAGGTTCTTCCTGTACAACATCAGGAGAATCCGCCCTTTCCTCACCACCCACTCAACCCAGCTCCTGGTCCAAGCGATGGTGCTGTCCCGCCTAGACTACTGCAACTCTCTCCTGGCTGGCCTGCCAGCATCGGCCATCAGACCCCTTCAGCTCATCCAGAACGCAGCAGCCCGCCTGGTCTTCAACCTCCCCCGACACTCCCATGTCACCCCCTTGCTCATTGACCTCCACTGGCTACCTGTGATGGCTCGCATCAAATTCAAAACATTGGTGCTCGCCTTCCAGGCAGTCCGAGGATCAGCCCCTCCATACCTCCAAAAGCTCATCAGACCCTACACACCTACCAGATCCCTGCGTTCCGCCTCCTCAGGACGACTGGTACCCCCCCCCACTTCATACTAGCACCCGGTCTCGACGTCTGTCTGTCCTGGCCCCACGGTGGTGGAATGAGCTCCCCGTGGAGGTCAGAACAACAGAAAGTCTGACCGCCTTCAAGCGCAGATTGAAGACTCTCCTCTTTAAGCTGCACCTCTCTCCACCCCTCCCTACCTCCTTGTGACCTCCCTTGATTGTGTTTTATAAATCCTTGTTTAAGTGTTTCAAGCTTCTAGTTTAGTACTTGTAAGGTTACGTATTGGCTTACTGTTGTGCATGCCAATGATTGATATCGTGTGGTCCCCCCCCCCCCCCCAAAAAAAAAAAAAAAAAAAAAAAAATCATACTGACTGCGCCTGTGTTTGAATTCGTATTTACCTTTTAGGGTGGTTTTAACGCACTTGTTTCAGGTTGGAAAATGCACTAATGTACGTCGCTCTGGATAAGAGCGTCTGCCAAATGTCTAAAATGTAAAATGTAATGTAATAAAAGCTCCAGTGAAAACCATATGCATAGTCACATACCTATGGAGACTCCAAGTGTTTTGGGAACGCTGAAAATAAGTGCTCCGTTCCATTGGAGTGTACAGCTATATGTTCCCTCACTCTGTAGGTCAGTACTGTGGATGGTGATGTGGGCAGTTTGGTTAATGATCAGCGTTGTGTTAGCAGTGGGTTCTCTGTCCCTTTCCCAGTCCAGTGTAGCTGAATCTGGAAGGCGGAATACCTCGCAGCTCATGGTCACATCAGAACCTTCCTTGACTCTGGACGAGCGAAGTGGTTGCACTGTAGGAGCAAAGAGTAATTGATTTAGAGAAGCTTGTAGATCTTTATGTCAAATCACTGTGTCGACTACATTGCAGAACCAGTCATTAAATTTAAAGATATAAAGTATAAAGTATAGGAGTGTGATTTAATCATATTGTTAGCTGCTGATATTGAAGAACGTTTCTGCGGTTATTTCATGACATTATTTTAGTTACCTGGATAACTTGCTTATCTTGTTTTGTGTAAAACCCCCCTGATCTATATCACCTCAGATTTAATAATGCACTGTATCAAACATGAGAAACATAAGCCACTGCTGAGTATTACTCTCAATTACCTTTTCTTAGTACAATTATTTATTCTTCAACTTTGCATAAGTGCAATCTAATTTCAGATTCAAAATCAGTTTTCCGGGAAAGTAAAATACAAGATCTATCTCAGCTTTGATTCATGATCCTTTGTTTATATTTAAAGTATAAAGATATGTTCTTTTATATACTGTCATTATTTTCAAACTACATAAAAGAGTAAATTTACCTTTTACAGCGAACACTTCAAACTGGGCCAAGTTTACTTTCTCTGGTTTAGTTTGAATAAAAGTAAAAACTCCTGCATTTTTTAAATCTGGCCGCAGAGAAAGTTCATACTTCCTTTCTTTTGAAATAGACGTCTTCCTCAAATTAAAGACATATTTTCCATTGGACTGTATGGTTATTATCCGAGTGTTTATGTAGCTTCCATCATGTGATGTCCACTCCCAGATGAATTCTGTCCCATTGGTGTCAGCAGGGGCTTGTAGAGAGATGCTCTTGCTCTGCCCAGAAAGGATGTATTTGTACTGCACCAACACTGCAGAAAAAAAAAATGTACTAAATGCAACGATCCAATTGAACAAAAGGCATGATGTTATTGAATTTGAATTGGAAAAGATCAGTTAGTTCATTAAATGTAAACCCATATGATTAAACCCAAGTCAGTCTGGAGGCTGGTACAGATCTATAAACAGATGAAAATGTAATCCCCACAGCTCTAATGAATATCTAAGCTATTTTATTCTGGGATGTACAAGTGTTGCTTGTACCAGCTGTAGTCATGCTTTTATACCCAAGATCTGCATGATTAGTTTCTGTACTCAATGTGGGTTTGCAGTAGCTTAAGTTTTTTCTTTTGGATGAAACTTCCTGTAGGGGAATGCTGGCAAACATGAATAGCTTGAGATTAGAACTGTTTGCAGTACTCTTCATCAGAAATGAACAGTATTAGCTTCTGTTAATATTTTTGTATTATGAATTTAGCCATTCAAACACATACACCATTGTGGGTAGTGTATAGTCTAATGGTAAATCCTTCTTGACTATAAAGTTACTGTACAAAACAACTTTGTGAATTTACATATATCACTGCATGTACAGCCGACTGATTGCTTTAATAACAATTTTAATCATTTCATTCATAATTTAATAATAGAATTTAATATTTAAAACGTCTCAGTAACTGCCTGGCATTGGCATATAAAACCATGTCATTGTTAAATGCAATATGAAAATATGAAACTTTTGCCTCTTGATAATTCATTATAATAGTAGCAATCTATGTCACACTCCTTAATTAATAATGTTTATTTTTTAATGTAAATGGGTTACATTTTAATACTTTAGATATTTTGGGTTTCTTTCCCATGTGTTACCACATATTTTAGTCTTCAGTAGTTAAATAAAGTAATAATTTCTCCATGACAATATTGTTCTGCCATCAATCATTAGCTTAAATGTTTTGTAAGATTTATATAAATATATAAATGTATGATTAAGGCAGAAAGAGGGACTCACCCTCAGATGAAAGTCTGGCACAGAATCCTGATATCCACACCAGGGTCCACCACAGTACCATCCCCATGGCTTATGCCCTGCTCAGCACTTGATACTGACATCGAGCCTTTTTACAAGTTATACTTCACAGGAAATGGCTGAACAAAGGGGAACTACAAACTATTCTGTCCAAGCTGTGTTCTGCAATAGTTTGCACAAGCTAACTATGGCTCTGTTCTTGGCTGTGCTCAGTACTGTGATATTTGTGTCTCTTGAAGCACAAACAACTTGCATTTAACATGTTTACTTCGGGTTATAGAACAACATATTCGACAGACCACTGAAGCCTCAGTCAAAACTTAAGATGAACACAATGATGCTCCATCATCTGACATACTGCTTGATAAACTGGGTACAAGCAAGCAAGACCACATTGAAATCCATTGCTTCTGTGTACAAACAAGCCGTTACGGTCCTGGACAGAAAGCCAAATAGCCATCACCACTGCTATGTCCTACGAACGCACAACTTGCTGAGCTGGGAAAACACCGTAAAACAGTGCAGATGTTTGTCTTCTTTATAAAACTCTAAATGGCCCCGCCCCCTCAGCACCTTAGTTAAGCAGAAATCTACAAACAGCTCAAGCAGGTCCGCAGTAAGGCTGCATAGTTACAGGAAGGAATAGTGTTTTTAGTAACTGCATTCTGAGTTTCAACCACAGACGCCTGGACCACACTGCCGCCATGCATACATACGAGCTTGCATATCGCTTCGCTCCTTTGCCCAGTCAATTACGTCATGGCTAAAGGACAACCCAACGATGCACGCAGTGTTTACACCAATACCCTGCATACTTTAGTGTTTCCTGTTTATTTTGCTGTTTTGTTTATTTCTTTGATCATGATTAGTCTTGTATGTTGACCGCTACATACAACACGTTACCGTGTGCTATATTTTGCTTTGTTTGCATTCCACATGCTATACTCTTGTGTCTGATTTTTTGCGTGTGCCCGTCTTATTCATTTTAAATAGATTTGTACTGCGCTTTTTTTCCCCAGAGAACTATCACAACGACATAAAATAAAACTTCAGATACTTCAATTATAAAAATGGTTTTATGTAAGGGGGGAGTGTAAGGTTCAGAGAACCACGTGCCACAACCAAGGGATCTAAAAGTGTATATCGTGAGAAATACACCACAAAGCGGACAGCTCCGCAGTAGAAGGGGATATAAAAAAAAATGGGAATCAAAACCTCCTGGCGTAAGCCAACACAAAAACAACCCCAAAAGAGGGCAAACTCTGCAATCGCGAGTAATCAAGCAACAAAAGAACCTCACGTTCTCACACAAGAAGCGTATAACTGGAGGTCAGAGAAAAACAAAAGAAAGCCTGTGTAGAACGGACAAAAGAAACGAAATAGAAATAGAACCTGTTACCTGCAGCTCTAGGTGCGAAAGAGCTGAACAAAAGGTAACAGGTAGAGGAGTATAAAAGGAGAACGAGAGAAAAGGAAACGACTAAATAAATCTTTACCCTAACGCTAACCGGACTACCTACGTTTCTTATTTGTAACAACCAGAAACGTAGAGACCGCAATCCTATACCTTACCGACTTCGATGTCAAATAGCAAAGACAATATCGAAGCGTTGGAAAAGCGGAAGTCCTGGGCTATTTATAACCGGCAGGAAATCCAAAACAGGTGAAAGGGATAATTGCCGGGCAAGAGTAAAACACCGAAACGGAGGCGGAAAAAATCCTATAGATTTCCCCGACGTCGCCAAAAGAAAGAACGACCGCAGAAACAACTGGAGGTTGCCAGAAACCATGACAGTTTTAGTCAATTTAAATTGGATTATGAACATTATTGAGATGCATAGATGGTCTAGAGCAGGGGTGGGCAATTCCAGTCCTGGAGGGCCGGTGTGTATGCAGGTTTTTGTTCCCATCAATTACCACAGCTAAATGAGCTATTTGGCTGTTTACACCAATACTAGTAGATTCGATCACTTTAAAATGTTTCATATAGGGACACAAGAAGTCTTTGGCTGTCATTCCTGCGCTTATAGGAATTGTAGCTAAAATGTCAGATGGCGTAAATATTAGGGCTAATTAGGTAATTAAGGCCAGAAGTTGGCATGAAAACCAGAAACAGATACGGCCCTCGTTGCCCACCTCTGGTCTAGAGAGTGGTGGTAATGCTTACAGTTCACTTCAGTACAGATACAGTACCTCCTATAGTGTCTCATTGATTTTGGGCAGCAGTGTCCCATCACGCATCACTATTGAGTTCAAATGTATTTGTATTAAGTCTGTTTCCTAAGTTCAGCAGTAATCTTAGTCCATTGGAAGTTGTTGGGGCTCCTCCAGCATGTTATTTTTCAGTCACACTGTTAGTGTCAGTCAGCAGAGAACTCAGGATCCCTATCAAACGTTATTTTTACATCCCTCCTCGCATCTCAAATAGAAGGGGGTATATTACTGTGTTTAGTTGCTGAGGAATTCTGAACTGAGGAATGTCCTTGTGAAGTTTTCACCCAAGCAGGATGGTTTGCTTTGATATGTCTTTAATGTTGGGATATTGCCATTTGCAGTGCACTTCTCACAGAAAAGTGTAACTGACTGAAATGGACATGATGGAATTATCAGGGCAAAGGGGCGGCGCTAATTGTCCTTGTCATGTAAAGGAACAGAAAAACAAATAGAAAATCATGAAAACCTGTTTTATTTTGACAGTGCTTTTTGTAGAGGTTATGCCCAGCTATTTCCTAGTAAGAGAAAATAAACTCACAAAAGCATCAAGAATAAAGAGTTAAAAACAAGCAGGTATTATAAATATACCAAACATTAAACAGTCAGAGAAAGACAACAAAAATACATGACTTTAAAGCCTGAATCTGAAATAAAACGATGTGTCTTTAATGCCATTTTTCAGGAGCTGCAGGTGTAATAATATACAGCCATTTAGATTTAGGTAAATAACAGTATAATCAGAGAATCACATTGAGAAGGAAGACCGACACAGGTTGTTTTAGGTCGCTCATAAATACTTTAGATTAGTATCAACACACATCAAACCACAGATTACACACTTCCTGCTGTTCAGTCTGATGCCATTTTGCTAAGGAAGTGGGCAGGCCGAGATTGTTTCTGTTATACATTTGACAAGCACTGATAATGGTTCTTTACAATGGAAATATCTTGCAAAATCTACATGTTTACCTACCTATTAATTACCTGAAAGCTTCCTTTAGCAAGACATATTGCAACAGTGGCATATTTGCATATTAACACGAACAATTATGAACTTAATTTTCTTCTTCCATCTCTAATGGAATTGCACTGCAGAGGCATGTAATGTGGACTTTTAGTTTGGTTTATCCATTCGATTGCAGCATCTGAGTCTACGTTGTGCAGATGCTCGCATAGACCACTGCAGAGTTTTCTTCTTGTTCCTGCAGAAATATGACATATTCAAATTGATGAATTTAGACCATGGAAAAATAGCCGTTGAAGAAGGCCATGAAAAAGTAAAGATAAATTATTTACCAATATTTGTGAATTAAAACGAATTTGAGCGTTACTGTATTATTTTTAAACAAAGAAAGGTGGACCATCCCTATACGAAGTTTAATCATTTTTTATTGGTTGTATGAATATGATATGCAACGCCGATATGTAAATTGACAGAAGAAAATCTTTTTGTATTATCCAGAGCACCTCAGGGAATATACTTACTGAGCGAGACTGGGTGTTAAACTGCCTCCGTTGTTGTGTGTGTCGGTCTGTAACACCAAACAATGATGAACGATCAAAAAGTAATTAAATAAAGAATGAGTAGTTTCTACTAACTGGATTTCTCCAGTACCAGTAGCAATACCTTCTACTACCACTCACATACGTATAATTATAGTAAGTAATTATTACGTGCACAATCATAGTCCTTATACTAAAAACAACATGATGAATGATGTGTTTGTTGCCTGTTACATTGTTAGTCGTGCATCTTTAAAAACAGCAGTGCATTCATGGACCTTAGTTGTGGACGGACATTTATTTTTATTTGTATAACACGGGGTTGTCTATATCCAATCCCCTTCCCAATTTGGAATGTCCAATTGTGTCCCCAAACCGCATTCATGAACCAACCCCAGTGCACTAGACACAGGTTATCTTTACCTCAGTGTAAACCCACGGCTTTCCTCTGAAACCGGACGGACAATTGAGCAGCTTGGACATGATATGGTCTCACGGTCAAATAAATCGCGAGATTTCATGAAACTGCACGTGGCGATTAGGTTCCCTTGGTTAGTCGTTTGGTCTTTATCCACGGTCAGGTAACGCTTTTTACACTTTTGAAGTTTGTTGTAAAACAAAAGCTTTAAAAATATTGGCCAAATTCGACAATGAGGAATAATGAGGTGTCAAAGATTTAAAACTGTGATTTTTTATATTTTTTAACAGCCTGGGAGTGACTGAGTCTGTATATGGCCGGTACCTTGCTCCATCTGGCCCTCTGGCTTTCGATATGAATATCTTCAGACAGAGCCTATAGAAATCCCATAGAAAAGCCCATAGATCTAACTCCATAGAAAAAAAGCGAACGCTGTAACTTCGAGCCGTTTTGTGGCCGAACTGAATCGAGTTGAGTAATTCTGAAAGTTCTTCCCTATTCTGGCACTTGTCCTCTCCACTAATCTCAGCCGGCTAGGGCTAGGCTCAGCTCGGTTATGAACGGTTCGCCCGTAATCCATACTTTTAGCGAGCTATGGCTATAACCGACAATGTCAATTAGTGGTGTGTCGTTCGCGAACGAGTTGGCTCTTTTAGGTGAACGTTGGGAGCCGACTCGCATATCTGAAGAGCCGATTTGTTTTGTAAATGAACACAAGACAAGTGCTTGTGGTCTTGGTGGAACTTTTATTCGTTTTTTATCTTAAAGTTACATCTGTAATCAAAGAGAATAATTTTTTAGGCCAAAAATAAATATAACCACTATAAGAAAATAACATTAATAATAATTTTAAAATAATTTTAAAAACAATTAAAATAAAGTTAAATTGTTGGTGATTTTAATTGTTCTGATGCTGCAGTTTTGCACATTTATATTTTTATGCATTTATTTATTTTTCTTTGTTATGATGCAATATTATGTTCTATTTTATGAGTGTCTCTTTTGTTTTGAAATGTTCAACTACGCACTGTGTTTATTGTACAATTTATTTCAAGACATAAAAATGCCCTACTTTCAATGCACATGTATAACAGCGTCTTAATGTTTTTACATTTATTTTTAAGTAGTTTTTATAACAAACAAAATGCTAAATAATGTTATTTTGGTAATTACAAGGTAGAGTAAGATTCCTTTGAACAATTTAAGTGATAGATGTGCACAAACACCAATCATTTGTCAAAATATCGCTAACTTTGGCCGATTTTGAAAAACCGGAAATGCTACTGAATGAAGAGCCGTTTGGGAGCCGAAAGTGCCGGCTCTTATTGGTGAGATGAACCAAATG
Source organism: Synaphobranchus kaupii (assembly GCA_029718625.1). Lineage (NCBI taxonomy): Eukaryota > Metazoa > Chordata > Actinopteri > Anguilliformes > Synaphobranchidae > Synaphobranchus > Synaphobranchus kaupii. The sequence goes on from JAINUF010000028.1 coordinate 569,166, forward strand.
ATCTGACTCACTGAAAAGAGCCGGAATGCCCATCACTAACGTCAATACAAACTAGTGACGTCTTCAATACAGCCCGCAGCCAGCGGCGTCAGTGCTGAGCGCATATGTTGCTTTGTCAGAGCGTCTGTGGCGTCCATGTTCATTTTTCACTAGTTTCATTCATAGACTGTATGAGTATTTCTGACATAATGAACCTTTAATGGGTAAGACATCCTTCAGCAGACATGAAGTGGCTAATTTAAGAACAATTAGCATCTGATTAGCCTACTATTCAGAGCTTGTGCTAGGGAATGGAGCGCTGCACCTCTTTCATAAAGTAACGTTGCACCATGATGCAATCACGGGATAAAACTCATAACTGGACCAGAGTAATATAACCATTTTATAATTAGGATAAAGCTGCAGTCTTACCATGACTGGGGGTGCTGAGGGTCAATGCCAAGTATTGGAGCTCTTCACTTTCATTCTCCCCTATTGGGGTACCTGGGTTTCCTATTAGTAAAAAACAATGTTTAAAATCCATTATAATGCTGATAATGCTCACCATCCTCTATTTAACCTGTAAAGCAGTAAACACAAGAAGCTAATTAACTTCTATTTCATCTGCTTCTATGTACACAGACACACACACAGTATGTGGGTAATATACACACCATGTATATACTGTACCTTTTATACAGTCTATGGTATATACCCACATAGTTTCCACAGCTTGCCTTTTTGGGTGGAAACTGAACTGAGCTTATCTTTTCATTATAAAATACAAAAAATATATGTTTACATTACCTTTACTCAGATCTCTTTACTAACATTTGTCTTTTTTCAATACATTTCTTTTCTGTTTCTCAATTGGAATCAACAGATGTGCCCCTCAAGTTAGCACTATGCCCCCTAGCCTCTCCTGCCAGCCCCAGGTAAAGTCCACTGAATGGCGTCAGCAAGGCAGAGGCTTGAACCTGTGTGCGTCCCAATATTATTCACTCCTCACCTCCTTTCCTCCACTCCTCACCTCCTTTCCTCCACCCCTCTCCTCTGCTCGTCTCCTACCCGGAAGCATGCAAAACTGCCCGTACGTTTCAAGTACAAGTCATTGCGGTAATATGTAACAATTAATATGAAATCAGCAACATTAGATTAGGACGCAAAGGTCCGTTTACAGGGCACGGAGGAGAGGAGGTAGCATTTTTCGAGTATTGGGACACACTCCCTGTGACTACAGAATCCAACCAGTGCTCGTAAGGAGTGCCTAAACAGTAAAAGAGCAAGTCAAGTCTTTTTTGTGCATATCGCCCTCTTGTGGACATAGTAGCAAATACATCCCTTAAAATAAATGTCTGCTCACTAAGTGACATATTTTTATTGAATCTCCCCCCCCCCCCCCACAATTTTTTACCTCCTTATTTGCCCAATACTCTGCTGCCTGCATCCACACCAAGGGCACTTGTGGCATTTGGGCCATTTGGGCCATGTTCGAATCAGCGCACTTGCCTACTATTGAGTATTTCAGTTGAGTATACTTTTTTAAAAAAGCTTTTACGTATGTGACATTTTTGAAAATTGAGTGTTCTTAATATCCGTGGATGATATACTTATTTCTGGGTTTTTGTTGATAATAGTATGGAGGATATTTTTAGCACACTGCTTGTTGCTAAACATGTATGTATTAAGCAGTGTACAGTATGCTATACAGTATGCAATGTTCAGTACACTACATTTATAGAACATTTTGCCGGTTGTGTGCTGCCTGTGCAGCCTCATATATGGTAAATGATATGAGCTAGACTTCAACCTGCATTTATATGGCACAAGCTCCGGAAAACTGGGCATAACTGCAATTCAGCCTCCTTTAAGGAAACGGCAAACATGCAAACCAAGGAATACACTTTCTTTTGAGAGTAAGGACTGCCCTTCCCTTAGATTACTGAACCAGATCACGCAGCACGTCAATAACTCAGTTACCCACGTTACCTTGATGGTTCTGTAGTTCTGAGATGTTACTGTAGACTGCAGCAGATGCACCGGAATCACCGTTCCCTTCCACCGGTAATGTGGAGAGAAGTGTGGGAGACAGAAAGATTTAAGAAAACTACTTTTTATAAATTACTATATCGGCACCACTGAGCCACATTGAGACATTATTCTTTTACATTGCGCAAATGTATAAAGTAAGAGTGAATCTTACTGTGTTCAAATCATATACGGCCTTTAAGTACATTTTATAGTTTCTTTGTAAATCCCAGTATATTAGCAGTGGCTGTTATTTGTATTTGAATAGTGTGCATTAGTATCACCAGTGAATGCCTTGGTATCAGAACAACAACCATTAGCCTAAGTCCACCTCCAAGCAAAGTTCTTTACATAATTTTTAGAACAAACTGAAACTATGTCCTAAAAACTATGTAGTAAAAGTAAAAAATGGAAAAACGTATCATTAAAATTAGTTTAAAAAACAAAGTAACAATAAATAACAGAACATGTTCATGTCAAAACACCATTTACTCTCCTTCCTTTCTATGCAATCAGGCATGAGAAAAGAATGAAGCTGAGATCCACAGAGTATTTCAGCTGATAGAGAGGATTTATAAATTAGACACACTCCAATTGTATCTCCTGCAGACCTATAGAACCAAATCCATAGCCAGATAGCTAGCTTACCCTCGGGCTGTCATTCCATCTAATAAAGTTAGCATGTACCATGGCTATGAATCTTAATAACCACTTACCACTAATTTAAAGGTAATTCCCTGTTTCTCCCCCCAAATAAATTTTTTTATTTGTTTTGTATACACTGCTGTTCTTAATGGTGTAGCACCTTTTATATATCAGAATGCCTGTCCTTTTATGTCCCACAGTGTGCCCTCTGTTCCTCCCCTGCAGGCCTTTTAACTGTACCAACGGTAGCACATGTTAGGAGCGCTCTGTTACTCCCCTGCAGGCCTTTTAACTGCACCAACGGTAGCACATGTTAGGAGCGCTCTGTTCCTCCCCTGCAGGCCTTTTAACTGCACCAACGGTAGCACATGTTAGGAGCGCTCTGTTCCTCTCCTGCAGGCCTTTTAACTGCACCAACGGTAGCGCATGTTAGGAGCGCTCTGTTACTCCCCTGCAGGCCTTTTAACTGCACCAACGGTAGCACATGTTAGGAGCGCTCTGTTCCTCTCCTGCAAGCCTTTTAACTGCACCAACGGTAGCACATGTTAGGAGCGCTCTGTTACTCCCCTGCAGGCCTTTTAACTGTACCAACGGTAGCACATGTTAGGAGCGCTCTGTTACTCCCCTGCAGGCCTTTTAACTGCACCAACGGTAGCACATGTTAGGAGCGCTCTGTTCCTCCCCTGCAGGCCTTTTAACTGCACCAACGGTAGCACATGTTAGGAGCGCTCTGTTCCTCTCCTGCAGGCCTTTTAACTGCACCAACGGTAGCGCATGTTAGGAGCGCTCTGTTACTCCCCTGCAGGCCTTTTAACTGCACCAACGGTAGCACATGTTAGGAGCGCTCTGTTCCTCCCCTGCAGGCCTTTTAACTGCACCAACGGTAGCACATGTTAGGAGCGCTCTGTTCCTCTCCTGCAGGCTTTTAACTGCACCAACGGTAGCGCATGTTAGGAGCGCTCTGTTACTCCCCTGCAGGCCTTTTAACTGCACCAACGGTAGCACATGTTAGGAGCGCTCTGTTCCTCCCCTGCAGGCCTTTTAACTGCACCAACGGTAGCACATGTTAGGAGCGCTCTGTTCCTCCCCTGCAGGCCTTTTAACTGCACCAACGGTAGCACATGTTAGGAGCGCTCTGTTACTCCCCTGCAGGCCTTTTAACTGTACCAACGGTAGCACATGTTAGGAGCGCTCTGTTACTCCCCTGCAGGCCTTTTAACTGCACCAACGGTAGCACATGTTAGGAGCGCTCTGTTCCTCTCCTGCAGGCCTTTTAACTGCACCAACGGTAGCACATGTTAGGAGCGCTCTGTTCCTCCCCTACAGGCCTTTTAACTGCACCAACGGTAGCACATGTTAGGAGCGCTCTGTTCCTCTCCTGCAGGCTTTTAACTGCACCAACGGTAGCACATGTTAGGAGCGCTCTGTTCCTCCCCTGCAGGCCTTTTAACTGCACCAACGGTAGCACATGTTAGGAGCGCTCTGTTCCTCCCCTGCAGGCCTTTTAACTGCACCAACGGTAGCACATGTTAGGAGCGCTCTGTTCCTCCCCTGCAGGCCTTTTAACTGTACCAACGGTAGCACATGTTAGGAGCGCTCTGTTCCACCCCTACAGGCCTTTTAACTGCACCAACGGTAGCACATGTTAGGAGCGCTCTGTTCCTCCCCTGCAGGCCTTTTAACTGTACCAACGGTAGCACATGTTAGGAGCGCTCTGTTCCTCCCCTGCAGGCCTTTTAACTGCACCAACGGTAGCGCATGTTAGGAGCGCTCTGTTCCTCCCCTACAGGCCTTTTAACTGCACCAACGGTAGCACATGTTAGGAGCGCTCTGTTCCTCCCCTACAGGCCTTTTAACTGCACCAACGGTAGCACATGTTAGGAGCGCTCTGTTCCTCCCCTACAGGCCTTTTAACTGCACCAACGGTAGCACATGTTAGGAGCGCTCTGTTCCTCCCCTACAGGCCTTTTAACTGTACCAACGGTAGCACATGTTAGGAGCGCTCTGTTCCTACAGGCCTTTTAACTGTACCAACGGTAGCACATGTTAGGAGCGCTCTGTTCCTCCCCTACAGGCCTTTTAACTGCACCAACGGTAGCACATGTTAGGAGCGCTCTGTTCCTCCCCTACAGGCCTTTTAACTGCACCAACGGTAGCACATGTTAGGAGCAGCATGACAACCTTTTCTTATAATGCACCTAAACTGAGGAATCATTAAACACATTATAGAGGCATTTTTAAAACACTTCTTAGAACTCACGTCTTTACTTTAGCCTTTACTTAAAATACCTACAGCGATGCCTTTTTAAATTTTAGTATTTTAACTTTGTTCAATTGTTTAGTGTTCAATTTATCTTACCTGGTTACCCTTTTATTCACCGTTATCTCTCTAACTGGCTCCTTCTTTTTATTACTGCACACTAGTATTTTCACGTTTTTATTTTATCTCTGCTTACTGTAAAGCAATTTGAGCTGCAAATCTTTGTGTGAAAGGTGCTATACAAATAAAGATCATTATTTATTAATAATAATAATAATAATAATAATAATAATAATAATAACTGAGAACAGGGGTGTGGGATTAAGGAGTTAGCCAGCTGACTTTAGTAAATATTTTGAAGCAACCCAGGCTCTCATCCAATCAGATGTCATCAAATTCAAAATATTTACAGAAGTTAGCCGGCTAAACTCCTTGAATGCTATGTAAAAAAACCTAAAATATTTATTTAAAAAACATGAAAAGTCGCTCTGGATAAGAGCGTCCGCTAAATGCCCGTAATGTAATGTAATGTAATGTAATGTAATGTATTCCCTTGTGTTACTGCACCTCCCCACAGTACCTCGATCCTCCTGCACTTCTGCAACGTTACTGTGGACTGTATCAGCTGCGCCGATCCCCTGAGCTGCTAATGTAGAGGGAGAGAGAGATAAACATCTAAACAAACCTTAAATCATATTTCTAGTAATTGATTCTACAGGCAAGCTTTGGGATGACTATAGAAGTGGTCCTTTGTACACTGAGCTGTCTATTAGCAACTTGAAAAGAATAAGCAAATCTTAAATATGATAAAGCCATACAATATCACATATTTTATTTTAAATATATATTTTTAATATGACTATGCTGTATTAGGGGACCACAATATGGAAATTCTGCAGCTGATATCAGTAACCAATATTTGACTGGTCATATACGTAGGTTGATGCAGATTATGTCAATAACCAATATTTTACTGGTCATATAGGTTGATGCAGATTATGTCAATAACCAATATTTGACTGGTCATATAGGCTGATGCAGATGCTATGCTGTTTTGCATTATACCACATACCGTATGCAAAATGCAAGCTTCCACAATAATGGAAGCAGTAGATAAGCACAGACATGAAATGATGAGGGAGAAATGTAACAGATTGGTTTACATAAGCAGATGTTTCCACTTGCTTTAGAATGGAGCAGGAGTCCAGAGAGCTATGGAGTCTATATCTTTGCTTGTAAATGTGGCTGGTATAAATGATACATTACAAATAAATAATAGATACAGAGCTTCAGCTGACTATAATTATATTACTTTATGAGCCTGACATTTCCACTTAATTTACACCATCAGTGTCACATCAAATGCGTTCACCCTCTGGTGCAGGTTGCATCATCAAATCAGGTGATACAGTGAATTTGTTCTCAGCTATTATTGGCTGATACCGGTATGACCATGATATTATTGTGCATCGCTACACACACACAAAGACAATGTAACATACTTCTCTTTAATTAAATAAATTATTCATATCCTTTCTTCAGGAGGGAAAAACTAAATAGAGGTACAATCAGAGAACAAATTTGGAAAAACAGATAAAGGTTAAACCTTAAATGTAATCAAGGGCAACATGTTTAAAAGTACTGTCTATCTTAAATAGCCACATTAAAATCCATTAAATAAAATGGCAAAAGAAAAAATTAAACAAACCTACTTTAAAAACAGTGTGAATGTTCTGTGAAAGCTAGAAAGCTCTGTCAGAGAGAACGATGAACAGGGAACCGAGCTCTTACCTGTTGGCGTTTTTAGACGACGGACTAGCAGACACCCTAACAAAGACAATAATCCAACAAGCACAGCTGCAGAGCAGGTCAAAGTGATCACCAGCAGCATTCTATTACCTGCATTGGCACAAAAGAAGGAAACTTAACTAGGGACCTCAGAACAGAGAGACCTTTTGAGTTCATGTTTTTTACAATTTCCGTATTTAGCTATATTAAAAGTTACATTCCTTATTTAGCTATATAAAAAGTTACATTCCGTATTTAGCTACATTAAAAGTTACATTCCTTATTTAGTCACATTAAAAGTTACATTCCTTATTTAGCTACATTAAAAGTTGCATTCCTTATTTAGCTATATTAAAAGTTACATTCCTTATTTATCTATTGTATATTAAGAGTTACTTTCTTTATTTAGCTATATTAAGAGTTACTTTTCTTTTTTATTAAATAAAATGAAAGGTGTACGTACATCATATTAATTTGAGCATTTCTGTTTTCTGTTTGAGCAGTGTTGGTACTTGACTTTGGCGGACGCATACTCTTGAAATATTGCAATTGTGTATATGCTATTGTGCATAATAATATTAAATACTATTTTATTTGGGGAAAAGAGAAAAGTAAAGAATTAAACGTGGTATGTGAAAAACATAATGCTTGAAATTTAATGCAAAATTATTCACATAACACTGGAATAAGATTGGAACAGAGAGACCCTAACAGTTTCTGACAAAACCCATGTTTTGCTGGGAAAGTTTGAAAAGTTAATGAAAGACTGGGTCAGGTCACAGTGTTACTTAGATGTTACTCATCTAAACTGAAAGCTATCACAAAGAGCAACACCACTTTACATTTCAAATATGCTACAAGTGGACTGTCATTTATGCAATCACTAGGCCACAGGAGTGACAGAAGTATTAATGCTCAGTTGAACTCTGTATTGAACTCTGCTTCCCTCCCATTGTGGGTTAAATTCAGTTGTTTGTTTTAGCCTTAAATCAGCTCATAGAGATGGTTGGAGGTTTTTACCTTTCGTTTTCTCTTGGGGTTCAGTGATGGGTGTTGTTGGCAGAGTGAGGTGCAGGGGGACCTGTGCTCTGAGCATGCTCTCTGTGAACACCACACAGGCCCAGTGCAGCTGGTCTTCACTGAGGCCCAACAGGGTGAGATTCAGTATCCTGTTTGGGTGTCCCTCTCTCAGGACTTCCTGTTTTACGAGCTCCCCCCTGCCCCCCCTCATCCACAGCCAGGCCAGAGTCACAGAGCCAATCACCTGCGATATCTCACAGTTCAGCACAACTGAATGATTCCTGGACGGGCCACCAGGGGGCACTGTTGAAACTGAGAGAGAGAGGGAGAGAGAGGGAGAGAAAGAGAGAGAGAGTGAATTTTTATGCAGATATCAGCCATTATTAGTAATGAAGTGCCTGTGTGCCTCATGACCTTGGATCAGCTAAATTTCTGTTGTTTACTGTTTGCCCATGGCTGTAGTTTATTACATTTTACATTCAGTAAAATAACACACACTTTGTTAGCACCCAATTGTTTTTTACATTATTCCATAATAAAAAAAAGTATTAATTATCTTTGACTCAGCACCGGGAAAATAAGAAGTGCATGTGTACATTGGATTAGCCTACTTGTTGTCTGTTACATTCAGAATACTGTGACACAGAATATTGTGAAAACTGCTCAATAAACAACATTTTCTAGTATACTGTTATCTCAACAAAAAACTGTTTCAATGTCCAAAAATGCCAAGTTACTCAAATCCCTGTAATAAAGATAGCAAAATCTAGGCCCGCAAGATAATAAGCTCTATTCCAACAAAATTCTAATTTTATCAGTTCTTTAAATTGTCTAAGCTTATACTAAACTTGTACTGCACACTTACCCTGAATAGTTACCAGAGTAATCGAGGCCATCACACTGTTTTCAGAATAACAGGTGTACCTTCCACAGTCTCCAAACTTCACTGGTGAGATTCTCAGAGGAAAATGATTTCCATCATAGACCTCAGATGAGAATCTCTCTCTCTCTATCTCCATGGAAATCAAACCAGTCTCTTGTTTATCAGCTGAGGTCACAAGGATAGCATCTAGGCTTAGCAGTGGAACCCTGAACCAAGAAGCTTTACTGAATGAGGAGAGTGAATTACAGCTTAGCACCACCTCACTGCTGTTGAAACTTCCTCTGTACAGAGTGGGTTGTGTGCCATATGTACCTGAAGAACAAAGTTGTGGTTAGAATGATGTTCTGCACAGTGCGATACACATATGCTACTGCTACAGGTAGTGAGCAACAAATGGAGAAAAAACAAACAATGTGAAAGTCAGCTCACAGTGTTTGTGGAACAGGAAAACTCAGGCCTCATTACAGTATAGCCCATGAAGAATAACACAGGCCATATGTTGAACAAGTCATACATCATTGTGGTCCTCTGGACAACCAAGCAGGAGAAACTGGCAGCTCAGCTCAATTTTTGGTACCCCAGTTATATACCGGTATACCGGAATATATTGTGTATATGTGTACCATTTGTATAGAAAAAAATATATCATATATATAATAGAGTATATTTTGTAAACTTACTACATAACTACCTGCCCATTCACCTGTTTCTATTTACAAACTGAAGGTCAACCGAAAAAATATAGTAATCTCAGTAAGATTATATTTGTAATCCATGTTTATCCTGGACCAAGAGAATTTACCGGGAGCACCTGGACTTAGTCCAGGACAGAAAAAATAGTAGTTTTTAAAAATGTGCTAAACCTTAAACAGTCCTAATTGTGAAACAAGGTTAAACTGCCACTAGTAGTCTACTTCTGACAAGCCTTTTAAAATATGGAGGCTCAAGATTTCCTACTTAATATGCAAATAAACATCTACTAGACTGGAGTCTTAAAATGACTACGGCCGTATTATATGCTGAGTTTACACCAAAAGCGTTTTGACGTGGAGTGTTGCAGATATGCGCCGCTGGAACTGAAAAGGAAAGCGAAGTTTGTAAGGTGGGCGTTCCCTCTTGGTGTCAGTCAGGTTCGGAGGAGATTCACTTCAGATTTCTTTTGCTTTATGTAGCTACAGCATAGTTAGTTAGCAAGCTGGGTAAAAAGGTGCGCGGGTCTGCCGTTCTTAAATCCGGGGTTACTGGGGCTGTGTCCGAATCAGAGCCCTATCTACTGCGCCCTGTCTCCTGTGTACAGTGCACTGGCAGAAGTGTACTGTTTAATGTGCACTGTTTAGCAGTCCGTGAAAAATATCCGCCGTACTATTTTCCAATCGCACTGTGGAAGTGTCGTAAGCAAGTCATAAGATGTCCCACCAGTCTTGCCATGTCTGCGGTTTTACAGCTAAATTGGGGTACTTTCAAAGTGCAGTCCGCAAAAAATATCTGCCGTACTATTTTCCAACCGCACTGTGGAAGTTAGTGTTGTGTCGTTCGCGAACGATTCGTTCAAAAGACCGAATCTTTTGGGTGAACGAACTGAACTGAATCACTTACTGAAAAGATCCGTTCATTTCTCAGTTCAGTTGAGCTCTCGAACGGATCTGATCAGCAGCGAGCATGCAGGGAGGGGGAGGGACTGCCGCGAGCGAACGTGATTCGTCCCCTGCGAACCAGTTCTGCTGTGCTGAACGAATCATTCACGGGCGGGTGGGCGCTGAGCGAGGCAGTGAGCGTGCAGAGTGGACTTCTGCGAGCGAACGTGTCGTGATGCGTTCACTGAAGGCTACTAGACACAGTGAGTTAACGTGACGTGATCCTGAGTAATAATCAGCGGCTCAAACTGCCAGAATCAGGCCCAGCAAGTTAAGACTTAAAAGTCATTGAAAACCAGCGTTCACCTCCAATATTGATATTCAACGAGGAAACCTTTAAAATATCAAGATTTGTAAACGGAGTTTGGCGCGTTTGTCAAAGCGACAGCACTTCCGCATGAACCGTTCGGCCGTTTCAGTTCACTGAGTGAGTCGGACTACGCAGTACGCAGTCGGAGCTCCGCCCAAGCACTGAACGATTCGGTGAACGAATCTTTTGAACAAATCTTTTTAATGAACTGATTCTAGTGATTCGAGTCACTGAAGTGAACTGTTTTGCCCATCACTAGTGGAAGTGTCGTAAGCAGGTTATAAGACGTCCCACCAGTGTTGCCATGTCCGCGGTTTTACAGCTAAATTGGGGTACTTTCAAAGTGCAGTCACAGGTAAAAATTATAAGCAAAGCACGCACTTATTTTAAAAAGTAAAAACATGATGATTTCTATTTAAAATACGTTGGTTTTGGTTAAAAATAGCCTATAAATTGGGCTAGTTTTGAGTCGCCATTTGGCTGGAAAGTCTTACAAAATCCGGAAATCTGGCAACCCCGCGCCCCACTCTTGCGCTGCCATCTCATGTGTTGTTTTTGTTGTATTTGAAGGAAAACGTCAGCGAAGCTGCGCCTCATTTTTTTAAAACGAAGCTTCACGTCATATTCATGTGACCAAAATGTTTGTGTACTTCGTGAAAAGTGTGCTCCCGAATGTACTCTAAACCCCGGAAGTAAGTGTGTCATCCGGGTGTTTGAAGTATACTGCAATTTGAAAAAAATGTACGTACTCTACAACTTTCTCGCCCTATCTGCTCACCAAGGCTACTCAACAGTGTGGAAGAGTGCTGATTCACATACTCGCCAAGGCTACTCAACAGTGTGGAAGAGTGCTGATTCACATACTCACCAAGGCTACTCAACAGTGTGGAAGAGTGCTGATTCAGACACGGCCTAGGATTTATCTTTAGTCTTAATATATTAAGTTCTTCAATGTCACAGATTTACTCATGAAAAAAGAGGTTAAAGCTCAGGATTCTTTTATAAAAGCTCCAGTGAAAACCATATGCATAGTCACATACCTCGGGAGACTTTAAGTGTTTTGGGAACGCTGAAAATAAGTGCTCCGTTCCATTGGAGTGTACAGCTATATGTTCCCTCACTGTGTAGGTCAGTACTGTGGATGGTGATGTGGGCAGTTTGGTTAATGATCAGCGTTGTGTTAGCAGTGGGTTCTCTGTCCCTTTCCCAGTCCAGTGTAGCTGAATCTGGAAGGCGGGATACCTCGCAGCTCATGGTCATATCAGAACCTTCCTGGACTCTGGCCGAGCGAAGTGGTTGCACTGTAGGAGCAAAGAGTAATTTATTTAGAGAAGCTTGTAGATCTTTGTCAAATCACTGTGTCGGCTACATTGCAGAACCAGTCATTAAATTTAAAGATATACAGTATAAAGTATAGGAGTGTGATTTAATCATATTGTTAGCTGCTGATATTGAAGAACGTTTCTGCGGTTATTTCATGACATTATTTTAGTTATCTGAATAACTTGCTTATCTTGCTTTGTGTAAAACCCCCCTGATCTATATCACCTCAGATTTAATAATGCACTGTATCAAACATGAGAAACATAAGCCACTGCTGAGTATTACTCTCAATTACCTTTTCTTAGTACAATTATTTATTCTTCAACTTTGCATAAGTGCAATCTAATTTCAGATTCAAAATCAGTTTTCCGGGAAAGTAAAATACAAGATCTATCTCAGCTTTGATTCATGATCCTTTGTTTATATTTAAAGTATAAAGATATGTTCTTTTATATACTGTCATTATTTTCAAACTACATAAAAGAGTAAATTTACCTTTTACAGTGAACACTTCAAACTGGGCCAAGTTTACTTTCTCTGGTTTAGTTTGAATAAAAGTAAAAACTCCTGCATTTTTTAAATCTGGCCGCAGAGAAATGTCGTACTTTCCAACTCTTGAAGAGATCACCTCCCTCAAATTAAGGACATGGTTTCCATTGGACTGTATAGTTATTATCCGAGTGTTTATGTAGCTCCCATCATGTGATGTCCACTCCCAGATGAATTCTGTCCCATTGGTGTCAGCAGGGGCATGTAGAGAGATGCTCTCTCTCTGCCCAGAAAGGATGTATTTGTACTGCACCAACACTGCAGAAAGAGAAATATACAAAATGCAAAGATCCAGTTGAACACAAGGCATGATAATATTACATTTCCATCGGGAGGCAAATATTAGTTAGTTCTAACGTTAAACCCAGATGGTTAAACCCAAGTCAGTCTGGAGGCTGGTACAGATTTATAATCAGATAAAAATGTAATCCCCACAGCTCTAATGAATATCTAAGCTATTTTATACTGGGATGGAAAAGTGTTGCTTTTACGAGCTGTAGTCATGGTTTTATACCCAACATCTGCATGATGAGTTTTTTCTGTACTCAATGTGGTTGTAGAATAATATATTATTACAAATGTTTCTCTTTCGGGTGAAACTTCCTGTAGTGGAAAGCTGTGAAACATACATAGCTTGAATAACTATTTGCAGTCCTCTTAATCAGAAATGAACATTATTAGCTTCTGATAATGTTTTTGTTTTATGAATTTTGCCGTTCAAAGACATGCACCATTGTGGATAGTGTATTAAGTAATTGCAAATCTGTCTTGACTATACAGTTATTGTGCAGAAGAACTTCTAAAGTTATGTTTTAAAGGGTAACTAGCCCCACTTTTCCAGCCTGTCTCTGCCCACAAAACAATTTTTAAAAATACTTTGCGGGGTGAGCGAGGGAGAGGGGTGGAGGCGGAGGAGCTGCGTCCATCGTCATTTGCATAAATTAGCGTACATTGCACAAGTGATTACGTATAACTCGGATCAAACTGTCAAACTAGACATTGCACATCAAATATGAATCAAGATTCAGCAACCGCATGGCCTATTTCTCACCTCAAATACAGTCAAGCCGGAAAGTCTGCACACCCCTTTCACCTTCTCCACGTTTTGTTACGTTAGACATATTCTACAATAGATTGAATTAATTTTTTGTCTCAAAATTCTACACAAAATAGCCCATAATGACAAAGTGAAAACAGGTTTTTAGACATTTGTGCTAATTTATAAAAAATCTAAATGTAAAATATCATATGATATGACACCCAAAAGTGAGCTGAGGTGCATTTTGTTTCCACTGATACTGCTTGAGATGTTTCTACAACTTAATTGGAGTCCGCCTGTGATAAATTCAATTGATTGGACATGATTGGGGATTGCCAACCCCTGCCTATATAAGGTCCCACAGTTGACAGTGCATGTCAGAGCAAACCCCAAGCCATGGGGTCAAAGGAATTATCTGCAGACCTCAGAAACAGGATTGTGTCAAGGCATAGATCTGGAGAAGGGTACGGAAAAGTCTGCAGCTTTACAGGTCCCAAAGAGCACAGTGGCCACCATCATTTGTAGATAGAAGAAGTTTGGAACCACCAAGAATCTTCCTAGACCTGGCCGCCCGGCCAAACTGAGCAATCGGGGAAGACGGGCCTTGGCCAGGGAGGTGAGCAGGAACCCGAGAGTCACTCTGACAGAGCTCCAGCGTATCCTTGTGGAAATGGGAGAACCTTTCAGAAGATCAACCATCCAGGCAGCACTCCACCAATCAGGCCTTTATGGTAGAGTGGCCAGACGGAAGCCCCTCCTTAGTAAAAGGCACATCACAGCCCGCTTGGAGTTTGCCAAAAGGCACCTAGAGGACTATCAAATTTTGAGAATCAAGATCTGTCTGTGCATGTCCTTGAGTGACCCAGCCAGAGCCCAGACCTGAATCCAATTGAACATCTGTGGAAAGAGCTGAAAATGGCTGTGTACCGACGCTCCCCATCCAACCTGATGGAGCTTGCAAGGATATGCCAAGAGGAATGGGCAAAAATGTCCAGAAACAAGTGTGCCAAGCTCGTAGCTTCTTTCCCAAGATGCCTTGAAGCTGTAATCGCTGCCATAGGTGCAGCTACCATGTATTAGGCTAAGGGTGTGTACAGATATGTAACCCCTAAATAACCAATTTTTGTCAGTAAAATAAAATTGCATATTTTCTAAAAACCTGTTTTCACTTTGTCATTATTGGCTATTGTGTGTAGATGTTTGAGGCAAAAAATGAACTCAATCTATTGTAGTATAAGTCTGTAACGTAATGGAGAAGGTGAAAGACTGTATATAGGTATCTGAACAAAAACATTTTCAACGTAAAAAAAAAAAGCCACGCATAGCCTACAGAGCGCTGTCTGTAAGTCCTTAATTCCAACTTGCAAAAACAATGGCCTGCCTTTAAAAGTATTGATATCAATATGTGGCCAAATTACAACTAACAATATTGCCTATCGTAGCTCACACTAAATAAACTAGCTCTATTCCAAAGCAATGCTATCCAAACTTTCCTAAATTATTTAATGCAACTTGGCCCTGTGTTTCTTCATCTTAGCATGTGAAGAGACTGTGCCTCATGGAACAACATATGATTTCAATGAATGTTTTTAACAGTTGATGAATAATTACACTCCAGAAAGGATATGGTTATACTTTGTTGGCAAGTTTACTTTAGAAAATGTACAGGTTTTAAAATGTTCACTGCTGCTACAGATTTCTTTACAATTCACAAACAGACAAATATCAAGAAACATCATGTATAATAGAGAAAGGGGGGATGAATAAATAAATGCAGATAAAAATTAGTAATATTTTTACCTAGAAAATAGTGTACATATAGCATTTTTACAAACGTATCCAGACATGTTTGTGGGTCAGATGATGGCAAATAAGTAATAGTACTAATTTTCTTAACATAATAATAGTTATGATATTTGCGAACAGAATTTTGTGAACACAAGGATGTCTATGCTCTGTAGGACCACACAGGTTTTGATAGAAATGCAAATATTCCAAATGCAACACATCTGAATCAGAGTATTTCCACTATAAATTATTCTCATTTTGCAGTTAGATGTGGCACATACAGTTTCATTGACCACATTCTCTTGAAATTGTAAGATGAAGAAACACAGGGCCAAGTTGCATTAAATAAGTTCGGATAGCATTGCTTTGGAATAGAGCTAGTGTATTTAGATAGGCAATATTGTTGGCCACAAAACTTGGCCACATTTTGATATCAATACTTTTAAAGGCAGGCCTAGTTTTTGCAAGTTGGAATTAAGGACTTATAATCAGCGCTCTAAGCTATGCGTGAGTAACTTGGCTTTTTTTTTTTTACGTTGAAAACGTTTTTGTTCAGATTTCAGTTATTTTTGGTAGCTAACCAAATATGAATAATGCATGAAGATAATGACATCGAGAGAGACATGCATACAGAATACATGCATTCCAAATAAATGCATGCAGACATTCGCATAGGCTAAATATAACGTGTAAATTAATGAACCAAGTCTATATGGAGACATGCATGCACAATAGGCTAGACACAAACACATTCTAGCAGAAAGAAAGACATACAGCCTAAATAGTTATTACAGCCTAAATAGTTTGCATAAGTAAAATATGGAAATACAGTTTTAAAATAGGCCTATTAGTATTCTATAGAAATACATGTAATGTTAGACTATTCAACATTAGCTTGCCGGATGCGTAACTCTGAGCTTCCATGTCTGGGCTATGAGGTGCCGAGTTCATGAGCACAGCATAATTCCAGTGCAGTTCTTTTCCGGTAGTGTAACTTTACCTGTGGGAAATCCTTTGGTACAACCAGTAGGCCACAGTAGCTTCATGGAAAACACAAAGCCACATATCGGTTTTGTCTGTGATTCTGTGAGGTGCCCACATTAGTTTGAAACGTTTTTATTGGTCGATAAGCTTGGGTTGGCAGGTATGCGATGTTACATTATAGGCATTTAGCAGACGCACACAACTTTTTTATCATGTTTTACATATTATCCATTTACCAAGTACATTGCTCAAGGGTACAACGGCAGTGTCCTACCTGGGAATCGAGCCTGCAACCTTTCGGTTACAAGGCCAGTTCCTTAACCATTATACTACACTACATGTTGTTATCCAATGGGGAGAATTATTCTTTGAGGGTACGGCAGGAAAAATGGGAAGAAGAAGAATAAGAAAATAAATTATACAAAAACTAAAATCATATCTTTGTCTTTGTGGTAAGAACAAATAAAATGACTTGCTGTCAATAATGAATGGAGCCCAATGGAAAAACTGACTTTTTGAGCGCAAATCACAGATATCAGCAGAGGGCGACATTATATCCGGTGTTGAGGTTGAGAGCCGAAAGCTGCCCCCTTGTGGACAGGTCAAGTCCTGCCCCTTGGTAGCGGGAGTGGGATGTCCGGGTATGAGGTGCCGTTCTGGACAAAAGTCGTTTGAAAAACGCAAGAGGAAACAAACCACTTTTGCGTGAGCGAGATCCAGTTATCCCTTGAGAAAGGTCCAGTTATCCCGTGAGAAAGGTCCAGTTATCCCGTGAGAAAGGTCCAGTTATCCCGTGAGAAAGGTCCAGTTATCCCGTGAGAAAGGTCCAGTTATCCCGTGAGAAAGGTCCAGTAATCCCGTGAGAAAGGTCCAGTTATCCCGTGAGAAAGGTCCAGTTATCCCGTGAGAAAGGTCCAGTTATCCCGTGAGAAAGGTCCAGTTATCCCGTGAGAAAGGTCCAGTTATCCCGTGAGAAAGGTCCAGTTAGCTCACAAGAGCTATGGAAACCCTGTGAGAGAGATCCAATGGACAGCGCACGCAAATCAAAGTGGGGCTTGCGAGCGAGAGAGGTCCAATGGATAGCGCGCATGGTCCACTGGTCAGCGTGCGCGAATAAACGTGGCTTGCAAGTCTAATGGATATCGCGTCAAAGCATTTCCTTTTAATAGAAAAAGAGGTGGGAGATGGCATTTTGGGTGGTAGTTTAGATTCCATAGCCTACATTTACCCAAATAAGCTATGTATCTTCTGAAATCACACATGTCCAATTATATGACGTTAAATACATAGGCTAGACAAGTTGTCACTTTTGTTTTGAATAAACATCTCATTTTAGATACAGGACACAGGCTGGATACAGGCTTTGTTCCCTAGCTAGCTAGTAGGCTAGCTAACATAAGTTAATGAAGATGGTAAAGTTAGGCTATATAGGCTACTGAATTAATATTATTAGCCATAAACCTAAAGAATAATTTGGTAACAACTGTTAACCCAAATCTAACTGCCAATCATTTCCCCCCACATTTCATTTTTTTAATATATTGTAGCCTAGGTATAAAAACATACATAATTGTCCCAACTCTGGTTAATTTCTCAATATCGCTACCGATATGTCATATATGTAGCTTACGTGTTTATTTGAAATGGCGACCAGGAAGGTGTTGGAAAGGTTTTCCAGCCACCATGTGATAATTTAGTTGGCTAACTGTAGCTACTTATGTAGGCTACCACACAAATTATTTGTTAGGTTCATGCCTAATACTATTTAGAAGCCTATACAACTTTAACATATTCATTATCTTAATGTTTCTTAATGTTACCTACTTCCTGGCTCGGGAGCAACAAGATTTCCAGTTGCTAGCTGTATCTAAAATGAGATGTTGTTTATTCAATCAAAAGTGATTACCTGGCCTATCTATTTAACATCATATAATTGCCCATTGGTTGTATAGAAGAGCTAGTTTGGGTAAATGTATGGCATCTGTCTATTATACAAGTACAAACCTCAATTCCAAAAAAGTTGCAAAACAGGGAAAATCAAGATCAAACATAAAATATGACTGAGCCACCTATGAATGCTTACACTACAGTATGTGAAATGCATTCAAAATAACAATATTGAACATGTGGCACAACCACTCCCAAAATCCATGTAAGCAAGTGAGGATTTCCTCTTGCCTTCTGACGAGTTAGTAAATTAGTAAAAACGTGCGAAAATAACAGGAAAGAACTACAAACCTCAATTCCAAAAAAAGTTGGGACAGTGTATAAAATGTAAATAAAAACAAAAAGCAATGATTTGCAAATCCTTTTTGACCTGTATTCAATTGAAAACAGTACAAAGACGAGATATTTAATGTTTTAACTAATCAACTTTATTGTTTTTGGTAAAATAATTTAGGAAAGTTTGGATAGCATTGCTTTGGAATAGAGCTAGTTTATTTAGTGTGAGCTACGATAGGCAATATTGTTAGTTGTAACTTGGCCACATTTTGATATCAAGACTTTTGAAGGCAGGCCTAGTTTTTGCAAGTTGGAATTAAGAACTTATGGACAGCGCTATGTAGGCTATGCGTGAGTAACTTGGCTTTTTTTTTTTTACATCGTAGATGTTTTTGATCTGATGTATTTGTACTGCACCAACACTGCAGAAATATTGTTTTACTAAATGCAATGATCCAATTGAACACAAGGCATGATGTTGTTAAATTTTAATAGGAAAATATCAGTTAGTTCATTAAATGCAAACCCAGATGATTAAACCCAAGTTAGTCTGGAGACTTGTACAGATTTATAAACAGATAAAAATGCAATCCCCACAGCTCTAATGAATATCTAAGCTATTTTATTCTGGGATGGACAAGTGTTGCTTGTACCAGCTGTAGTAATCCTTTTATACCCAAGATCTGCATGATTAGTTTTTGTACTCAATGTGGGTTTGCAGTAGCCTAAGTTTTTTCTTTTGGATGAAACTTCCTGTAGGGGAATGCTGGCAAACATGAATAGCTTGAGATTAGAACTGTTTGCAGTACTCTTAATCATAAATGAACACTATTAGCTTCTGTTAATATTTTTGTATTTATGAATTTTGCCATTCAAACACATACACCATTGTGGGTAGTGCATGGACTAATGGTAAATCCATCTTGACTATAAAGTTACTGTACAAAACAACTTTGTGAATTTGCATATATCACTGCCGACTGATTGCTTTAATAACAATTTTAATCATTTCATTCATAATTTACTAATTGGGATGGCAGGTATGCCATCCGCCAAGTTACGGCTTGGCGGGGCATGCCCCATACCTATACAGCACCGAGAGTTTTTCGGGGTTTCCTACAGAAGTAACCACAATGACCATAGACACACAGCCCTTAAAAACATGAACTTCTGTATGTTCTCACCTCATGTAACCACACAGCATTCAGATACAACTTCACACATCCACACAATAAAGCCCCAAACTTGGGTTATTTTGCCGGTTTTTCTCCTTCCTCTTCCGCTTCTTCTTCTTCTTCTTCTTCCCATTTTCCTGCCAAACTGCCGAGTAGGGTGTATCTGCAGAACTGCAGAAGGGGCTTACAGCTTGCTGGGTGGGGCTTGAGGGGCTTACAGCTTGCTGGGCGGGGCTAAGCACTAGTGCGCATGCGGATGGACCGAATTTGTGTTGCCAGAACTTAAGCAGACGAGCAGACACTAGTTTGTATGAGAGAGTCTCTCTAGCTCTGGTTTAAACTTTCATTCGGTTGAAAAAGAACCAAATATGGCTTCCAGTGAAAAAGTAAGTACCTTAAGGGGCACCTTCGCTATTTTGGACATTAGGGCCTATTTTCGGTCTGTCATTTGCTTCAGTGTTGAGCTAACGTTAGCTAACTTTATCTAGCTTGTTAGCATGTGCACTAGCTAGCTAACGCACGTTAGCTAATATTCCCTGTAAACACCCAACCCACCCCAACTATGTGAATGTGAAGTTGCCATCATTTTGGCCGCCAAGTTTTGAGGAAGACTACTTATTAATGTTGAACTAATGTTAAAGCTATGTTAAACACGAACCATTTTCACAAGGTGGTCAACTTCACATTCTCTATAATGTCCACCGCAATACAAATTGTCAACGTCGTTGTAAAAAACACGTTGGAATTTGTTGCTTATTCAATCATCAAAGCCACCTTGAAAATATGTGTAATGCTAAAACAAATCCCGGTGCATAGTGCACACAACTGCGTTTTATAATCTTGAGCAACATTCCTCTATTTTAGTCCAAAATGAGAAACATGACTTGATGCTCATATAGCATAGTGAAAACAGCAGAATCAGTTAGAGGCTGCTTATTGTTACATTTGTGACCGCAGCTGGTGTTTTGGTCCTTAAGTCAATAGGTGATTTTTCAGTTGTTTTACAGATTATGAAAATGCAGATCCTAAGCTTTCAAATGATGTGTCATGCATTGAAATCTGAATATAGTGGAAGAAGATATGCTTATTTGAATGTTGGGACACCTGACCTTGACATTTTGAAAGTAATTATCTTCTTTTTTTCCAGGACCACATAACAATACAGAGAGGCCGTTCACTTCCACCACTAGTGAAGTGCACATCCTGTTGCAGCAGCTATACCTGGATTCAAATCGAATCTTTGCATCTCCATGAGTTCCTTATCAAAACAATAAGAAACACAAAATAAACGCTTATCAAACCCATTGTGTTTAGTGATCAACCATATATACAGAATAAACCATTAAGAGGATATTATAAAAGATGACAGAGATCAAAGAAGCACATATACCTCTCCCAACATAAATTTTTTTATCTGGTAAATCCCTGCACAGCCACAGACACTAAACCGAAAGGAGCTTTAGCTGTCATGACATAAAGATGCCAGACATCCATAAATCTGCTTATAGATCTGTTTGATAATGTCTAGCTCAGGAAAGGCTAAAGTAATCTTGTGTGCATTTAACCTCCTGCTATCCTCAAATTTACATTACATTTGGTTTCCTTGAGGTCAATTTCACCCCAGCAATTTAAACCTCCAGAAAATGATTAAAATGAAAATTGTAACCAAAGTTTATGTGTCAGGTAGGCCTACTTTACAAAAAAATAAGTTAGAAAAAATATACCCATGGGGTGCATGGGGACCCTTCCTACTACATCACACTACCAGTATACCCAAGCTGGTCTCCCAGCAAGACCATCACATTACCAGCTTAGTGAACATCACTTCCCAGCATAGACCAGCATCAGGTCTTCTGATGCTGGCCTTCTCTGTATACTACACGTTCACAAGAAAAGATTTGGGGAAACTGCATTTTCATTTTGTGCACCCAAATTGTGGAATGCACTGCCAGCTTTCATCAGGGATGCAACCTCAGCAAACATTTTCAAATCAACACTCAAAACTCATTGTTCCAATATTGCTTTTCTTCCCTGATTGCTGCTATGTTTTCTCTTGTCATCCCTTACCCTAACCTGGGTTCGTATCCCTTTCCCTGATTGCTGCTATGTTTTCTCCTGTATTTAGTATCCTTAGTATTTTAGTACACCACTATGTCCTGTGTATCTTGTGTATTTGCACCATATTATGTGAATATGTTATGTGTATCTTGTATATTTGCACCATATATGTATGACTGTTGCTATGTTTACTCTTGCATTTTAGTATTAATATTTCAGTACTGTGTACCTTGTGTAGGCTACCTTGTGTATAGTTGTGTATACCTTCTGTATCATTGCTGCTTGTGACATTTGTTGTAACCAGGGGCACCATTGTAAATGAGACCTTGGTCTCAATGGGTTTCCCCTAGATAAATAAATGTTAAATAAAAAATAAAAATGAATGTATTAATAATTTCTGAATGTATATCTTTGAATGTTAGTTGATGATATGTATATATGCGAACTAATACATACAGAAGGACATAGAATATCTATTAATGCGATGTTAATACTAAATAAACTAAATAAAGAATCTGGAAACCCAAATTCGGTCCATCCGCATGCGCACTAGTGCTTAGCCCCGCCCAGCAAGCTGTAAGCCCCTCAAGCCCCGCCCAGCAAGCTGTAAGCCCCTTCTGCAGTTCTGCAGGAATCCCCTGTTGTGGAACTGCCTGCCTCCGTCGCGATGTTATCCAATGGGGAGAATTATTATTTGAGGGTATGGTCCGTATACCTGCTCATCAAGCTTATTGTCCAATAAAAACGCTTCACACTAATGTTTTTTAATGTTAATGTAGCTAATGGCTTCATGCTTTCCAAAAAGTTACTGTGGCGACTGCAGCCTCTCACACAGTGGATAGTGGGTTAGAGCCCAGCAGGGCACGTGTATTTTCCACATAAACAATGTGCAACTGTTAAGTGCTTTTCATTTATTACACTGTTATTATTTTCACATTGACACATTAACGTATTTTTATTGCAAAGGCAAAAGAGGTTTACAATATTAACTGTTCAATGTTTCACTTGTATTATATCACACCCTCCCCAAACCGGACGCTCGCTTTTGGCTGGTTTGGGGAGGGTTACGCTCTGCTCTTGCGGTCATGACTAGTCATGACTGTGGAAACCCCTTGCCTCGGCCAACATTTCTTTATCTATTAATTAATTTCTTCACTTCAGCTCTGTTCACTTTATCCTTTCGCACATAACACAGGGTCACCATAAAATTAAGAATTTACGATAATAGCCTACATTAAAAATTGAGGATAGCCTCTTTTAAACTGCAAACCTTTAAGCGATCCGCCACTTCGCCAAACATATCTGATTCATGGTTAGTCACTTTAAAAGAAGAAAAAAAACCAATAGCTTCCGAATGTGACTCTAGCCTAGTCTACGCTACTCTGCAGATAATGTAGCTGCAAACACTTTTAATTTAACTACCGGAAAAAAGGCAAAAGACGTTTCCAATATTAACTGTTTAATGTTTCACTTGTATTTCACTTGTAGCTACTATATCACACCCACCCCAAACCGGACGCTATCTCTTGTCTGGTTTGGGGAGGGTGTTACGCTCTGCTCTTGCGGTCATGACTGACTGACTGTGGAACCCGAACCTGAACATACCCTTGCCTCGGCCAACATTTCCTTATTCATTAATTTCTTCACTTCAGCTCTGTTCACTTTATCCTTTTCACACATAACACAATGTCACAATAAAATTAACTACTAGGAAAATTAAGAGTTTACGATAATAGCCTACATTAAGAATTGATAATAACCTGCTATAAACTGCAATCCTTTAAGAGATCGGATTTATAAACCACCACTTCGCCAAACATAGCTGATGCATGGTTAGTCACTTTAAAAGAAAAAAAAAACCCAATAGCTTCTGAATGTGACTCTAGCCTAGTCTACGCTAGGCCTACTCTGCAGATAATGTAGCTGCAAACACTTTTAATTTAACTACCGGAAAAAAAGGCAAAAGACGCTTCCAATATTTACTGTTCAATGTTTCACTTGTAGCCTATTTCACTTGTACTACAGTGAAATGGTGAAAGTCAAACCAACCCTGACAAATAGCATATATCAAGTGATTATACCCCTTTGGTCTTCTGGTTAGCGTCAAGCCTTAGTATAGCGAAAGACATGGGTTCGTATCTCGCCCAGTTGATAAAGTGTCGGAAACGTTATTTCGGTCGATTATTCCTCCCTTTAATAATACCAATTGGTATTGTATTTTATATCGTTGGAAAGCCTGATTAGTCACCTTTACAACGAGGTACAACTTGGAAGGATCATGCATTCGTGGAATGAGAAACACAGCTAACCGTGTGGGTAGCGGCCCAAAAAAATGTGCCAAAATCCCCTGCAATATTCTTCTGTTGGTATTCACTCTCGTTTTGAGCTTCAAGTGCTGGCAGGTGGAGAACGGTATGCAGATTGCTGCACAGATCGCGTGACACCTTTCAATGGGGGCAGTGTCATGGTGTGAGGCGGTATCTCTCTCACAGGCAAAACAGAACTTGTCATCATTGAAGGCAATCTCAATGCAGTGAGATATCGGAATGAGATTCTGGAGCCAGTGGCGATCCCATATCTCCATATCTCTGGGACCTAACTCCATCCTCCAGGATGACAACGCTCGCCCCCACAGAGCCAGGATCATCACAGAGTACCTCCAGAATTTGGGAGTGGAGAGGATGGAATGGCCTGCCGTGAGTCCAGACCTCAACTCAATTGAACACCTGTGGGATCAGCTTGGGCATGCTGTACGTGCCAGAGTGACCAACGCAACCATGTTGGCTGACTTGCGGCAAATCCTGGTTGAGGAATGGGATGCCATCCCACAGCAGTGTGTGACCAGGCTGGTGACCAGCATGAGGAGGAGGTGCCAAGCTGTTGTGACTGCGTATGGATCTTCCACACGCTACTGAGGTCCCTGACAGTGTAAAATGAATAAAGTGTAAAAATATGTGTTGTTTTTTCCTTATTACTGTGGGAGAGTGCAATCATCCAATCCACCAAGCAACTCAAAACGAGAGTGAATACCAACAGAAGAATATTGCAGGGGATTTTGGCACAGGGCCGCTACCCACACGGTTAGCTGTGTTGCTCATTCCACGAATGGATGATCCTTACAAGTTGTACCTCGTTGTAAAGGTGACTAATCAGGCTTTCCAACGATATAAAATACAATACCAATTGGTATTATTAAAGGGGAGGAATAATCGACCGAAATAACGTTTCCAAACTTTTTTTGAGGAGTTTATGTAGCACTCCTTAATTAATAATGTTTATTTTTGAATGTAAATGGGTTACTTTTTAATACTTTAGATTTTTTGGGTTTCTTTCCCATGTGTTAACACATATTTTAGTCTTCAATAGTTTAATGAAGTAAAAAGTAATTTCTCCATTACAATATTGTTCTGCCATCAATCATTTGCTTAATTTTTTTGTAAGATTTATATAAATATATAAATGTATGATTAAGGCAAAAAGAGGGACTCACCCTCAGATGAAAGTCTGGCACAGAATCCTGATATCCACACCAGGGTCCACCACAGTACCATCCCCATGGCTTATGCCCTGCTCAGCACTTGATACTGATATCGAGCCTTTTTACCAGTTACGTATACTTCACAGGAAATGGCTGAACAAAGAGGAACTACAAACTGTTCTGGCTAAGTTGTGTTCTGCAATAGTTTGCACAAGCTAACTATGACTCTGTTCTTGACTGTGCTCAGTACTATGATATTTGTGTCGCTTGAAGCGCAAAGAACTTGCATTTAACATGTTTACTTCGGGTTATAGAACAATATATTCGACAGACCACTGAAGCCTCAGTCAAAACTTTAGATGAACACAATGATGCATCATCTGACATACTGCTTGATAAACTGGGTACAAGCAAGCCAAATCCCATTGAAATCCATTGCTTCTGTGTACAAACAACCCTTACAGTCCTGGACAGAAAGCAAAATAGCCATCACCACTGCTATGTCCTACGAACGCACAACTTGCTGAGCTGGGAAAACACCGTAAAACAGTGCAGATGTTGGTCTTCTTTATAAAACTCTGAATGGCCCCGCCCCCTCAGCACCTAAGTTAAGCAGAAATCTACTAACAGCTCAAGCAGGTCTGCAGTTAGGCTGCATAGTTACAGGAAGGAAAAGTGTTTTTAGCAACTCAGTTTCAACCACACTGCCACCATATACAAACTTGCACAACATATCGCTTCTTTGCCATTTCACTTAGGCCGTGACTAAAGGACAACCAACAATGCACACAGTGTTTAGACCAGTACCCTGCATACTTTAGTGTCTCCTGTTTATTTTGTAGTTGTTTTATTTGTTTGATCATGATGTCTCATGTTGATTGCAGCAGCGTCCCGTCACTCATCACTATTGGGTTCAAATGTATTTGTATTAAGTCTGTTTCCTAAGTTCAGCAGTAATCTTAGTCCTTTGGAAGTTGTTGGGGCTCCTCGAGCATGTTATTGTTCAGTCACACTGTTAGTGTCAGTCAGCAGAGAACTCAGGATCCCTATCAAACGTTATTTTTACATCCCTCCTCGCATCTCAAATAGAAGGGGGTATATTACTGTGTTTAGCTGCTTAGTAATTGTGAACTGAGGAATGTCATTGTGAAGTTTTCACCCAAGCAGGATGGGTTGCTTTGATATGTTATTAATTTTGGGATATTGCCATTTGCAGTGCACTTCTCACAGAAAAGTGTAACTGACTGAAATGGACATGATGGAATTATCAGGGCAAAGGGGCGGTGCTAATTGTCCTTGTCATGTAAAGGAACAGAAAAACAAATAGAAAATCATGAAAACCTGTTTTATTTTGATAGTGCTTTTTGTAGAGGTTATGCCCAGCTATTTCCTACTAAGAGAAAATAAACTCACAAAAGCCTCAAGAATAAACAGGTAAAAACAAGCAGGTATTATACATATACCAAAAATTAAACAACAATCAGAGAAAGAATGCAAAAACTAAATGATTCTAAAATGAAACATGAATCTAAAATAAAACAATGTCTTCCAGAGTGGCAGATGTAATAAGATGCAGCCATTATGTCGGTTAAACATTTGACAAGCACTGATACTGGTTCTTGATGAAAATATTATTTTTATCCAAACTATTTTTATCCAATGAAAATATTATACATTTAGCAATTTGCCCTTTATGTCTTTGAAAAAATTGCCCTTTATGTCTGAAAAATTTATGAAAAATATTATAAATAAGTATCTTTAATCTCCAACTTTTAATCTCCAACTCAAATTTTTAAAAATAAATTTGATACTGAAATGTTAGTTTCCTTTGCTGCTCAGTGAATTGTGTTGGCAGCCTGGATTTACTTAATCTGTCTGCTTTACAGGTGTTTTGCACTGAAACTTTGAGTTTAAATTGAATGGGCTGAGTGTGTCCAGATCCCTTAGCACAGTGTAAAGACTTATTTGTCTGCATCAATGAGAGCTGTCCATAGGAGGGAAGCTCTCCATTGCATTGGTCCTCCAGGGCTTTGCTGCTCTAATCACTCCACAGGCTGGGCTGACTCTTGGGTTTCAGGTTCACCTGCAACAGTGGAAGTGGAGAAATGTTCAGTCTTTATCACACAGCCATTCTTGGTCAAACCTGGAAGCGGTGACATTAAAAATCACAAACTGTCATTTATACTTGCTGGCTTTGAGTGTTCTAGTGCTGTATGTGGCTGGATTTGATTTTATTTCTACATTTTTTCTTTATTGGATGATTACTGATGTTCATTTACCTTTTCATATTCTGACGTGTCTAACATAACATCCTAATATATTTATACGATTTAGCCCACACAGAACCACAATCTGTTCATTTATGCAAGTCCTCTTTCTGCCTAAATCATACATTTATATATTTATATGAACTTAAGAATTAAAAGGGCAGAGACTGTCTCTAGTGATAAGATTCTTTGAACCGTTGGTTTCAGTACCACGGTCCCCTGTCTTCATTCAAAACTGAAAGATGTTGAGTACTTGGCTGTTGTGTCCCAGTGCTAGTGTCCTCGGTTTGTGGCCTTCTCCTGTAGTACCACAGCAGTACTTTCAGCATCCCCAGGGTGGCCAGCACTACAATCACCACCCTGACCACTGTCTCAGTGCTCCACCCTGTGTGAGAGGGAACACATAAGGTTAGTGTGTCTGATGTAGTCTGTTCTCAGATTCAAGCTATCACAAAAAAACGAGACCAATTTAGTGCAAAGAGCAACACCACTTTACATTTCAAATATGCTATAAGTGGACTGTCATTTCTGCAATCACTAGGCCACAGGAGTGACAGAAGTATTAATGCTCAGTTGAACTCTGTATTGAACTCTGCTTCCCTCCCATTGTGGGTTGAATTTAGATGTTTGTTTTAGCCTTAAATCAGCTCATAGAGTTGGTTGGAGGTTTTTACCTGTCTTTATCTCTTGGGGTTCAGTGATGGGCGTTGTTGGCAGAGTGAGGTGCAGGGGGACCTGTGCTCTGAGCATGCTCTCTGTGAACACCACACAGGCCCAGTGCAGCTGGTCTTCACTGAGGCCCAACAGGGTGAGATTCAGTATCCTGTTTGGGTGTCCCTCTCTCAGGACTTCCTGTTTTATGAGCTCCCCCCTGCCCCCCCTCATCCACAGCCAGGCCAGAGTCACAGAGCCAATCACCTGCGATATCTCACAGTTCAGCACAACTAACTGATTCCTGTATGGACCACCAGGGGGCACTGTTGAGACTGAAAGAGAGAATTTGTACATGGATTATTTATTTATTTATAATTTTTATGCAGATATCATCATTATTACACTCGCGCGCGTAGCGCAAGCCAGAGGTATTGTTTTCGCTACTGTCTGTGCGTGTGTCTGTCTGTGTTTATGTCCCTATCATCCATGACTCAAACAATTCTACTCCGCTTGTGAAACTTTGTGGAAATGTTTGGGCATTGACCTGAATCTTGAATTTTTTTCCCCAATTGGTCAATGCCCGAGTTCACAGTGCAAGATCACAGTTTTAGCCCCATGCGTGGATGTAGCATCTCTCTGAGTGCTCTTCTAGTTAGTAATGAAGTGCCTGTAAAATGCACTACCTCTATCACTTTGGAACAGAAAGATTTCTGTTGCTTCCTGTTTGCTGATGGCTGTAGTCTATTACATGTATTACATGTTTACAAATAATAACTCACACAATGGTAGCTCCTGATAGTTTTTTATATATTTATTCCATGATAAAAATATTTATATTAATTATCTTTGACTCAATGCCAGGAAAATAAGATGGGCATGTGTACACTGGATTAGCCTACTTGTCGTCTGTTGTTTGACACAGAATATTGTGAAAACTGTTGATTTAAGAAGCAACATGTTCAAGTACACTGGTATAATGTTATAAATGTTTTCAATGTAAAAAAAAAAGTCAGGTTACAATGCACTGTAATAAAACTAGCTAAATCTAGGTCTGCAAGATAACAAACTCTATTCCACAGCAATGCTACCCAATATTTCCTAAATGTAACTTGGGCCTGTGTTTTTTCATCTTACCATCTGAACAGAATAATATATCTACCATCCCAATTTCATCAGTTCTTTAAATTGTCTAAGCTTATACTAAACTTGTACTGCACACTTACCCTGAATAGTTACCAGAGTTATCGAGGCCACCAGACTGTTTTCATAATAACAGATGTACCTTCCACAGTCTCCAAACTTCAGTGGTGAGATTCTCAGAGGAAAATTAACTCCATCATAGACCTTAGATGAGAATCTCTCTCTGTCTATCTCCATGGAAATCAAACCAGTCTTGTTTTTTTCAGCTGAGGTCACAAGGATAGCATCTGGGCTTAGCAGTGGAACCCAGGACCAAGAAGCTTTACTGTATGAGCTCCGTGAATGACAGATTAGCACCACCTCACTGCTGTTGAAACTTCCTCTGTACAGAAAAGTGGGTCGTGTGCCATATGTACCTGAAGAACAAAGTTGTGGTTAGAATGATGTTCTGCACAGTGCTATACACATATGCTACTGCTACAGGTAGTGAGCAACAAATGGAGAAAAAACTAACAATGTGAAAGTCAATCAGCTCACAGTGAGTTTGTGGAAGAGGAAAACTCAGGCCTCCTATTCCTTGAAAAATATCCCACCTCTCACAGGCATGAAAACTGTAGTTATAGGCAGCCCGGCAGGTCCGTTTTTGTGCATGGCATGCTGGTATGTTATTGGCTTAACTAATGGGTGAGTCATACATACTTACGGTATGGTAGCCTCTACTTTGCGTTTACATTTTGTCCCTTGTTTACTCTGTTTCTCTGTTCTATTTTTATGCAGTACATTTGTCTCAGATGGAAACATGCATGCACTGTTTGTAGAGCTTTCAACATAAACATGTTAAAATACTTAATGTGTCATTTTTTTTAAACAAACACACATGTTGTGATTTCAATAGTGAGGCTGTTTTCTTATTTTTTTGTCACCCAACGTGGGGCGGAGTGTATCCAATTCCAACCCTAATTTAGATTATCCAGTTAGTATTTACTGCTGTGCATGCGGTCCACTGGCACCCTCCCCTACACTGGGGATTGTGAAAACGATCAAATGCGGACCCCTAACCGATTGCTCCCTCTCATACCCTGGGCGACGCACTTGCCAGTTCTGGCACAGTCCGGATTAGATCTGAGGCTGTAGGGCTCATCCCTGCACCACAGAGTGGTACTTTAACCGAATGAACCACCCAGCAGCCCTTCAATAGCTAGTTAACCCAATAAATATCTGTTCTGGTGAATGATGAGGAAGCCAGGTAATCTGGAAGGGCCTTTGATTGGAATTTGCTTTGTCCATTTTTGTTTTGTTTGCAGACCTTGCAGCACATTGCAGCATTCTTACTTAATATGCAAGTAAACATCTACTATACTGGAGTCTTAATGTGACTAGGGCCGTATTAACTTGGATTTATATTTAGTCTTAATATATTAAGTGCTTCATAGTCACAGTAGCCTATTGCTCATGAAAAAAAACCATATGCATAGTCACATACCTTGGAAGACTTTAAGTGTTTTGGGAACGCTGAAAATAAGTGCTCCGTTCCATCGGAGTGTACAGCTATACTTTCCTGCACTGTGTCGGTCGGTACTGTGGATGGTGATGTGGGCAGTTTGGTTAATGATCAGCGTTGTGTTAGCAGTGGGTTCTCTGTCCCTTTCCCAGTCCAGTGTAGCTGAATCTGGAAGGCGGGATACCTCGCAGCTCATGGTCACATCAGAACCTTCCTTGACTCTGGCTGAGTGAAGTGGTCGCACTGTAGGAGCAAAGAGTAATTGATTTAGAGAAGCTTGTAGATCTTTATGTCATATCATTGTGTAGCTACATCTCAACACCAGTCATCAACTTTAAAGCCATATACATTCCTCCAGGTGTTGGGAATTCTGTAGAGGAGAAAAGAATGCTCCACACACCAACAGATGCCTTACATTCATTTGCCTTTGCGATTATTTTTATTTGAGGACAAGATCGCAAACATTTCAGCGTTTGAGCTTTCTTTAATTATAACAGTCAATTCTAGAGAGATAACTTAAATGTTAAGTGACATAAATGTTAATTTTTCTCCATATTTTTGTTTTGTGTAGTGTACTTTTAAGATAACTGGCAGGTATTCGCAAAAAGAGGATCATAAAGTTATCCAGTTAACTGAGAGAACGATTAGGCTGTATCAGCACATTAGTGAGATTTCAATCCGGGAAAATGCACTAGAATCTGATTTAGATGTGTGATTTATTCATGGACAGTGTTAGCTGCGCTATCAAAACAAGGGAAACATGAGCCACCACTTTGTGTTACTCTCACTTACCTTCCTGGTACAATTACTTATTCTTCAGCTTAACATAAAAGTGAAATCTAAGCTCAGGTTAATAATCAGTCTTTTGTGGAAGTAAAATACAAGATATATCTCAGTTTTGCATTATGATCTTTTTCTTATACACTGTATAGTATAAAGAAAGATACATTCTAATGTACGGTGACATTATTTACAAACTACATAAAAGAGCAAATTTACCTTTTACAACGAACACTTCAACCTGGGCCAAGTTTACTTTCTCTGGTTTAGTTTGGATAAAAGTAAAAACTCCTGCATTTTTAAAATCGGGCCGCAGAGAAATGTTGTACTTCCCAACTCCTAAAGAGAACACCTCCTTCATATTAAAGACATGGTTTCCATTGGACTGTATAGTTATTATCCGAGTGTTTATGTAGCTTCCATCATGTGATGTCCACTCCCAGATGAATTCTGTCCCATTGGTGTCAGCAGGGGCTTGTAGAGAGATGCTCTCTCTCTGCCCAGAAAGGATGTATTTGTACTGCACCAACACTGCAGAAAGAGAAATATACAAAATGCAAAGATCCAGTTGAACACAAGGCATGATAATATTACATTTCCATAGGGAGGCAAATATTAGTTCTAACGTTAAACCAAGATGGTTAAACCCAAGTCAGTCTGGAGGCTGGTACAGATTTAGTAAGCAATAATGACCGAGGAGCCGGGCATTTCACTGTTTAAATGCCCGACGCAGAGGTAGTAAATTGCCCGAGGCGCAGCCGAGGGCAATTTCCCTCCGCGAAGGGCATTTCAACTGTTAAATGCCCGGCTCCGAGGTCATTATTGCGCTTATACCATGGTTACCAACAATTATTATATATAGTCACATTTATATTTATTGATTTTTATCGACTTTATCAGCTGAAATTTAAATATCCTTCCGAGGTCATTTTGGCATACGTTTGCCGTTGTCATGCAAAACTGCTCGTTGGTAGTTCTATTTGAACAGAAAACATCTCGTTGCTGCTTCTATTTCTCGTTACTAGTTCTATTTTGTCCGTAGTTATGCAAACACCTCTCGTTGGTAGTTCTGAAAACAATTGATTCTATAAGGAAGCAAATAGTTCCTTCTCAACTTTATACCATAAAATTAGCACCAATTTTGGTTATTTTTGTCATTAGTTACATTATTTAAGAAAATTGCATGAAACCGCAACTCAATTTACCTCCCTCTCTCCGTCTTGCTTTTTAAAAATGCTTTGGTCACGCAGCCTATTTTAAACAGCCCAGGCTAAGGAAATTGCATTTCACGATCTGCATCATAAGATGGGAACATCTGAAAAAAATAGCCTACTGTAGATACAGAGTTTGTTACTGTTAATTGTCATATCTAAGACATTTCGCTGGATAAAATGTTTTTTTAATATACAGATTAACGTGCTTTGTGAAGTAACTTGTTCGCATTCGCAACCAGCGTTGCTCACGTCAGCGTTACATTAGCTACATTAGGAGCCCTACTATGTTACGTTCATATTTCCAAACTGAATAAATACTGCACCTCGAACCACAAAACTTCTTTGCTAGATTAAAGTTGTTGTAACTAAGATATTTGGCGAAGACAAACTTTTCAAATCGGCGGATTTAGCGTTATTTGTCGGCTTTATTAATCAGCTGTTGGTGTTGCTATGGATACCATTCATGAAAGTGTCGACTCTAATGGCGCTGGCAGCAGATAACGTAGACGGCGTATTAATTTAGAACGGTGATCAAAATGTTGCCGGCGCTACTTCATTGCCGGGCGGTTTAACGAAATAAATGCCCACCCTCCAGCCAATCAGAATCGAGTATTTAGCCAAGCCATGGTATAATAAACAGATAAAAATGCAATCCCCACAGCTCTAATGAATATCTAAGATATTTTATACTGGGATGGAAAAGTGTTGCTTTTACCAGCTGTAGTCATGGTTTTATACCCAAGATCTACATGATTACTTTTTATCTGTCCTCAATGTGGTTGTAGAATATTACAACATTTTCTCTTTCAAGTGAAACTTCCTGTAATGGAATGCTGCTGGCAAACATAAATATCTTGAGATTAGAACTGTTCGCAGTACTTTTAATCAGAAATGAACATTTTTAGCTTCTGTTAATGTTTTTGTATTATGAAGTTCAAACACATACACAAATGTGGGTAGTGTATGGACTAATGGTAAATCTATATTGACGATAAACTTACTGTGCAAAACAACTTTAGCATATTTGCATATCACTGCATGTATACGGATTGCTTTAATAACAATTTTAATCAATTAATTAATAATTTAATAATAGAATTTAATATTTAAAAAGTCTGAGTAACTGCCTGGCATTGGCATATAAAACCATGTCATTGTTAAATGCAATATGAAAATATAAAACTTTTGCCTCTTGATAATTCATTATAATAGTAGCAATCTATGCAACACTCCTTAACTAATAATGTTAATTTGTTTATGTAAATGGGTTACATTTTAATACTTTATATATTTTGGGTTTCTTTCCCATGTGTTACCACATATTTTAGTCTTCAGTAGTTAAATAAAGTAATAATTTCTCCATTACAATATTGTTCTGCCATCAATCATTTGCTTAAAATTTCTGTGAGATTTATATAAATACATAAATGTATGATTAAGGCAGAAAGAGGGACTCACCCTCAGATGAAAGTCTGGCACAGAATCCTGATATCCACACCAGGGTCCACCACAGTACCATCCCCATGGCTTATGCCCTATGCAGCACTGGATACTGTCCAGCCTTTTTACAAGGTATACTTCATGGAAAATGACTAAAAGAGGAAGGACCACCTATTTTGGTCAAACTGTATTCTGTAACAGTTTGCACAAGCTTGGAAGTTTTGTTAATATCTTGTTGTGCAATCTGACCGCCTATGACTCTGTTCTTGACTGTGCTCAGTGCTGTGATATCTGTGTCTCTTGAAGCACAAATAACTGCCATTTAACATGTTTACTTCAGGTTATAGGATAATGTTTGTTTTTTTGTTCACGGACGTGATATTTTAATATTATTGGGAGTGAAGTGTTCTATCTATAAATTATATAAAAAAGACTTTAATTCCTTCTGGTTCACAAATAGTTTTAAATCTACATGCCTGCTTGTTTTTCACAAGCAGCCAGATGGACGCCTCTGAACCAGAGTTCTATGTATCTGAGGAAAATCTAAAGGCAGTCACTGAGTTTCAATGCGTTGGAGTCATGACTGAGTATCAACTCTCCTTTAAAAAATGGGTAAAAAAAGGTGGTTAATAGAGTAAAAATTTAACCAGCCAAATTTTATATCTCTTAGGAACTGTTTGACCACTGAAGCCTCAGTCAAAACTTTAGATGAACGCAATAATCCTCCATCATCTGACGACATACTGCTTGACAAGCTACGTACAAGCAAGCAAAACCACATTGAAATCCATTGCGTTTGTGTACAAACAAGCCCTGAATCAAGGCAACTAAGACCAAATTAATGGTCTGAGGACCGAAACGTCTGTGTTGCACTTTTGTGTTTTGCACTTTTTTCACTTGCACATTATTTAACTGTCCAATATAAATATACATTGCTATTGCATCTCGGCCTCTGGAATCTGTTTTTCCATGTTTTGGAGTGCGAGTACCTTTGCTATTTTTTACAAACAAGCCCTTACGGTCCTGGACAGAAAGCCAAATAGCCATCACCACTGCTATGTCCTACGAACGCACAACTTGCTGAGCTGGGAAAACACCGTAAAACAGTGCAGATGTTTGTCTTCTTTATAAAACTCTGAATGGCCCCGCCCCCTCAGCACCTTAGTTAAGCAGAAATCTACTAACAGCTCAAGCAGGTCCACAGTAAGGCTGCATAGTTACAGGAAGGAATAATCGCGAGTAATCGGCAATCGCGAGTAATCAAACAACAAAAGAACCTCACGCTCTCACACAAGAAGCATATAACTGGAGGGCAGAGAAAAACAAAAGAAAGCCTGTGTAGAAAGAACACGGGCGAAAGAAACAAAATAGAAATAGAACCTGTTACCTACAGCTCTAGGTGCGAAAGAGCTGAACAAAAGGTAACAGGTAGAGGAGTATAAAAGGAGAACGAGAGAAAAGGAAACAAAAAGACTAAATAAATCTTTACCCTAACGCTAACCGAACTACCTACGTTTCTTATTTGTAACAACCAGAAATGTAGAGACTGCAATCCTATACCTTACCGACTTCGATGTCAAATAGCAAAGACAATATCGAAGCATCGGAAAAGCGGAAGTCCTGAGCTATTTATAACCGACAGGAAATCCAAAACAGGTGAAAGGGATAATTGCCGGGCGAGAGTCAAACACTGAAACAGAGGCGGAAAAAATCCTATAGATTGCCCCGACGTCGCCAAAAGAAAGAACGACCGCAGAAACAACTGGAGGCTGCCAGAAACCATGACAGTTTAAGTCAGTTTAAATTGGATTATGAACATTATTGAGATGCATAGATGGTCTAGAGCAGGGGTGGGCAATTCCAGTCCTGGAGGGCTGGTGTGTATGCAGGTTTTTGTTCCCACCAATTACCACAGCTAAATGAGCTAATTGGCTGTTTACACCAACACTAGTAGATTAGATCACTTTAATATGTTTCATATAGGGACACAAGAAGTCTTTGGCTGTCATTCCTGCGCTTATAGGAATTGTAGCTAAAATGTCAGATGGCGTAAATATTAGGGCTAATTAGGTAATTAAGGCCAGAAGTTGGCATGAAAACCAGAAACAGATACGGCCCTCGTTGCCCACCTCTGGTCTAGAGAGTGGTGGTAATGCTTACAGTGCACTTCAGTACAGATACAGTACCTCCTATAGTGTCTCATTGATTTTGGGCAGCAGTGTCCCATCACGCATCACTATTGAGTTCAAATGTATTTGTATTAAGTCATTTTCCTAAGTTCAGCAGTAATCTTAGTCCTTTGGAAGTTGTTGGGGCTCCTCGAGCATGTTATAGTCACACTGTTAGTGTCAGTCAGTAGAGAACTCAGGATCCCTATCAAACGTTATTTTTACATCCCTCCTCGCATCTCAAATAGAAGGCGCTATATAACTGTGTTTAGTTGCTGAGTAATTGTGAACTGAGGAATGTCCTTGTGAAGTTTTCACCCAAGCAGGATGGGTTGCTTTGATATGTCTTTAATGTTGGGATATTGCCATTTGCAGTGCACTTCTCACAGAAAAGTGTAACTGACTGAAATGGACATGATGGAATTATCAGGGCAAAGGGGCGGTGCTAATTGTCCTTGTCATGTAAAGGAACAGAAAAACAAATAGAAAATCATGAAAACCTGTTTTATTTTGATAGTGCTTTTTGTAGAGGTTATGCCCAGCTATTTCCTACTAAGAGAAAATAAACTCACAAAAGCCTCAAGAATAAACAGGTAAAAACAAGCAGGTATTATACATATACCAAACATTAAACAACAATCAGAGAAAGAATGCAAAAACTAAATGATTGTAAAATAAAACATTAATCTAAAATAAAACAATGTCTTCCAGAGTGGCAGATGTAATAAGATGCAGCCATTATATCTGTGAAACATTTGACAAGCACTGATACTGGTTCTTTAAAATGAACATATTACACATTTTGCAATTTGCCCTTTATGTCTTTGAAAAAAATATTTTAATAAGTATCTTTAATCTCCAACTTTTTCAAGTTTTTAAAAATAAATTTGATACTGAAATGTTAGTTTCCTTTGCTGCTCAGTGAATTGTGTTGGCAGCCTGGACGTACTTAATCTGTCTGCTTTACAGGTGTTTTGCACTGAAACTTTGAGTTTAAATTGAATGGGCTGAGTGTGTCCAGATCCCTTAACACAGTGTAAAGACTTATTTGTCTGCATCAATGAGAGCTGTCCATAGGAGGGAAGCTCTCCATTGCATTGGTCCTCCAGGGCTTTGCTGCTCTAATCATTCCACAGGCTGGGTTGACTCTTGGGTTTCAGGTTCACCTGCAACAGTGGAAGTGGAGAAATGTTCAGTCTTTATCACACAGCCATTCTTGGTCAAACCTGGAAACAGTGACATTAAAAATCACAAACTGTAATTTATACTTGCTGGCTTTGAGTGTTCTAGTGCTGTATGTGGCTGGATTTGATTTTATTTCTACATTTTTTCTTTATTGGATGATTACTGATGTTCATTTACCTTTTCATATTCTGATGTGTCTAACATAACATCCTAATATATTTATACGATTTAGCCCACACAGAACCACAATCTGTTCATTTATGCAAGTCCTCTTTCTGCCTAAATCATACATTTATATATTTATATGAACTTAAGAATTAAAAGGGCGGAGACTGTCTCTAGTGATAAGATTCTTTGAACCGTTGGTTTCAGTACCACGGTCCCCTGTCTTCATTCAAAACTGAAAGATGTTGAGTACTTGGCTGTTGTGTCCCAGTGCTAGTGTCCTCGGTTTGTGGCCTTCTCCTGTAGTACCACAGCAGTACTTTTAGCATCCCCAGGGTGGCCAGCACTACAATCACCACCCTGACCACTGTCTCAGTGCTCCACCCTGTGTGAGAGGGAACACATACGGTTAGTGTGTCTGATGTAGTCTGTTCTCAGATTCAAGCCATCACAAAAAACGAGACCAATTTAATACAAAGAGCAACACCACTTTACATTTCAAATATGCTATAAGTGGACTGTCATTTCTGCAATCACTAGGCCACAGGAGTGACAGAAGTATTAATGCTCAGTTGAACTCTGTATTGAACTCTGCTTCTCTCCCATTGTGGGTTGAATTCAGATGTTTGTTTTAGCCTTAAATCAGCTCATAGAGGTGGTTGGAGGTTTTTACCTGTCTTTATCTCTTGGGGTTCAGTGATGGGCGTTGTTGGCAGAGTGAGGTGCAGGGAGACCTGTGCTCTGAGCATGCTCTCTGTGAACACCACACAGGCCCAGTGCAGCTGGTCTTCACTGAGGCCCAACAGGGTGAGATTCAGTATCCTGTTTGGGTGTCCCTCTCTCAGGACTTCCTGTTTTATGAGCTCCCCCCTGCCCCCCCTCATCCACAGCCAGGCCAGAGTCACAGAGCCAATCACCTGCGATATCTCACAGTTCAGCACAACTGACTGATTCCTGGACGGGCCACCAGGGGGCACTGTTGAGACTGAAAGAGAGAATTTGTACATGGATTATTTATTTATTTATAATTTTTATGCAGATATCATCATTATTACACTCGCGCGCGTAGCGCAAGCCAGAGGTATTGTTTTCGCTACTGTCTGTGCGTGTGTCTGTCTGTGTTTATGTCCCTATCATCCATGACTCAAACAATTCTACTCCGCTTGTGAAACTTTGTGGAAATGTTTGGGCATTGACCTGAATCTTGAATTTTTTTCCCCAATTGGTCAATGCCCGAGTTCACAGTGCAAGATCACAGTTTTAGCCCCATGCGTGGATGTAGCATCTCTCTGAGTGCTCTTCTAGTTAGTAATGAAGTGCCTGTAAAATGCACTACCTCTATCACTTTGGAACAGAAAGATTTCTGTTGCTTCCTGTTTGCTGATGGCTGTAGTCTATTACATGTATTACATGTTTACAAATAATAACTCACACAATGGTAGCTCCTGATAGTTTTTTATATATTTATTCCATGATAAAAATATTTATATTAATTATCTTTGACTCAATGCCAGGAAAATAAGATGGGCATGTGTACACTGGATTAGCCTACTTGTCGTCTGTTGTTTGACACAGAATATTGTGAAAACTGTTGATTTAAGAAGCAACATGTTCAAGTACACTGGTATAATGTTATAAATATTTTCAATGTAAAAAAAAATGTCAGGTTACAATGCACTGTAATAAAACTAGCTAAATCTAGGTCTGCAAGATAACAAACTCTATTCCACAGCAATGCTACCCAATATTTCCTAAATGTAACTTGGGCCTGTGTTTTTTCATCTTACCATCTGAACAGAATAATATATCTACCATCCCAATTTCATCAGTTCTTTAAATTGTCTAAGCTTATACTAAACTTGTACTGCACACTTACCCTGAATAGTTACCAGAGTTATCAAGGCCATCAGACTGTGTTCAGAATAACAGATGTACCTTCCACAGTCTCCAAACTTCAGTGGTGAGATTCTCAGAGGAAAATTAACTCCATCATAGACCTTAGATGAGAATCTCTCTCTGTCTATCTCCATGGAAATCAAACCAGTCTTGTTTTTTTCAGCTGAGGTCACAAGGATAGCATCTGGGCTTAGCAGTGGAACCCAGGACCAAGAAGCTTTACTGTATGAGCTCCGTGAATGACAGATTAGCACCACCTCACTGCTGTTGAAACTTCCTCTGTACAGAAAAGTGGGTCGTGTGCCATATGTACCTGAAGAACAAAGTTGTGGTTAGAATGATGTTCTGCACAGTGCTATACACATATGCTACTGCTACAGGTAGTGAGCAACAAATGGAGAAAAAACTAACAATGTGAAAGTCAATCAGCTCACAGTGAGTTTGTGGAAGAGGAAAACTCAGGCCTCCTATTCCTTGAAAAATATCCCACCTCTCACAGGCATGAAAACTGTAGTTATAGGCAGCCCGGCAGGTCCGTTTTTATGCATGGCATGCTGGTATGTTATTGGCTTAACTAATGGGTGAGTCATACATACTTACGGTATGGTAGCCTCTACTTTGCGTTTACATTTTGTCCCTTGTTTACTCTGTTTCTCTGTTCTATTGTTATGCAGTACATTTGTCTCAGATGGAAACATGCATGCACTGTTTGTAGAGCTTTCAACATAAACATGTTAAAATACTTAATGTGTCATTTTTTTTAAACAAACACACATGTTGTGATTTCAATAGTGAGGCTGTTTTCTTATTTTTTTGTCACCCAACGTGGGGCGGAGTGTATCCAATTCCAACCCTAATTTAGATTATCCAGTTAGTATTCACTGCTGTGCATGCAGTCCACTGGCCCCCTCCCCTACACTGGGGATTGCCCCTCCCCTACACTGGGGATTGCCCCTCCCCTACACTGGGGATTGTGAAAGCGATCAGATGCGGACCCCTACCCGATTGCTCCCTCTCATACCCTGGGCGACGCACTTGCCAGTTCTGGCACAGTCCGGATTAGATCTGAGGCTGTGGGGCTCATCCCTGCACCACAGAGTGGTAGTTTAACCGAATGAACCACCCAGCAGCCCTTCAATAGCTAGTTAACCCAATAAATATCTGTTCTGGTGAATGATGAGGAAGCCAGGTAATCAGGAAGGGCCTTTGATTGGAATTTGCTTTGTCCATTTTTGTTTTGTTTGCAGACCTTGCAGCACATTGCAGCTTTCTTACTTAATATGCAAGTAAACATCTACTATACTGGAGTCTTAATGTGACTAGGGCCGTATTAACTTGGATTTATATTTAGTCTTAATATATTAAGTGCTTCATAGTCACAGTAGCCTATTGCTCATGAAAAAAAAACATATGCATAGTCACATACCTTGGAAGACTTTAAGTGTTTTGGGAACGCTGAAAATAAGTGCTCCGTTCCATCGGAGTGTACAGCTATACTTTCCTGCACTGTGTCGGTCGGTGCTGTGGATGGTGATGTGGGCAGTTTGGTTAATGATCAGCGTTGTGTTAGCAGTGGGTTCTCTGTCCCTTTCCCAGTCCAGTGTAGCTGAATCTGGAAGGCGGGATACCTCGCAGCTCATGGTCACATCAGAACCTTCCTTGACTCTGGCTGAGTGAAGTGGTCGCACTGTAGGAGCAAAGAGTAATTGATTTAGAGAAGCTTGTAGATCTTTATGTCATATCATTGTGTAGCTACATCTCAACACCAGTCATCAACTTTAAAGCCATATACATTCCTCCAGGTGTTGGGAATTCTACAGAGGAGAAAAGAATGCTCCACACACCAACAGATGCCTTACATTCATTTGCCTTTGCGATTATTTTTATTTGAGGACAAGATCGCAAACATTTCAGCGTTTGAGCTTTCTTTAATTATAACAGTCAATTCTAGAGAGATAACTTAAATGTTAAGTGACATAAATGTTAATTTTTCTCCATATTTTTGTTTTGTGTAGTGTACTTTTAAGATAACTGGCAGGTATTCGCAAAAAGAGGATCATAAAGTTATCCAGTTAACTGAGAGAACGATTAGGCTGTATCAGCACATTAGTGAGATTTCAATCCGGGAAAATGCACTAGAATGTGATTTAGATGTGTGATTTATTCATGGACAGTGTTAGCTGCGCTATCAAAACAAGGGAAACATGAGCCACCACTTTGTGTTACTCTCACTTACCTTCCTGGTACAATTACTTATTCTTCAGTTTTACATAAAAGTGAAATCTAAGCTCAGGTTAATAATCAGTCTTTTGTGGAAGTAAAATACAAGATATATCTCAGTTTTGCATTATGATCTTTTTCTTATACACTGTATAGTATAAAGAAAGATACATTCTAATGTACGGTGACATTATTTACAAACTACATAAAAGAGCAAATTTACCTTTTACAACGAACACTTCAACCTGGGCCAAGTTTACTTTCTCTGGTTTAGTTTGGATAAAAGTAAAAACTCCTGCATTTTTAAAATCGGGCCGCAGAGAAATGTTGTACTTCCCAACTCCTAAAGAGAACACCTCCTTCATATTAAAGACATGGTTTCCATTGGACTGTATAGTTATTATCCGAGTGTTTATGTAGCTTCCATCATGTGATGTCCACTCCCAGATGAATTCTGTCCCATTGGTGTCAGCAGGGGCTTGTAGAGAGATGCTCTCTCTCTGCCCAGAAAGGATGTATTTGTACTGCACCAACACTGCAGAAAGAGAAATATACAAAATGCAAAGATCCAGTTGAACACAAGGCATGATAATATTACATTTCCATAGGGAGGCAAATATTAGTTCTAACGTTAAACCAAGATGGTTAAACCCAAGTGAGTCTGGAGGCTGGTACAGATTTATAAACAGATAAAAATGCAATCCCCACAGCTCTAATGAATATCTAAGCTATTTTATACTGGGATGGAAAAGTGTTGCTTTTACCAGCTGTAGTCATGGTTTTATACCCAAGATCTACATGATTACTTTTTATCTGTCCTCAATGTGGTTGTAGAATATTACAACATTTTCTCTTTCAAGTGAAACTTCCTGTAATGGAATGCTGCTGGCAAACATAAATATCTTGAGATTAGAACTGTTCGCAGTACTTTTAATCAGAAATGAACATTTTTAGCTTCTGTTAATGTTTTTGTATTATGAAGTTCAAACACATACACAAATGTGGGTAGTGTATGGACTAATGGTAAATCTATATTGACGATAAACTTACTGTGCAAAACAACTTTAGCATATTTGCATATCACTGCATGTATACGGATTGCTTTAATAACAATTTTAATCAATTAATTAATAATTTAATAATAGAATTTAATATTTAAAAAGTCTGAGTAACTGCCTGGCATTGGCATATAAAACCATGTCATTGTTAAATGCAATATGAAAATATAAAACTTTTGCCTCTTGATAATTCATTATAATAGTAGCAATCTATGCAACACTCCTTAACTAATAATGTTAATTTGTTTATGTAAATGGGTTACATTTTAATACTTTATATATTTTGGGTTTCTTTCCCATGTGTTACCACATATTTTAGTCTTCAGTAGTTAAATAAAGTAATAATTTCTCCATTACAATATTGTTCTGCCATCAATCATTTGCTTAAAATTTCTGTGAGATTTATATAAATACATAAATGTATGATTAAGGCAGAAAGAGGGACTCACCCTCAGATGAAAGTCTGGCACAGAATCCTGATATCCACACCAGGGTCCACCACAGTACCATCCCCATGGCTTATGCCCTATGCAGCACTGGATACTGTCCAGCCTTTTTACAAGGTATACTTCATGGAAAATGACTAAAAGAGGAAGGACCACCTATTTTGGTCAAACTGTATTCTGTAACAGTTTGCACAAGCTTGGAAGTTTTGTTAATATCTTGTTGTGCAATCTGACCGCCTATGACTCTGTTCTTGACTGTGCTCAGTGCTGTGATATCTGTGTCTCTTGAAGCACAAATAACTGCCATTTAACATGTTTACTTCAGGTTATAGGATAATGTTTGTTTTTTTGTTCACGGACGTGATATTTTAATATTATTGGGAGTGAAGTGTTCTATCTATAAATTATATAAAAAATACTTTAATCCCTTCTGGTTCACAAATAGTTTTAAATCTACATGCCTGCTTGTTTTTCACAAGCAGCCAGATGGACGCCTCTGAACCAGAGTTCTATGTATCTGAGGAAAATCTAAAGGCAGTCACTGAGTTTCAATACGTTGGAGTCATGACTGAGTATCAACTCTCCTTTAAAAAATGGGTAAAAAAGGTGGTCAATAGAGTAAAATTTAACCAGCCAAATTTTATATCTCTTAGGAACTGTTTGACCACTGAAGCCTCAGTCAAAACTTTAGATGAACGCAATAATCCTCCATCATCTGACGACATACTGCTTGACAA
The DNA here is from genome assembly GCA_029718625.1 of Synaphobranchus kaupii. Classification (NCBI taxonomy): domain Eukaryota; kingdom Metazoa; phylum Chordata; class Actinopteri; order Anguilliformes; family Synaphobranchidae; genus Synaphobranchus; species Synaphobranchus kaupii. Next base: position 613,201 of record JAINUF010000028.1, read on the forward strand.
GCTACGTACAAGCAAGCAAAACCACATTGAAATCCATTGCGTCTGTGTACAAACAAGCCCTGAATCAAGGCAACTAAGACCAAATTAATGGTCTGAGGACCGAAACGTCTGTGTTGCACTTTTGTGTTTTGCACTTTTTTCACTTGCACATTATTTAATTGTCCAATATAAATATACATTGCTATTGCATCTCGGCCTCTGGAATCTGTTTTTCCATGTTTTGGAGTGCGAGTACCTTTGCTGTTTTTTACAAACAAGCCCTTACGGTGCTGGACAGAAAGCCAAATAGCCATCACCACTGCTATGTCCTACGAACGCACAACTTGCTGAGCTGGGAAAACACCGTAAAACAGTGCAGATGTTTGTCTTCTTTATAAAACTCTGAATGGCCCCGCCCCCACAGCACCTAAGTTAAGCAGAAATCTACTAACAGCTCAAGCAGGTCCACAGTAAGGCTGCATAGTTACAGGAAGGAATAGTGTTTTTAGTAACTCTGCATTCTGAGTTTCAACCACAGATGCCTGGACCACACTCCCACCATACATACATACATACATACATACGAGCTTGCATATCGCTTCGCTCCTTTGCGAAGTCAATTACGTCATGGCTAAAGGACAACCAACGATGCACGCAGCGTTTACACCAATACCCTGCATACTTTAGTGTTTCCTGTTTATTTTGCTGTTTCGTTTATTTCTTTGATCATGATTGGTCTGTTATAGCATACATATATGCCACATGCTATACTCTTGTCTGATTTTTTGCGTGTGCCCGTCTTATTCATTTTAAATAGATTTGTATTGCGCTTTTTTTCCCCAGAGAACTATCACAATGACATAAAATAAAACTTCAGATACTTAAATAAAAAAAATGGTTTTATGTAAGGGGGGAGTGTAAGGTTCAGAGAACCAAGCGCCACAACCAAGGGATCTAAAAGTGTATATCGTGAGAAATACACCACAAAGCGGACAGCTCCGCAGTAGAAGGGGATATAAAATAAAATAATGTGAATCAAAACCTCCTGGCGTAAGCAAACACAAAAACAACCCCAAAAGAGGGCAAACTCGGCAATCGCGAGTAATCAAACAACAAAAGAACCTCACGCTCTCACATAAGAAGCATATAACTGGAGGGCAGAGAAAAACAAAAGAAAGCCTGTGTAGAAAGAACACGGGCGAAAGAAACAAAATAGAAATAGAACCTGTTACCTACAGCTCTAGGTGCGAAAGAGCTGAACAAAAGGTAACAGGTAGAGGAGTATAAAAGGAGAACGAGAGAAAAGGAAACAAAAAGACTAAATAAATCTTTACCCTAACGCTAACCGAACTACCTACGTTTCTTATTTGTAACAACCAGAAATGTAGAGACTGCAATCCTATACCTTACCGACTTCGATGTCAAATAGCAAAGACAATATCGAAGCATCGGAAAAGCGGAAGTCCTGAGCTATTTATAACCGACAGGAAATCCAAAACAGGTGAAAGGGATAATTGCCGGGCGAGAGTCAAACACTGAAACAGAGGCGGAAAAAATCCTATAGATTGCCCCGACGTCGCCAAAAGAAAGAACGACCGCAGAAACAACTGGAGGCTGCCAGAAACCATGACAGTTTAAGTCAGTTTAAATTGGATTATGAACATTATTGAGATGCATAGATGGTCTAGAGCAGGGGTGGGCAATTCCAGTCCTGGAGGGCTGGTGTGTATGCAGGTTTTTGTTCCCACCAATTACCACAGCTAAATGAGCTAATTGGCTGTTTACACCAACACTAGTAGATTAGATCACTTTAATATGTTTCATATAGGGACACAAGAAGTCTTTGGCTGTCATTCCTGCGCTTATAGGAATTGTAGCTAAAATGTCAGATGGCGTGAATATTAGGGCTAATTAGGTAATTAAGGCCAGAAGTTGGCATGAAAACCAGAAACAGATACGGCCCTCGTTGCCCACCTCTGGTCTAGAGAGTGGTGGTAATGCTTACAGTGCACTTCAGTACAGATATAGTACCTCCTATAGTGTCCCATTGATTTTGGGCAGCAGTGTCCCATCACGCATCACTATTGAGTTCAAATGTATTTGTATTAAGTCATTTTCCTAAGTTCAGCAGTAATCTTAGTCCTTTGGAAGTTGTTGGGGCTCCTCGAGCATGTTATAGTCACACTGTTAGTGTCAGTCAGTAGAGAACTCAGGATCCCTATCAAACGTTATTTTTACATCCCTCCTCGCATCTCAAATACAAGGGCGCTATATAACTGTGTTTAGTTGCTGAGTAATTGTGAACTGAGGAATGTCATTGTGAAGTTTTCACCCAAGCAGGATGGGTTGCTTTGATATGTTATTAATGTTGGGATATTGCCATTTGCAGTGCACTTCTCACAGAAAAGTGTAACTGACTGAAATGGACATGATGGAATTATCAGGGCAAAGGGGCGGTGCTAATTGTCCTTGTCATGTAAAGGAACAGAAAAACAAATAGAAAATCATGAAAACCTGTTTTATTTTGATAGTGCTTTTTGTAGAGGTTATGCCCAGCTATTTCCTACTAAGAGAAAATAAACTCACAAAAGCCTCAAGAATAAACAGGTAAAAACAAGCAGGTATTATACATATACCAAACATTAAACAACAATCAGAGAAAGAATGCAAAAACTAAATGATTGTAAAATAAAACATTAATCTAAAATAAAACAATGTCTTCCAGAGTGGCAGATGTAATAAGATGCAGCCATTATATCTGTGAAACATTTGACAAGCACTGATACTGGTTCTTTAAAATGAACATATTACACATTTTGCAATTTGCCCTTTATGTCTTTGAAAAAAATATTTTAATAAGTATCTTTAATCTCCAACTTTTTCAAGTTTTTAAAAATAAATTTGATACTGAAATGTTAGTTTCCTTTGCTGCTCAGTGAATTGTGTTGGCAGCCTGGACGTACTTAATCTGTCTGCTTTACAGGTGTTTTGCACTGAAACTTTGAGTTTAAACTGAATGGGCTGAGTGTGTCCAGATCCCTTAGCACAGTGTAAAGACTTATTTGTCTGCATCAATGAGAGCTGTCCACAGGAGGGAAGCTCTCCATTGCATTGGTCCTCCAGGGCTTAGCTGCTCTAATCACTCCACAGGCTGGGTTGACTCTTGGGTTTCAGGTTCACCTGCAACAGTGGAAGTGGAGAAATGTTCAGTCTTTATCACACAGCCATTCTTAGTCAAACCTGGAAACGGTGACATTCAAAATCACAAACTGTAATTTGTAATTTATAGGAATGTCACGGTTTTCCACACTAACGTCATTTTGTAATGCATGCACCTTCATCAATAAAATGATAATTCTCAGACTCAATTCCCATGGTTACACTACTGTCATGCTCCTTCGATTTTACATTAATTTTAACAGACCTGAATTACGTAGCCTAAATAATGAAAGTCATCTCTCGCAAACATTGAACATCTCCTGTAGCAACACACTTGGATAAAAAATAATAGGCTTTCCTTTAAACAACACACATGGCTAGCAATACATACGATTCCGTTAGCAAGCTGCCTGTAACTAATCCACCTCGACGTAGGCTACTACGAGCATTTAACGTTAAAGCTCTGACTTACCGAGCCCACTCACCTGGATAAGATTGATAAGAGGCTTCGGTCTCCCATCCGCCTTTGTCATGGTTTTAACCCTTTCTGCCTATGCGGTCGTTCTCCTTGGTGGCCATGCGAGGGCGCTGCTCTTTTGGTGGATGGTTGCTCCGCCCTGCTTGGATTGCGGAGCTGCTGTTAGCGTCCACACCTGTGCGTGGTCACCTTGAGAGATATATAAGCCTACCGTTTCCTTCGTTCGAGGCTTCGAGATTGTTTGTTTATTGTTTTGTACTGTGGTGTTTTGTTGGCTGTGAGTTATTCGTACCATTTGGGCTACTCGCCTATTTTTACGTCCCATTGCTGAGGCAGGGCTTATTTCTTGCTGGCTCTGTAGTTACTTATCTCGTAGAAGTATGGGACCGCGGATCTCTGCTCTATTTCGCCTTTTTGTGCTTTTCTCCGTGTATGGAGTTTTGGGCTATTCTGTTCGGAACTGTGGTTCTGTTCGCCCTTCGATGCATGTCTTCCCATGGGAAGATCGGGCGTTACGCTTCTACTTGGTTGCTTAGCTCGTGGAAGTATAGAGTAGCTGTTCTTTGTTCCATTTTCGCCTGTGATTGGTTTTCCTTACTGAGAGTCCTGGCGTTTGCTTCTACTCATTTCCGTGTTACGGTGAGCCAGTGAGTAGCTTTGGTACGTTTATTCCCTGTTTTTTCTCCTTCTCATGGACTACGTTCCCCTTTGTTGTGAGTCAGGGTTTTTGTTTATATTGAGAGGCTGTCGTGCTATTTTTGCGTTGGTCTTTTGTTGCAGCTGTCCTCCGTCCTTTTTACCTACGGGACGATTTTGTTCGGAACTGTTGTTCTGTTCGGTTTCCGGGTATGTTTCTCCTTGTGTGGAGTTTGGGCTAGGTTGTGGACATGTTTGTGTGTGACTGCGCGTAGCATGGGAACTTCTGTTCTCGGTTCCTTCGCCTCGTTACATTTCCCCTTACTGAGAGGCAGGGCTTGTATTTGTGTTTGTGCTTGTGCTTGTGCTATTCAGATAGTCGATAATTCCGGTGCAGCTGTCCTTTCGTCTTTTTGTGCTTTTCTCCGTGTATGGAGATTTGGGCGATTCTGTTCGGAACTGTAGTTCTGTTCACCCTTCGGTGCATGTCTTCCCATAGGGAGACCGGGCGATGTTGTGGACATGTTTGCATGTGACTGCGAGCCTCAATCTAAGCCTTGGAACATTAATTATCTGTTCCTTCACTTGCAATCTTTCTTCACAATCTTGAAAATAACGTTGCGTTAATCCCGCAGAATCTGATCCAGGATGTTTACATTCACAGGTTCCATTTTCTTACAAATGCATATATATATTTTTTTTTTTAATAAAATAAAAAAATTTTTCCACTTAATTGTAATACTTGCCATATGTCTTTGAGATAATTTGTGTTCTCATTTTTTAGTGATTCTACTTAGTAATGTACTTGAATCTGTCTTTTTCAGGGAGGACAGTGAAGACACCCCTCCCCCACCTGACACCTCTGTCGTAGGAGGTGGTAACAGACAGGTTTGCCAAATAGTGATGTATAATTCATTACTTTTGCTGTAAAAAGTCAAGTTGAAGGCTTGTTATAGATAAACCTGTTATTCTGCTGGCTTATGGGGCTCTGGTAAATCTAATTTTGAAGTACAGTGCCATTTTAAATGTAAAGCAGATTGGTTGGATAACATTAGGGTAAGTAATCCTTTTCGGAGAGGTATTTGGGCACTTTTGGGCACGCTTTGTAAGAGAATACCCTCATACACATAAACACAAAACATGTGTAGGTTAATTTTCTTCACATTCTGTATTACAAAAAATGTTTTAAAAGAAAAATAAAGTTTTCTGATGATTGACATGCCTAGACAGAAAGATATGCACATGTTTTATATTTGGCGAGGTTTGGAAACGTTTTGGGACACCCGGGCCCCGTTTTGGTAAAAATACCAATGCATAAGGAAAGCCTGTAGATATCTTTACCAAATTGTATACCCAAGTGGACAACATATTAGTGCACTGGTATAAACAATTCTGGCTTGCTCCAGTACTTTGAAGTTGAGATATTCAGTGATAAACTATAAAAACACAAGGCGTTTTGTACTTTTTTTTGTATTCTTATGTGTATTTTGTATAAACTGTATGTGACCACTTTGACATAAATTTATTCTGTTCCAAATTTCTGAATGGTACAAGCCTCTTCTTTCATTGAAACTTTCAACCATGGATGTGCAGTGAATAGTTTTTGAGATATTGGCACTTAATTGACACTAGTAAAAACTAGGCGAAAATTGGGCCAAATGGGCCAAAGTAAATAGGGTTAAACACTCCAAGGTGCACCCAAAGCAAATAAAATACGACGACAGTCTATCAGGGTTATTTTCAGTGATTATACCATAATTTTTCAAGTCAAACTATCGTTGAATCCTTTACTTTGTGCTCACCTAAATTCTCTGTGGAAGTAAGGCGTTAGTTTAGTAGGTAACGTAAAGTAGCTTATAGCACTGCCGGCCAAAAACAATATTGTGTGTGTGAAAGAATCAGACTCGTATTGTATTGTTAGCTAACGTTCAGGTAAGATGGTATTTCGGTGTGTATTTCAAGGTTGTTCAAATCATGCAAAAAAAATGGGCACCACAAAGTTTTCACCAATTTCCAGTGGAAGATCAACAAAGAAAACAGCTGTGGCTTCTTGCTGCTCGCATGGATGTCACCAATTGAGACTCTAAAAAGGTTTGTAGTGACCATTTCACAGAGGATGACTATGTGAAAATCAAAAAAGGACGGGCGGGACACCCTCTACTGAAGGAGACTGCTGTGCCATCACCTGCTTTTCTTCATGCACCGAAAACAACTGACGAGCAGGTAACTAATAAATGATTGCATGCGTGATCTATCTATTCAGCTAGCTAGCTAGCTAGTTGCCACGATTGGGAAGTCATGGAAGTGGTCAAACTTTTCCTGCAAATTGGTAGCCAGTGTGCTAGCTTGTATATGCTGTGTTATTCTGTAGCATGTTTGTGTTTAGCTGACTTGTTGTCTACCAAATATGTAATTTTACGGCAAAACGGATTGTGTCGGCAACTGTGGAGTACAGCAGATAGCCTACAGGCAGATACCCTGGCTAATCTACAGCTAGCTCCGCTGCCGTACTTCCACTCAGAATTTAGGTGAGCACAAAGTAAAGGATTCAACGATAGTTTGACTTGAAAATGATGGTATAATCACTGAAAATAACCCCGATAGACTGTCGTCGTATTTTATTTGCTTTGGGTGCACTGTGGAGTGTTTAAGTGCGTTTGGTAGTGGATGCTACTAGTTTCCTACGAGTTGCGCTAGCATTACCAACGTGTGTATGTCCAAAAGAAGGGACAGCATGGAATTAGCTGAAAATGGTTTCCATCAATCAACTACATCATGGGTAAGTCGTAATTGAGACATTATGTCCAAAATTCCGAACTATCCCTTTAAGAGCAAATTTGTTCGTAGAATGGTTGGTGAATGAGGCCCATCATTCGGGAAATGCTAGGCGGGGATGCTGCCGGGAAATTTACATGGTTCCTTTGTCAAATAATACGGTCATGAGAAGAATATCCCACATGACCGAGGATATAACAGAGTAACTGCTTGAACAGGTAAAGACCAGTGCCTTCTTTGCGTTACAATTACATGAAAGTACAGCCCTAGCCAATGTGCAGCCCAACCTTTGGAGATGAAGCTAAAGGATGGCATTAACTGAAATGTGTGCACTCCTTCACCAGGAACTTGGGACATCCAGCATGACCACAGACAGCGTCGTGCCTGTAATACTTTCCCATCTGACACACCTGAAGGAATACTTCAGTGGCTATTTCCTTGAGCTGGACAATGCTCACTTGAATTGGATCAGAAATCGATTTCAATCAACACTGGATGGGAGTCTTGACTTGAGGTCACAGGAGGAATTAATTGAACTTTCCAATGAGGGAAATCTAAAGATAAAAAGTTTTCTGCAGTTCCCCCGTCCACATTCTGGAGCTCTGTGAAAAATCAATACCCAATACCCAGTAGTGGGAGAAAGGTCCATATGATGCCTTCTACCATTTGCCACAGCATAGCCTACCTGTGTGAGGCAGGTTTTTCTAAACAGAAAGTAGGCTACTGGAAACAAAACAAAGAGCGCGTCTGCATATGTAGGATGACATGGAGGTCCTGCTCATTAAAACACATCTGTTCCCATTATTGCTGCAATCTCCATCAAAATGTCAGTCACTGCCTCCACACAAAAATTATGAAGCTGGAAGTCTCACTTTATGCCGAGAAGAGACTGGATTCTCTAGATGCGCTAACGTAGCCTAACCTATATGCAGCCATTTGTGTATCATCGAAGCCAGCAACCGCAAGGCAAGTACAATCAAACTGACACTGGGGTCTATCAACCAATGAGAGTTGGTGGACAGCCCCCTCCTTATCATATGGGCAAAGAAATACAGAAATAAATAAATACGGAAAAGTGGAAATAAATAAATAAATAAATAAGGAAAAGTGGAAATACATAAACTGCGACCCTGACCAGGAATAAGCGGATTTGATAATGGATGGATGGATGGATGGAAATACATAAATAGATACGGAGAAGAGAAAATACACGAATAAATAAATTTGGAAATGAAGAAATGCAGAAATAAACAAATACAGAACAGAAGACAGAAATAAATAAAGAAAAGAAATACGAAATTAAATAAACATTTATTGTGATTTTATCTTCATTTTTGTGTGTGTTTATTTGTTCATACCTTTATCCATTTATGTATTTACTGCAATATTTATTTATTTATTTATAAATTTCTAATTTTGGCATTTCTGGTCCTCCATATGATTCTCCGGTAGGTTCTGTTTGCTAAACCAACTGATATAACATCAAGTTTAACGTAAAGACTTCACTGTAGGCTTCACTGACTGTCACTGCGAAAACTTGCTGTAATAGCCATAGCTGTTAATATAGTAGCTATATTGTATAGGCTACAATAGGTTAGGTTGATTAGTTAATTTATTTATTTGTTTATTAATTTATATTATTTGGCTAGAAAGTTAGCTAGCTAATGTTAGCCAAAACAGTTCCGTCTGCAATTCTTGACCAGTTTTGGTCAAATGGGGTAGGGCAAATCTCTGCTCAATGCAGACAGCAAGGTCTGCAATATGCCATGGAGGGCTAATTACATACACAATGTGCGAGTTATCGTCAACAACATTGAAGCGAAGTGTTACCAATCTCAGAGGAAGAGAGAGAAGCTGCACCTCCTGACAGTTTAGAGATCCGTACCTGCTTATGGTGTACGTTAATGTTACATCTCGTTTATAGTAGGCTAGCTAACGTAGCTAATGTTAGGTTTTACTAACTAACGTTACTAAGTAATAATTAGTTAACTAGCTAACTCATGTAACGTTAAGTATGCTTAATGCAACTTGTGTTAATGAAACATGACTTAATTAGGCTACCTTGGAGAAAACTGTGTCTGCTGATATTGTTGACCATAGCATAGATATATAAACATTTAACATAACGTTATATACTGTATCTATGTTGTTGACATTCAGCTGCCTGTGTGGTCGTCCAAATAACTGAATCCACTGTTTATATTTCTCCAATTGACTTTTAGGTTTAGGGAACGTAAAAAACGCGATTGAGCTGTATCAAGAATCACTGTTGCATGTGCCCTAGGCACACCTTTTAACCACCATGCAAGTCAGCTGACAGTATACGCTACATTTATGTCAACAAACAAGAAAAGTTCAAGGAAGTCGAGGCTAGCAACAGTTGCTACGCATTAGAGCGCTGCAATGGATTGTTTTCCCCTGTCAATTACTTCCCCAACATTCGGCTACAAAGGGTCAATAGTTACTAAATCAGCTACAACCCAGAATCAACAAACTATGCAGGAATGTCCAAGGAATGTTTATTTTTGTTGTGAGATTTGCACTTTTTGCCAGAGAGGTCTAAGTTAAGATGGCTCTTCAGTTCTATTTCATATCAGTGAACACGCCACGGTATAGGTCATCCTCACTGAGAGGGTGAGCTACTAAGAGACTGAATAGCAAATTAACCACCACAGGGCGGACACCACGTGCAAGTATGGTGCAAGTCCACCACCCATTCTCTCTTTTTGCCTCCTCGAGATTGAGCGGGAGACTGTTCAATCTTTGCTTTTGCCTGGATCTGTGAAATTGCAAATCCTCTTTGCCTTCTCCCGCTGCCGACCGGAGCCTCTTCTTTATAAAAAGAAGTACGCTACCTGAGGCCTTTTCTCCCCCAACAATGGGTTACGTTGCTGTTGTGATAATCTACTGTTTGGTGCAGGTACGCACATCAGGTAGGATGATGTGCGTACCAATGATGTGCGTACCAATTCATAGTGGTCGTTTAAGCAGCTCATTGCTGTCCTTGTTTTCGAACTATGTCAGTTTTAGTACTGATATATAGTTTCACTTTCAGCGACGAGTGGCGTTGTATTTTCCGATTTAATTGTAAGGGGGAGTGTAAGGTTTGGAGAACTAAACGCAACTGATAAGGATTTCTAAAAGCGTATCTAGAGAGATAGGCCACAAAAGCGGAAGTAGCCACACCAGGACTGAGATAACACAGGATCGGGAGCAAAACCTCCCTAGCACAAGGCAAAACAAAGCAACCTCCAAAAACTGAGGCGTATAACTAACAAAAGAACCTCACACACTAAATAATTAGGCGTAACAAGAGGTAATGAAACAAAACAAAACTCGATTAAACAAGTGAAGGAAAAGAACAGAAAATAAAACCTGTTATCCAGAGCTCTTGTGGCGAAAGAGCTGAACACAAAAGATAACAGGTTACAAGAATAAAGGATAAAGAGAAAGATTGGAAATAAAAGAGAAAACCAATCTAATCCTAATTCTCTAACCGGACTTGCTGCGTTTCTTATTCATACGAACCAGAAATGCAGCGACCAAATTTCCTATACCTTACCGACTTCGTTGTCAACATAGCAAAGACAATCTCGAAGTGAGGAAATGCGGAAGTCCTGAGGCATTTATAGCCGGCAGGAAACGCAAAACAGGTGCAGGGAATAATTTCCGGGCAAGATACAAACACCGGAACGGAGGCGTAAAAAATCCGATAGAGCGTCCTGACGACGCCAAAAAGGAAACGAAAAAGTAGAACCACAGAGAACAAAGGAGACCAATAACCATGACATTAATCTTACCGAATGATGTGTGTGCACATTTCCTGTAAGGTTAATCGGTAGTTTATTTACCGTGGTTGTTTAGGCAGGCACTTCACTACCATTTCCTTTTTGAAATTATATCAGTGTTACGAAGACTGATATCTTTCTATTGAGTTTAATTGAATTACATGTTTGTTGTTACAAACATTCAAAAGCTGAAAGTAGCCTCTTTTCCTTAAAAAGGATTACGCTGAGGCATTTTTACTCCCAACAACACAATGTGTTGTATTTTGTGATTAATCTACTGATTGACACGTGTGCGCATATGGGTAAGGTTAAGTTTGTTTACTGTGGTTGTTTGGGCAGCTCCCTGCCATTCTCCTTTTGAATTATATCAGTGTTTCTACTGATATCTTTATGGTTTTAACAACCTGTATTGAATTTAATTGATTACATTTTTGTTGTAACAAACATTCAAAATCTGCAGGATCTTTTACTTAAAAAAGGATTATGGTATCTGATGCATTTTCACTACTAGCAATGGGTTGCTTTGTATTTTACGGTTAATCTACCAAATGACGCATATGCGCATTTCGGCTAGGCTAAGGTTAATGGGTAGTGTTAATCGGTAGTGATCTTCAGGGCGGCTGAGCATGCTCGCCTTCCCCCCTTAATTTTTCTCGATCATGGCCCCCAGTGCTTCAAGTAGAGGTTTGCTGCTTCCTCGTGACTTCATGATTGAGTTACAATAATTCTGGCAGCCTCCTGGAACATTTGCTCCCCCCAGGGCCCAGCTGGCCAATCTGGCCAGTGCTGGTGCTATGGGGTGACTGTTTTTACTCAGGTAATGGACCTACGTTTGTGATGCGCGCAGGAGCTGCTTGCACTACCGTGATTCCCAGAATCTCAATAACCACTGCCGGGCTACTGTTAGCCACCTTTACTAGGCCTACCAGGCCTCTGCTTTGTTGGCTTGGCTAGCCGACACCAACACTGTTGGTGTACTGGAGGGACTGCTGCAGGACCTGTCCTCTGCTGCCCCCAGTGGTTCAGTGGTGGAAATGCAGTGGGTGGTTGACATCATGATGCACAGGGCTAGTGCTCAGGCCCAAGCCCAGATGCATTCCATGGTTTTGGTCATTCACGCATGTCAGTCTGGCAGAGCCAGGACTTCACGTGGTCCTTCTGGCCCCGGTGATCCCTAGGGAGGTGTATAGGCCACCGGCATATGCTGCGTTGGAGCAGTCTTGTTGGATGGCGGAGCTGACATACTCTGTGAGATCCCAAGGCCATGGTGCAGTGGCTCCACCCACTGTAGTGTACATCAGGTCTTTTTGGGGCCTTTATCCAACTCTTCAGGCCCTCAGTGTTCCTTTGGGAGCAGAGCTAATCCTGCAGGCTCCCCGTCACTGACACCTTGCTACCTCCGGCACCCCACTGCTCCCCTCTCCATCCTGCCCTACAGCGCAAATGCACCCAGCTTGGTTGCTCAGCACTTTAGTTAGGGGACAAGCTCCAGTTCAGCTATTTTAAACTAAGATGCCTGCCTTTCTGCATGTTCCGCCTTTCTCGTTTCCTATTGGCGAGGGACGGCAACTGGTTAATCTCGGTGGACCTTTGCACTTCAGATTTGCTTCTTTCAAAGAATAACCATCTAATAAAGTGAATATATTTTGTACCACATGGTTGTGTCATGTGGTGTTACCCCACTACATTCCCCCCGCATGACTTTATTTTGTATACTGTTGACCCACACTGTGGCATGTTGACCAATATGAAATAGAACAAATGGTTACGTAGGTAACCTCGGTTCTATGAATACGGTCAACACGCCACGCAGTGTGATCATGCGGGGAAATCTATGCCCTTCAGTCAGCAGAAGGAGAATGGGTGACGGACACGCACCATACTTATGGTGGACGTGGTGTCCGCCCCGTGGTGGTGGTTAATTTGCTATTCAGTCTCCTGGTAGCTCACCCTCTCAGCGAGGATGACCCATACCATGGCGTATTCATAGAACCGAGGTAACCATTACATTTATTTGTCCAACATCATTGATTCTATATAGTTTCTAAATTACAATGGAAAAATAACCCAGCCACTTAAAGTAAACATATATTTTGCTTGTTCACTGTTGCTTTGTTCATTCTGGTACAATAAAAAGGTCTGAATTTATGAAAATTATCAATGAATAATGTAACTGGTTACCAGTTGGTCACTGTAAATGTCTGTTGTTTTCAATTCTGACTGTAATGAATGATCCATCTCTGCTTATCTTTATGTTTTACCTAAAGAGGATGATGTTCTATACGTGCAGTTTCTTGACAAACATAATGTACTGTGTCTCTCCCTGTTATTTGTGGTTTGTTTATTTATGGTTTTCAGGACAGAATATTCATGAAGTACCTTTTTCATCCACAAGATGGGGTTATAAGAACATCACAATTCTTCTCTCATCCTGTCTCTCCTGTTTGCATGCTGTTTGGAAGACCTGCAGCCAGACTAGTTTAACAGTTACAGAGAGAAATTTCAAGAAATTACAGATTTTACAGAATCCAAATGTTTTTGTGCACACTGATTCACTGTTATTATTTTGAAGTCAGAAATGCCATTTTTAAACAGCTGATGCATTAATTGTTTTTTACCTTGAAGAAGCTCAAAGCTTCTCGTCTTAACTCCATGGGTTCCCTGTAAACCAAAATGTCTGCACTGTTAATTTTATTCAAAGTTATAGTGACTGATTATTTTTCAGAAATCGTTTAACTGAGATCTACACCTACTGTCTCACCTACACAACAGAAGCTAAGAATCTATGATGTACTTGACAGGGACCAGTAATTAGTTAATACAATAGAGGCCTCACAGTACTAAAAGCGAGCTTTTACTGATTGGAGTAATGTGTAGCTCTCAATGAATGCAACTGCTGGCCTGTCAGCATATAGCACACCATTTGGAGGAAATAATGTAGCACGAACCCAAGAAAGGCCGGCTGAAAGAAACTCACCTTTACCCCAGTGGCCTGAGGTTCATTGTGTCCCATTGTTGCAGGCTCCTGGTCATACTTGGGTAACTAATGACATAATCAAGGCTCATTCCTGTAACTATAGGTGCCAGTTTATGCTTGTGGTGAGTGTCTTTACCAACTGAGGAGGGCTAGTCACTATATTTCAACTTTGTTCCAATTTAATCTAGTCACACCCCCCAATTCCCATTGAGACCCTATCAAATGCAGAGAGGTTATAGTATCGCTTGTACCAGAAAATAAGATATCAAGAGTCTTTTGATATTGTTGGGTCACAGACATCAGGAAGTCATGGCATGCAAAGGATATGTAACCAAATATAAAAAATTATTACTTTATTCTACATTGTGTTAAACTGTCAAATATGTTTAGATGCCCGAAAATCGGGGGGGGGGGGGGCTATGTACAAAAGGTTCTATAATTTCTAAACGGTTCATTCGATATGGATGAAATTACCCTTAAATTAATGCTGACAGTCTGCACTTCAACCTCATTGTCATTGTGTCCTTTCAAAGTGCTAGAGTACAGAACCAGAATAACAAAATGTCACTGTCCAATGAATTATGGTGCTCACTGTATCCATCCATCCATTATCTAACCCGCTTATTCCTGGTCAGGGTTGCGGGGAGTTCTGGAGCCTATCCCAGCATGCATTGGGCGAGAGGCTGGAATACACCCTGGACAGGCCGCCAATCCATCGCAGGGCACACACACCATTCACTCACACACTCATACCTATGGCTAATTTAGAGTCTCCAATTAGCCTAACCTGCATGTCTTTGGACTGTGGGAGGAAACCGGAGTACCCGGAGGAAACCCACGCAGACACGGGGAGAACATGCAAATTCTGCACAGAGAGGCCCTCGGCCGGGATTCGAACTCGGTACCTTCTTGCTGTGAGACGACAGTGCTAACCACTAATTCTACTTAGCTTTAACCCTATTAGCTTTAGCCCACGAGAAGCTATTTTCACATAGTTTCTCCTAGTCTCATTTAAGTGTCAATATCTGAAAAACTATTCACTGCATATCCATGGTTTAAAGCTCGAATTGAAGAAGAGGCTGTACCATTCAGAAATTTGCAACAGAATAAATTTGTCAGAATGGTCACATACAGTATAAAGCCTACATAATACACGTAATTGAGACTTCAACGACTACCACTAGGGGACCACCATGGATAGGGATAAAGAAGGGTTTGAATGAAACATTTTGCACATAGAAACGCATCGTACTTGCTCAGCTAACGTTAACCTTACTCCCAGATTGTGCAGACCTGGCTAGCTGACGAAGCACACAGGCTATAAGTATGAAACTCAGCATGCCATGCTTATGTTTGGGTTATAACGTTAAGTTAAATCTGGCCATGCTCCAGATAATTTCAGTTATTTACTGTGTTTGCTAGCTAGCAGCCGCAAACTACCATTACACAAGGCTATCTCCTTGCAACTAAATGCTTGTAAGAACACCATTACTAAATTCATTGCTTCTGTGCTGGCTCTTCCAGTTTTAACTTTCTTCCTATGTAAGTTAGCAAGCTGGCTAGCGCCACATGGCAATGGGAGATATAGCTAACGTTAGCTTGGCTAAGATAATTATTTTCATTGCATTGTAAGTTACGGAAAACTCTGTAACGTTATACGTTAAGTAAGTTTGTCTATTGATTTTAGCTGATAAACCAGGCTTCCGTTAATGTTAGCCATTTGCGATCATATAAGTTAACTGAGCTAACATTATATTGGCAAGAAATACCACCATAGCCTAAGCTATCTTAAATCTATCACTCTTTAACTGTGTTGTGTTGGCAGGATTTAGACTAACGTTAACATTACATCTGTCAAAACTATATTCAGCGAAATATCTGGCTATTTTAAAGACCTTTGTCCTGCAATGCTTGGCACTGTAGTGTTATGCTACATGTGTGACAGGGGCTTGTAATGTTACTAGCCAACGTTAGCTGATAGCTCACACAGTGTGGCGCTTGTAGCTTCATTACTGATAATATTGTGGACATGTCTGAAAGGAGTAACGTTAGTAGCTAACATAAGTTTGTTTTTATCTAGCTAGTGAAGTTAGATAGTAGCTGTATTCTTGTTAGCTTTGTAACTAGCTAATGGTAGCTAAGTCAATGTTAGCAGGTGCCGTTCGGTCAGAATTGTGTGGAACTGGTGAACTGGCAAAATATCTTTTAAGCAAAATATCTACCTTGCTCTCTCGAGTTGATTTGCCCACACTTTTTGTGATTCAGAAATGTTAAACCAAACCATAAATTTCAAAACTTGCTTTGGACTTTTAGGTTAAAAATAGATAACAATTAGTAGCCTCTGGCGGTTTCTGTGCTGTGGCAGTTTAATGACAGTGTCGGAGACAGAGCGAGTAAAATTAGACTCAGGAGAAATCTCGCATTGCACGAGACTGTTGTTCAACGGTAGTTCGAACTTTCAGTTAGCATGATGTGGCTACAAAAGTTATGCCCCAAGTCAATGGACAATTAAGTTCCGGTATTGTAGAATTATAAAGGTTTATTTAAAAAATGTATAATAATGTGACCCACCAAAAGCATTAGTCAATGTCATGCTCGGCATATCTAGGGGTGGGAATTGAGAACCGGTTCCCGTTAGGAACCGGTTCCAAGTTGTCCGATTCCTCGGAATCGTACGCCTTCGAGCTTAGCGATTCTCTTATTGATTCCAGCATGTATTCCCGATAGCTACGCATAGCAAAACGACGTCACATCATGCGCGCCATCGTTTTTCATTCAGTCAGTGCATGATGGCAGGCAGAGTTTGGCGCCGCGTCTAAAAATATAAAATGTAAACGTCATTTTTTTAAAACTAATACTACTGCTACTGTCATTTAAAAATCAATAGAAAATGTGTTCGCGTAAGCTCAATTTTGTAATCCTTTTTCGGAAATGATCAACTATTTAGAACTATAACAGATTTGTGGAGTGTGTGGACTTCCCTCCGGAGTCTATAACCAACTACAATGTAAAACTACAGTGTTTTGATTGGCGGTAGACTAATCTGACAACGATTGCCTGCTTGGCGACGCACAGATGAGTAACCTAGATTTGGAAAGCGAATAACTAACCTAAATTAGCTAAATGATAATCTTCAATCTTCATCATCTGCAGCTAATAAGAGAAGCCAGCTTGCCTCAGGTAACGTTAAAGATCTCATCTTTCTTCCATGTACATGTATCGGCTAAATGAGATAGGGGAGAATGGTGACAGTTGAAACTGTTCTGATAATACAGAAACCAACGCAAATGTTACGGTGCAGCTTATGAAACACGCCTAGGAGCGTAACTAACTCATAAGTAAAGTTTGCGATCTTCGTTAGAGAATGAAACTACTAAATATCCCAATCACAGAGCAGCGGTTAAACAACAATATTTTAGCCATCTTTTTTTATCAGTTAAACTGATCATTTATCCTCTCTTCTCGTGCCCTTTTTCATTATTTTCCGGTGTCTCTTATTTTCTTTGACGTCTGATATTTTTAAGCACTCGTATTGATCAAGCCAAATGACATTTATAATGCCATTTCAATTTACAGTATTATACAATTCTGACTGTTTTATTGGATGCTCTGCCAGTTGTGCCGGCATAAATATAGCAGATAAATATTTTCCATGATATGACTAAGAAATATGAATGAAAAACGAATGTTTTATACTTTATAAATATTGTGTAATTGAATCCATTTTAGATGACCACCCAATAGTAATAGTTAGTCTTTTAATAGCCTGGGAGCAAATAATATTTAAAGAATCGATAAAGGAATCGATAAAGAATCGGATCGATGAGCGGAATCGATAATGGCATCGGTATCAATAAAATCTAACGATTCCCATCCCTAGGCATAACGCTATGTCTACTTTAGGGATTAGAGTTGTATAATTTTAGCTAGGTTGTTGAAAAAAAAAAAAGTCTTAATCTAAATGCAAATTTTTTAAAGTACATAACTACATGAAAACGGCTGAACAAATCTTTCCCATATTTGTTTATTGGTGAGATATTGATGAGGTGAGTTGATCTGCTAAGTGGCTTGGTGCTAAATTGGTGCTAAAACGGCTATGATATTGACTGGCGAAATTTGGATTTTAACATATAAGTTGCCTCACACTATGACTATGCCCTCACCGATAAGGACAATATTCTGGACGTCACCATTTTTTTTTACGTTGTTAATTCTTCTTGTTCATGCCAGAGAATTAGTGACCGCAAACATTATGTTTCTAGGGATACTCTGGAAGTCCCATTGATCTCCAAAAGTCTTGCTACAAGTTTCTGTATACTGTACAACAGAGCACAGTTTATATGGACAAACTATTATGAAGGACATAGAAAATGCTATATCATCTGGCCATAAATTATATAAAGGCATTTTTTCCCTGGAAAGGATGTACTGTAATAGTAGTGTACTGTAATAGTAGTGTGGTATTTCAGTGGTTTGTGGGGTATGGAGGAAAATGTCTGCAAGGAAGCTAAGGCTTTAAAACCAAATAATTTGTTATTGGCAAAGTGGCTTGTAAAAGCATTAAAACAATTACAAAGATGAAGATGAGTTGAAATGCCTGGGGAGAATGTTTGCAGTCATCATGTATTAACGGCTCCCATGGCACTATTGAAATTAAATCGCAGTAGTTTTCACTTAAAATATACACTGCCTGGCAAAGAGGAACTGCCAAGTAATCAATCCAACCCTTGTATTAAAACCTTCAAATAACATTGTGCTTATGTCAATGCATTGATCTCAAAATACAGCCGTGAAACATTTCCAATAAATGCATTTTTCTTTATTTTGGTCTGGAAAACCTGAGGCATTTCATGTGATGGCAAGTCCTGCGTCAAATAAATTGTTTGCATTTGATGTTTCCCCACCATTAGACCCCAATGAGTCTGTCTGGCCTCTCCCCCTGGTGGATTCACATAAATGAGCAGCACAAGTGAGTCACAAGGTGGGTTCACATAAATGTGCAGCACAAGTGAGTCACAGGGTGGATTCACATAAATGTGCAGCACAAGTGAGTCACAGGGTGGGTTCACATAAATGTGCAGCACAAGTGAGTCACAGGGTGGATTCACATAAATGTGCAGCACAAGTGAGTCACAGGGTGGATTCACATAAATGTGCAGCACAAGTGAGTCACAGGGTGGGTTCACATAAATGTGCAGCACAAGTGAGTCACAGGGTGGATTCACATAAATGTGCAGCACAAGTGAGTCACAGGGTGGATTCACATAAATGTGCAGCACAAGTGAGTCACAGGGTGGATTCACATAAATGTGCAGCACAAGTGAGTCACAGGGTGGATTCACATAAATGTGCAGCACAAGTGAGTCACAGGGTGGATTCACATAAATGTGCAGCACAAGTGAGTCGCAAGGTGAGTTCACATAAATGTGCAGCACAAGTGAGTCACAAGGTGAGTTCACATAAATGTGCAGCACAAGTGAGTCGCAAGGTGGGTTCACATAAATGTGCAGCACAAGTGAGTCACAAGGTGAGTTCACATAAATGTGCAGCACAAGTGAGTCGCAAGGTGAGTTCACATAAATGTGCAGCACAAGTGAGTCACAAGGTGGATTCACATAAATGTGCAGCACAAGTGAGTCGCAAGGTGAGTTCACATAAATGTGCAGCACAAGTGAGTCACAAGGTGAGTTCACATAAATGTGCAGCACAAGTGAGTCGCAAGGTGGGTTCACATAAATGTGCAGCACAAGTGAGTCACAAGGTGAGTTCACATAAATGTGCAGCACAAGTGAGTCACAAGGTGGATTCACATAAATGTGCAGCACAAGTGAGTCGCAAGGTGAGTTCACATAAATGTGCAGCACAAGTGAGTCACAAGGTGAGTTCACATAAATGTGCAGCACAAGTGAGTCGCAAGGTGGGTTCACATAAATGTGCAGCACAAGTGAGTCACAGGGTGGATTCACATAAATGTGCAGCACAAGTGAGTCACAAGGTGAGTTCACATAAATGTGCAGCACAAGTGAGTCACAGGGTGGATTCACATAAATGTGCAGCACAAGTGAGTCACAGGGTGGATTCACATAAATGTGCAGCACAAGTGAGTCACAGGGTGGGTTCACATAAATGTGCAGCACAAGTGAGTCACAGGGTGGATTCACATAAATGTGCAGCACAAGTGAGTCACAGGGTGGATTCACATAAATGTGCAGCACAAGTGAGTCACAGGGTGGATTCACATAAATGTGCAGCACAAGTGAGTCACAGGGTGGATTCACATAAATGTGCAGCACAAGTGAGTCACAGGGTGGATTCACATAAATGTGCAGCACAAGTGAGTCGCAAGGTGAGTTCACATAAATGTGCAGCACAAGTGAGTCACAAGGTGAGTTCACATAAATGTGCAGCACAAGTGAGTCGCAAGGTGGGTTCACATAAATGTGCAGCACAAGTGAGTCACAAGGTGAGTTCACATAAATGTGCAGCACAAGTGAGTCGCAAGGTGAGTTCACATAAATGTGCAGCACAAGTGAGTCACAAGGTGGATTCACATAAATGTGCAGCACAAGTGAGTCGCAAGGTGAGTTCACATAAATGTGCAGCACAAGTGAGTCACAAGGTGAGTTCACATAAATGTGCAGCACAAGTGAGTCGCAAGGTGGGTTCACATAAATGTGCAGCACAAGTGAGTCACAAGGTGAGTTCACATAAATGTGCAGCACAAGTGAGTCGCAAGGTGGGTTCACATAAATGTGCAGCACAAGTGAGTCGCAAGGTGGGTTCACATAAATGTGCAGCACAAGTGAGTCACAGGGTGGGTTCACATAAATGTGCAGCACAAGTGAGTCACAAGGTGGATTCACATAAATGTGCAGCACAAGTGAGTCACAAGGTGGGTTCACATAAATGTGCAGCACAAGTGAGTCACAGGGTGGATTCACATAAATGTGCAGCACAAGTGAGTCACAGGGTGGATTCACATAAATGTGCAGCACAAGTGAGTCACAGGGTGGGTTCACATAAATGTGCAGCACAAGTGAGTCACAGGGTGGATTCACATAAATGTGCAGCACAAGTGAGTCACAGGGTGGATTCACATAAATGTGCAGCACAAGTGAGTCGCAAGGTGGATTCACATAAATGTGCAGCACAAGTGAGTCGCAAGGTGGATTCACATAAATGTGCAGCACAAGTGAGTCACAAGGTGGATTCACATAAATGTGCAGCACAAGTGAGTCACAGGGTGGATTCACATAAATGTGCAGCACAAGTGAGTCACAAGGTGGATTCACATAAATGTGCAGCACAAGTGAGTCACAAGGTGGGTTCACATAAATGTGCAGCACAAGTGAGTCACAGGGTGGATTCACATAAATGTGCAGCACAAGTGAGTCACAGGGTGGATTCACATAAATGTGCAGCACAAGTGAGTCACAGGGTGGGTTCACATAAATGTGCAGCACAAGTGAGTCACAGGGTGGATTCACATAAATGTGCAGCACAAGTGAGTCACAGGGTGGATTCACATAAATGTGCAGCACAAGTGAGTCGCAAGGTGGATTCACATAAATGTGCAGCACAAGTGAGTCGCAAGGTGGATTCACATAAATGTGCAGCACAAGTGAGTCACAAGGTGGATTCACATAAATGTGCAGCACAAGTGAGTCACAGGGTGGATTCACATAAATGTGCAGCACAAGTGAGTCACAAGGTGGGTTCCTCAGAGACGACCAATGTATTCAGCTCTGGCAGGCAGGCAGGCTTCATCGCCAGCTGGGCCGGAAAATTCCACTGCCTTGTTTTTCGCCGTCTAAAAGCAAGGTCAGGCCAGTCGGAGATGGATTCACAGGCTGATTGAAGCTGATATTTTAATTGCTCTCGCCAAAGCGGATTCTCGTTCGCTCTCCGCAGCTCTGTCCCTGTGCTTTTAATCACGGTACTTTCAAGTGGGGAAAAAATATATTTTGAATTAATAATTTTTCTTGGATTAAAAAGAAATATATGTACCTGTATGAGTGCTTGTACAATTACATTTGTGGTGTGAGGGATGATTCAAAAAGGTGTGTACAGGTTATTACTGGTTGAACTAAAAGTCTGCAGCCTGTGAAATTCATTTAACAAAAGGTTGTGCTTAAATCATGTTCCACTGTGCTAGCATCTGCGAGCCAATTTATAAGAAATATTGCAAATAAATTTAGTTATTTAGCATAAGCATATAGCTAAAGTGACTTTACACAAAGTGACTTTGACAAAAGTGCATTACAAAACAAGGAAAGTAGCATGCACAGACGCACCTCTTTGAAAATCTTGTCATAGACTAGGAGAAAATAATGCTTTAATGATTAAGAGTCATTGAGCAATATTAATAAAACTGCTCAAGAGTTTCACCGTTGAAGAAGGTAGAACTGATGCCGTCTCAGGGAATTAACATTTAGGCCTACCAATTACAGATGAATTTCCCACAAATCATATGGTTCTTGAATATGAAACAGCACAAAATGTATTTACTGCATTTATCAAATTAACAGCAATATACTTTAATGGACTGAATCACTCTCACAGAAAAATATTAAATGGTCCAATAGCAAGCATGTTTCAGACAGCTAGATAGTGGGGTGTACTGAATAACAAGTGATTAGCATGGTGGTGCAGTGATTAGCATGGTGGTGCAGTGATTGGTGGTGCAGTGATTAGCATGGTGGTGCAGTGATTGGTGGTGCAGTGATTAGCATGGTGGTGCAGTGATTGGTGGTGCAGTGATTAGCATGGTGGTGCAGTGATTAGCATGGTGGTGCAGTGATTAGCACGGTGGTGCAGTGATTAGCATCGTCTCCTCATAGCAAGAAGGTGTCTGCATGGGCTTCCTCTGCTTTCCTCCCACAGTCCAAAGTCATGCCAGTTAGTTTAATAAGACTCAAAAAATTGCCCATAGGTATGAGTGTGTGAGTGAATGGCGTGTGTGTGCCCTGTGATGGATTGGTGACCTGTCCAGGGGGGTATTCCTGCCTCTCGCCCAATGCATGCTGGGATAGGCTCCCGGCCCCCCGCGACCCTGACCCCGGAATAAACAGGTTAGATAATGGATAGATGGATTTTGTTAATCATAATTTACTTAAGAGACAGCAACATAAAGGCGAGTGGTTATGGAGCCGACAACTGTAGCGAATGTGCTCTGAGAGCTGTGGGTCCTCTATGTACAGATCTGAGTAAACACTGCGTGTGACGCACTCAATGCTCCACAGATCTGAGTAAACACTGCGTGTGACGCACTCAATGCTCACAGATCTGAGTAACCACTGCGTGTGATGCACTCAATGCTCACAGATCTGAGTAAACACTGCGTGTGACGCACTCAATGCTCCACAGATCCGAGTAAACACTGCGTGTGACGCACTCAATGCTCACAGATCTGAGTAAACACTGCGTGTGACGCACTCAATGCTCACAGATCTGAGTAACCACTGCGTGTGACGCACTCAATGCTCACAGATCTGAGTAAACACTGCGTGTGACGCACTCAATGCTCACAGATCTGAGTAAACACTGCGTGTGACGCACTCAATGCTCCACAGATCTGAGTAAACACTGCGTGTGACGCACTCAATGCTCACAGATCTGAGTAAACACTGCGTGTGACGGACTCAATGCTCCACAGATCTGAGTAAACACTGCGTGTGACGCACTCAATGCTCACAGATCTGAGTAAACACTGCGTGTGACGCACTCAATGCTCCACAGATCTGAGTAAACACTGCGTGTGACGCACTCAATGCTCCACAGATCTGAGTAAACACTGCGTGTGACGCACTCAATGCTCCACAGATCTGAGTAAACACTGCGTGTGACGCACTCAATGCTCCACAGATCTGAGTAAACACTGCGTGTGACGCACTCAATGCTCCACAGATCTGAGTAAACACTGCGTGTGACGCACTCAATGCTCCACAGGCTGTCACAGAGGCTGTGCATGAGCTGTCTGTTAGCAACCCGGGATGTGTCCGAATACGACCCCTGTTCCCTTTCCACCGTCCCCCGTCCACTCAGACACCTGTCTACTATGTGCCCTGTCCCCTCACTTTGCAAGCAGTGTGCGAAAGAAATCCCGCAAAACTTCCAAATTAGTGAAGAAGTAGTTTGTAATATTTATTTTTATTTTTTTATTGAGAATCTCAATCAGTTAACACGTGACGATTGTTACAAAGTGTAGATTATGAATGAAGATAGAATTAACAAAAAAAATAAATAGTATTTTGTAGGGGTGTGAATCTTTGGCTTCATAGCGATTCGATTCGATTACGATTCAGTAGTTGGCGATTCGATTCAAGGACACTTTTTTTTTTTTTGGAACGATTCGATTCGATTCGATTCGATTCGATTCTGTAAACCACGATTCGATTCAGTAACTTTTAACCAAAATTCTATATCCATGAAATAAACATGCAATAATGCGAGTGAGACTATCTGTATTCTTCTGAAAGGTGAAAAAATAAACAGACAACAGAATTACTTATTAAACATATTTATCCTATAAAAAAAGTAGTCCTGCATAATATTTTATGCTGAATACAAAAATGTAATTAAACATGGCTCAGTTATTTTGAACATTTTTCAATAGGCTACATGCTGGCAGGGGAGAGAGTGGGTGGGTGAGTGAGTGAGTGAGTTAAGAGTCAGTGAGCGAGTGAGAGCGGTACTTCCTTGCAGGCTGACTAGCTCAGTGTTTCCCCTACCATTATCTTGGCCGGGCGGGACAAGAGGGAAAATAAATAATTTTAATGAAAAAAAATAATAATTTATATTATTCTTTTTTTAAAATATATATATAATCTTTTTTAATTTTTTTTTAATGTAGCTGCAATATTTCCCTTACCGCAGAATGCGGGAATGATCAAAATAGCATCTGGAAAAACCCTTGCCAAAACAGCTTCGGTTGTTTTCAATGGCAGCGCTGATATTATGAGGGTGTAATTATAGTTTCCGCCTCTACGCAAAATGGCGCACTTTCACCGCCCGGCCTGAAAAAAAATCTAGGGGAAACACTGTAGCTGATGACAGAGTTACGGATTACCGCATTTCACAAAAAAATGTGTAAACTAAGTCTTAAAACAATAATCATAATTAAGAATCGTGATTCATTAGATTTAAAGCATTTATATCGATTATTGGTGAAGCCAAAGCGATTCATTCTATTTATTTATTTTAGCAGATCGATTTAGTTGCATCGGTAGGACTGACCATCGATTCATCGATGAATCGCATGAATCGTTACACCCCTAGTATTTTGTAATATGAACTTATCTCATACCATAGATATACATATATGCTCATGTCTTTTACGTTTTTACTTCCGGGTTACTTACTGACATTGTCGGATGAGTGTGCTCCTGAATTCCCTCAACAAAACCCTGGAAATAAGGGGTTCATCCTGGTATTTTAAGTGCCCCCATTTGTCAGAAAAAGTCGCCCAGTCAAAAGCTTTTTGAGGAAGTGGACTCAAATATGCGCCCTCAAAAGGGTGTAGGGGTCATATTCGGACACGGCCCTGGGATGCACTGTGCAGTGGATGAATGGATGGATGAAATTTGGGGGAATGGATGAAGAGAGTGTCTCCCAACACTGCGGCCACAATGAACGTAATGAAGATAATCGTTAAATTCATAATTTTGCATGTCATATGCTGGCTGTATGGGCTCGATGCCACTTGTTGAAGATTAGTTCACAGTTGCTAATGTTTTGTGTGTGTATACTACATTGTTTAGTGCTATTGGCACCACATAAACAATGCATTGGATCACAGTTTCCATGTAATACAAGTCATAAAATAAAATGACTATTTAGTCACTGGAATGATGGGAAGCTGGAGACATGCAATAATTTATTCACTGAACACAAGAATCGAGTTAAGAACTTTTTCTTCAAAGTAGCAATGCCAGCATCCTGAGTCCAAGTTATGATAAGTGCTTCAGGCTAAGTTGAAATTCTATGTTTACACAAACTCAGAAACAGCCAACTGTACGGTATCATGAAATAGTCTGAGACCTATTACGTTTTGCAAATCAAAGAGACTTTGCGATTGTGAGCATTCCTTTAATTAAAGTTCAAATTGTTGGGATGCCGTCTCCGGTGTCTGGAGCCGAGCTCATAAAACAAAGCCTCTGAAAACAACTGGCTAAGGAATAACGCAGCAGGAATCGTGTCTGGCACACTGCAAGCTTGTATTGTTGATATTCATGCCCTGAAAGATGTGAAAGAATGCTCTCCTCTCCTCTGCTCATATTTGCACCGTGGTGGAGTACACCTTTGCACACATTAAAGGAAAAATATAACGTTCTGTCTGTAGTTTGCAGCCTGGCTGGCCTCGCGTAACTCGGTGTGAGTAAACCCTCTCCCTTTTTGCTCGAATGGCAACTCCTGCAACTTTCTGCTAACTTGGATTCAGAAAGATGTCTGTACCATGATCTATTCAGTACCACTGCATCCCCTGTAATTCATACCCTTGAAATAAGTCAATAATTCTGGAGCTGTGAGATACAGTATGTCTTTGGGATATTATCTATTGTGACATCACAGCAAGGTAATGAGCCATTGTGCTCCAGATTCCAAATACATTGTGACATCACTGATAGCTATCCCTATGTAAACCCTAACAAACCAGTGTATTTATGATGCCCCCCCCCCAGGGCTACTGTAACCTTCTTGAGGAGCAGGGTGGTGGTACCCATGGTTCATCGCGTGTACCTGTGTTGGAGCACAGCGGCAGATTCACAGACAGTCACTAACAGATGTTAGGATTTGCAGCAGACACTGGCTCGCAGTCTCAGCATGTCCGTTTAACATTACAGGCAAGGACAGGCACAGGAGGTACACAAACCGAAGTTACTGCAATGCCTAGAGGTGCATGTACTCCATACGCATGCGTCTTTGTCAAACGTATCTCAATTTATTTGGAGGGCAAGAGCAGAAAATAATTTGCCTGCCAGCTGACAGTTGGCTGGTAATGGCTGGGCACGCACAGTGCCGAGGTCTTGGCGATTGTGCCAGAATGGCACAGATAATTCGGCTGTCCTCTGCAGACCCACCATCTGCCACAGCAAGGGGGCACACCCATGGTGAGATTCTCTCTGACCCCCCCCTTCATGGGCACACAAGCTCCATCTCTCCTCTTCCTGATGGCCTCCTGCTGCTCGTGAGCGCCGTTCAGTGATGTCACAATGTATTTGGAATCTGGAGCACAATGGCTCATTACCTTGCTGTGATGTCACAATAGTGTGTGTGTGTGTGTGTGTGTGTGTGTGTACCTGGAGGTAGATGCAATGGTGGGCCACCGCCTGAAAGGGAATTATGACATCTGGGATCCCCTACTGTTTTGATGGCACATCAACCAGGTTTCTGAACAAATGCCAAGAAAATAGCCGGCGATGGCATGTTGCAAATTAAGCCACATTATTACCCATCTGTGGCAATTGGGATTCTCCTCGGAAGAAACCGTATATGGAAATTTCTTGGTGTGTTGCAATGAAAGTTGACATGAAGTTTGGATACTTGAACATGTGTATTTTTTTCCAGTCGGTCAGTGTGAATGTTTTTCTGGTTCTTTAAGACATTTACATCCACTGTCCAGCCACAGTATTATATGAATTCCTGTCACAGGGATCAGGATACAATCCTTCATCAGGCTTACATTAAGTTGATTCAATAACATGTAATTTAATATAGTCAGATGTAGAATCATTAATTTGCTTTAATTGACTAAAATTCTGGAGGACACATGTTTGTGCGTGACTTTCTAAATAAAGCGGGCAGTTCTTATTTCTCCATGCGGTATGACATTAAATTATGTTTTTTAATGGACCATTTCCAAAAGACATGCTCTCTCTCCAGTTAATCTTGAGACTCCTCCCAGGACAAATCTAACTGGTCACTTTTGTCTCTCTGATTTTGTGCGCAACACAGTTTTTCCACTTACCATTCTACATGTGCCTCTAATGAGAACTAACTTCAAAGACATATATTTATCATCTACGTATGAACTCGTTTTCAAGTGACATACACCATATGTTTAATTTCACTGAGAACGTTTGGAGATTTATTAAAGTGCCCAGAAAACACAGTACCTGCAGAGTCTATGAAGGCACAAAAATGTAAGATAAGTCTACTAAACAATAAAAGTGAAAGTGTGTTAGAAAGCACATGAGCTATAGATGTTACTAATTCACACAAACGCTTGTCAGGAAACTAGACACTTTGATGCTGATTCAGATTATTAAATCAATAGATCATTTGAACACTCAAATATCTTTCAGTTAAGTGATTTTTCAGTCTTAGCACAGGCTTACGCATTTTGTTTTTATTGTTGGTAAATGCCAGTTATCTCTCATGACATTCTGAGCCAAATTCACAATTAATTATCTTGCAAATTAATCTGTACAAATTCCATTGTGATTAAAATCCCTCTTCTGACTCAGCTTTTTATTGAATGAATGTACACATATCACGTTATGCATTTTGCACAGTAGTTGACATGGACCGTGGGAAAGCCACTAGAAGCTTTAACAAAAGAGTCGCTCTAAACATCAGCTCAGCCATGGCCATGTTCCCAGAATCCTTCACTCTGCTGTCATGTTTCCTTCCTTCTTTCGACATGGATCCTGCAATTTGTGCCCTTCTCCGTGCCATCTGCTCTGACGGGCCGTCATCTCAGAGTGAACAGGACCATCTGTTAGCACTCTCCCCCAAGTCAAACCCTTTCCTCTGGGCTATGAAGTGGCATGGTTGTAAAATCTGAATGGTAATAGCCTCTGGGAATTAGCCAGCGGGAGCAGGACGGCACCGAGCTCTGCATGGCTTCCTTCGAAAAAATAACGGCGAGGTGCTCCAATGAGGGGGGGATCAGTTTTAAACTATCAAGAGATACCGATGATGACAACACTGCTGTAACACCCGAGTGCTTTTGAGGAACCCAACATTTACTCTTTTCAGTACCTATGCTGACAGGAAGCCAAGTCTTAAACATATAGTATATACTCAATTTAGAGTAAATTCACAACCCTCTTAAGCCATTGCTACAAGTGTAATTCGTTTTACAATTAATGATGCAGAAAAGTATTGTATTTATGTAATGGCTTCTAGAGTTTTAGATACTTTTGCTTTGAAAGTGAAGGATTGTATTACAATCTGAGCAAGAACACACACCATGCGCATGCACCGATTTAAAGCTCAGGGACTAGAATCTCCCAATGTCATATTTTACACGCCATAATAGGTTAACATTTTCTTAAAAGACAAACCAGTGATCTCTTTAAATTGATAATGGCAGAAAAGGTCAGGCAATATTTACAAAGAATACTAGTTATGGTACTGCAGGTGAAAAGGATAAAGCCAGTAGGATACAAAAGCAAAAAAGAGATAGTATATATTTATATGTGACTGGCTCTGGTGAATGAGGCACACTCACAGAATGTGGATTTTTACAAGAATGCCTTTTCACACCAGTGAGTTACAGAACAGGCCAACCCAATAACCAATACTACAATAACACAATATCTGATTAGCCAAACAAATGTGAAGGTAGTAAAAAGCTTGATGTCACTGGTGATGTTGGCCACCATGCATCATAATTGGTTAACCCAGTGTACTTCAGGAAATTTAGAAACTAATAAGGGGATTATGTTTTGCATTTCAGTACTGGTATTGTCAGGGGACATATGTCATGCTAAGTTATGTTTAATGATAAATCTTTAAGAAAGAATGTAGGCCATGTTTAAGTGTAATAACACAAAACTAGTTTTTGAATAAAAAGATAAACCTGTTACCACTGTTTAGGAAATTCAGCCAAGCTGGTAGAAATAAGTGGATTTGACTCCCTTGCTCAAACCAGAGGAAAGACACACATTGAATACATTTTAAGTCCATGGCTGTATCCGAATCAGAGCCCTATCTACTGCACCCTGTCTCCTGCGTACTGTGCACTGGCAGAAGTGTGCTGTTTAATGTGCACTGTTTAGCAGTCCACAAAAAATATCCGCCATACAATTTTCCAACTGTACTGTGGAAGTGTCGTAAGCAGGTCATAAGACGTCCCACCAGTGTTGACATGTCCGCGGTTTTACAGATAAATTGGGATATTTTCAACGTGCAGTCATGGGTAAAAATGAAAAGTTGCAAAGCAAGCACTTATTTTTAAAAGTAAAAACATGATTTCTATTTAAAATATGTTGGTTTCGGTTAAAAATTGCCTATGATTTACGACTTCTTGTGTACTTCTTGAAAAGTGTGCTCCCGAATGTACTCAGCGAAACCCCGGAAATAAGTGTGTCATCCGGGTGTTTGAAGTATACTGCAATTTGAAAAAATTTTGCCTAATGAACAACTTTCTCATCCTATCTACTCACCAAGGATACTCAACAGTGTGGAAGAGTGCTGATTCGGACACGGCCCCAGAATAAAAAAGTGGTGATATATTGAAACTAAGAGCAGCACCTCTATTCACTTAGAGGAGACAATTTTTGATTATTCATTTAGAAATTTGGTAATGTACACATACATACAATACTGAATACAATACACATACGTAAAATACTGATAGAAAAAGGAACAAGAATAGGCAAGCCTAGCTCAGCCTGATTATGCAGCCAGTGTCATGGTTTTGGACCCTGTTGTCCTATGCGGTCGTTTTCCTTGGTGGCCACGTGAGGGCGCTGCCCTGTTGGTAGAGGCTTGCTCCGCCCTGCTGACTTGGGGAGTTTCTGGTTAAGCTTTTACACCTGTTGCGTGGTCACCTGAGGGTTATATAAGCCTACCGTTCCCTTCGTTCGGGGCTTCGACATTAATTGTTTATTGTTTGTACTGTAGTGTTTTGTTGGCTGTGAGTTCTCGTACCGTTTTTGGCTACTCGCCTATTGTTAACGTCTCTTAGTTGAGGCAGGGCTTATTTCTTGCTGGCTTGGTGGTTGGTTATCTCGTAGGAATTTGGGACCGTTAATCTCTGCTCTATTTTTGCCTTTATTTGTGCGTTTCCTCCGTGTATGGAGTTTTGGGCGATTGTGTTCAGAACAGTAGTTCTGCTCGCCTTTCGGCACATGTCTTCCCATTGGGAGATCAGGCGTTTCGCTTCTACTTAGTTATTTGCTCGTAGAAGTATAGAGTAGCAGCTCTTTGTTCCATTTTCGCCTGTTTGGTTTTCTTAGAGACCTGGCGTTTTGCTTCTACTCAATTCCGTTTTACTGTGAGCCAGTAAGTAGCCGTGGTACGTTTATTCCCTGTTGTCCTTCTCGTGGACTACGTTCCCCTTTGTTGTGACTCAGGGTTTTTATTTATATTGAGGCTGTCGTGCTATTTTGCGTAGGTCTTTTGTAGTAGCCGTCCTGTACGCCCTTTTTACCTGCGAGACGATTGTTGCGAGCTGTTGTTCGGTTTCGTTCTCCGGGTGTTTGTCTCTTTATATGGAGCTTGGGCGTTGTTGTGGACGTGTTTGTGTGTGACTGCGCGTGTCTTTATATAGCATCGGAACGTTAGCTCTCTGTTCCATTTCGCCTCGTTTCATTTATTCATTTATTGAGAGGCTAGGGCGGTTGTTCCATTTTAGCTTGCGTTAGTCTGTGCATAGTAAAGTTATGGGACGACGGTGCTCCGTTCGGCTCACCTGTAAAATGTTTCTCTCTCCTGGGAGATCGGGTGTTTACCCTCTTGGTTTTATGCATTGGACTGCGAGCCTTTTATATCGCCATGGAACGTTAAATCTCTGTTCCATTTCGCCTCGTTTTCATTCATTCCTTTACCGAGAGGCTAGGGCGGTTGTTCCATTTTAAGCTTGCGTTAGTCTATGAATAGTAAAGTTATGGGACGACGGTGCTCGTCGGCTCACCTGTAAAATGTTTCTCTCTCCTGGGAGATCGGGTGTTTACCCTCTTTGTTTTCTTCATTGGACTGCGAGCCCATTAATATCGCCATGGAACGTTAAATCTCTGTTCCTGTTCGCCTCATTAATATATTCCTCATCTGAGAGGCAGGGCTTGTGTTTGTGCTTGTGTAAGTCAGTTAGCCGATAGTTTCGGTGCAGCTGTCCCATCGTCTTTTGTGCTCTGTCTCCATGTATGGAGATTTGGGCGATTCTGTTCAGAACTGTAGTTCTGCTCGCCCTTCGGTGCAATTCGTCTCTTAGTGAGACCGGGCGATGTTTTGGACATGTTTGCGTTTGACTGCGAGCCTTTTATTCTAACCACGGAACGTTATATCTGTTCCTTTCGCCCCCTCATTCTATCATTTATTTTGCAGTGTTTATTGTATTTGTTTGTGCCTTAACGCTACTCGCCCGTTTCTGATTTGTCTCGTATTCGAGACAGGGCGTTATATTCCTGGCTCTTGGGTAACTGAGCCGGTCTGTAGCTGTGGTGTGTTTGTGTTCCTTGTCTTGTCTCCTTCCCTTATCTGCGGGGTATCCCGCCTTAGTGGCCTAAGGGCTTAATGATTCCCCTTGCTGCGTTTGGCTCCTCCCTTCTCACACGTCACGCACCCCTTTACAGCCAGTGGGGAACATTTGACAAGGCACGATGGATATTGTTCTGGAGCATGCAGGTTGGCCTGCATACCGGGGTGACAGAGTGCATCTGATTCTCAAAAGGTGTGTGTGGCAGAGTATGTGAGCGGGAGCGAGCGAGGAGGGGAAGCAGACGTAATTTAATTAGAGATGAGCACGTAACCACTCCGCAAGCTCCAGTTCGCCCCGGTACCTCTCATCCTAGAATGTCTTGCTTCTGCCAATAGAACAGGGAAAGATGGAGTTTTGGAAATATTTTACAAAAGCCCCAGACAAAAGTGTAACATAAACGAAGAAATCTTCCTACTACAACCCTGTGCAACATTGCTGCAATATTGCTCGACATGTAAACAGTTAATATTGTTAAATTTCTTAACCTTTGCAATAAAATTACGTTTGTTAAAGTGAAAAGAACATTAAAAGAAGCATAGCATTTGCACAATAGTTTTGTCGAACATTAATTTAGCCTTTGTTACCAAGCAGGGATTGAACCACAGACCTCATGCATGGAAAGCATAACGTGCATATTGTTATTGTCAAAAATAAATGTGCAATGGTGGGGCTTGAAATACTGTATTGGACTGTGTCGGCTTACTGATCTTGGTCCTCTGCATAATTCAAACAGTTAACAATTAATATTGGGGAATTTTTAGCCTTTGCTATAAAAATAACTTATTTTATGTTAAAAGAACA
The DNA here is from genome assembly GCA_029718625.1 of Synaphobranchus kaupii. Taxonomy (NCBI): domain Eukaryota; kingdom Metazoa; phylum Chordata; class Actinopteri; order Anguilliformes; family Synaphobranchidae; genus Synaphobranchus; species Synaphobranchus kaupii. Next base: position 646,221 of record JAINUF010000028.1, read on the forward strand.
TTCTTAGCATAACATGCACATTGTATGCGTCAAAAATAAATGCTAGGAACAGGTGGGGATTAAACTGCCAACCTGCTACATGGTAGCACAACACCTCAACCACTAAGCTACAGGCACTTTCACAGTTTGTATGGTAGGTAGACAGCCTCTTAAGCATAGATAGGCTCCATTCCGATTGTCAACAAAATAGGTCCTTTTTCCTTTCCTTGCAACTTTTCCTTGACCTCACCAGAAAATGTCACGGGGGTCAAGGAAAGGATGGAAGGAGAGATTTACAAGGAATCTAGCATTCAAACCTCCTTTTCTACCTTGCGTCATGGTGCGACATCCATTGATGTGACTTCAACATAGCAAATGTATTGTCTGATTGTGTCATTGTTTGTTCTTTCTATTATAAGCCAATACTAACCAACAATACTAGCTATTCATATTTAGATTTCTGGCATTCCTCAGATGTTCGCCTAGTTTGAATTCTGTAATTCGGTAGGTCCCGGAAAACTTGCATTGCAATGTGGGGCGCGAATACAACCATCCTTCTGAAAAGGATAGTCCAGAGCATCCTTTGTGAAAGGACTGCTTGGGAAATATTTCCAGTTCATGCGATCTAAAGGATCCTTCCTTGCTCCAATTTGACTATTGGAATACAGCCATAGTGTACTTTGAGTCTGTGGTCATTGCGGTTATTTCTGTAGGAAACCCAAACTCTCGGTGTTGTATAGGTATGGGGTATGCCCCGCCAAGCTGCAACTTGGCGGATGGCATACCTGCCATTCCAATATTTGCGCCACCACGTGGCTTGATTGGGTGAAAACTGGAGGGGTGAAGTCTTGATATTACTCGTAATAGACCTACTAAGTTTCATTACTTAGGTTAAGGTTTTGGAATTTCATTACTTACATAAGGTTTAGGAATTATTCACATTTTTGTGATCAGCCACGCCCGCTGAAAATTCATTGGCTCGTCATTCGGTAATTTTTAGACCTAGGCGTTAGAAAAGTAATGCATCTATGAAGACACATGAGATGAGTCTTTCTACCAAGTTTCATGCAAACTGGTCAAATTTTGTAGGAGGAGTAGCATTTTAAGTGTTTTACAAAAAATACTAATTTGCGGAAAATCCAATATGGCTGACTACATGGGTCCTTGAGGCAAATTTGTTGGGCATGAGCAGAGGGACCTGTGTACCAACTTATGTGACTCTTGGTCAAATGGGCCGTCGGCAGTGGGCGTGTCAATGTCAAAATTTTGTCACGTGCACTAATTTGGTTAGGGCTTGTGGGATGACACCTTCTAACTATATGCCAAGTTTCATAAGAATCAGCCAAGCGGATAAGGAAAAACACAGAAAAGTAATATATGAGTAGATTTAAAACAAAATGGCGGCAAAGATGGCGCCAACCCATGTAGTACATATCTTTGTTCCAAATCCGGGCTTTTGGCACTGTAGCAAGTTTGAAATCTCTGAAAATGAACACTGATTTTTAGTGTTTTTTACATTAATATTTTATATTTGTATCTCTGTAGCGCCACCACCTGGCTTGATTAGATTAAAACTGCATGGCTGAAGTCTTGATGTTATCCTTAATAGACCTAGCCAGTTTAATAATGGTTTTGGAATTATTTGCATTTTTGTGAGGAAAAAGTAATGCAGAAAATCCAATATGGCGTACTTTATGGGTCCTTGAGGCAAATTTTTGCTTTGCGACTTTTCATTTTTACCCATGATCATTTTATTTCATTTTTACTCAGATTGGAGATATATGATATAATTTGCGTAATTAATTTTAACGACTACTATGAACATTTATTAGGTGTGTAAGTATAATATGAATAATGTAAAAAAAAAAAAATGTCTGCCTATGCGGAATTCCGGTATTGAACAGGACTATAACTTTGTTATTGAATCGTGTCAAGTAAAATTGGTATTGCATTGGTTCTTACTCCTATATGTATTGTGGGTATAACTGGATTTAAAATATTTACACCCTTAGTTTGGTAGAAAAAAATGCAGCAATTTATAGCCTAAGGCAGGGGTCCTCAATCTCATCCAGAAAGGGCCGGAAGCAGTTACACACCTGATTCTACTAGTCAACCACTAGAGTCTTTGCTAAGCACCTTGATTAGTAGCATCAGATGCGTTACTGCTTGGTTGAAACAAGAGCCTTCACCCACACCGGCCCTTACTGGATAAGATTGAGGCCCCCTGGCCTAAGGTGAAATTGAGAGGTGCGGTGCACTGGATGGCATATTGTTTGCTGCGACGTCGCCATAGAAGTAAGCAGTTACATCTGTTCCATATCATAGAGTTCAGTGCTTAGCCCACTCACACGGGTGTCTGCACCTCTCATTCTAGTTCTTGTTACCATAACAATGTTATACTGTAAAAATAGGCAGAACTGCAGCTTTGCCTGCAATTTCCATCCAGATAAATTTCAGTCCACTAATTGGCTTTTGGAGTGACCGTCTGGAGTTGACTCAATCCATTACTGCGTTGTGTTTGTTAACCGATTCCATGTGACACAGAGTAGGCACTACAGCCCTGAGGTCTGGAAGTCTTTTAGTGACATACATATGCTGGTACATTTTGGCCACCGCATTACTTGAGTGTCTTATAGGGTGAGGGGTACTGTTTCACACTGTGATTAAGGTAAAGGATGTTTTGGCATTTTAGCAAATCCTCATTAGGCTTAATTTAGCCTGTTTGTCAGTTATCTATGGAATGGTGGCTGCATGAATCAAATTCAAACTTGCATTCCCACCTCCTCACGTTACCAGGCCTGTAAAAATTGATGTGCAATCTGGTATAACCCCACCGCAGAGACTGGATTAATTTATTTTCTTGTTTACTTGCACATATATTCTCTGGGTGAATGGTGCAGCGCGGTTGTAGACTCTTGCGTGTTGTTGTTTACTGGGCGGAGAAAATATTACCTTTTCATGCATGATTCGCCAAACACTCCATCTGTTCCTCAGGGGTTAACAAGAGCACACATTACCCGTTCCTAAACGGCCCATCTGTGACAGGGACCAGCTTTTAATGGTGCTAAAAACTGCTCTTGAATAGGGTCACTTCACAGGAAGATTGGAGACAACGTCAAGACAGCGTAATTAGTGAGCCCTGGATCTGATTACGTGGCTGGTTCATTAGCAGGGCCCCCTTGGTGCACAGTGTGTGAAAGTTATCACTCAAAGCAATAAAAATGTAAATGACCAAACAGCTATCGTTTCTATGGCCTTCAAGTGGCTTGTCTGTGGTGGATGCAAGCAAGGGAATGAGAGGTCAGATTCCTTATGAGGCTCATAAGTCCAAGATATTAATAATTCACTATGTAATCTATAAATATGAAAGAACGGGCACCCTCTCAGAAGTAAACAATGTATTAACACTTTTGCTCTTTCATGAGGAGCAATGTATGTATTAACACTTTTGCTCTTTCATGAGGAGCAATGTATGTATTAACACGTTTGCTCTTTCATGAGGAGCAATGTATGTATTAACACTTTTGCTCTTTCATGAGGAGCAATGTATGTATTAACACTTTTGCTCTTTCATGAGGAGCAATGTATGTATTAGCACTTTTGCTCTTTCATGAGGAGCAATGTATGTATTAACACTTTTGCTCTTTCATGAGGAGCAATGTATGTATTAACACTTTTGCTCTTTCATGAGGAGCAATGTATGTATTAACACTTTTGCTCTTTCATGAGGAGCAATGTATGTATTAACACTTTTGCTCTTTCATGAGGAGCAATGTATGTATTAACACTTTTGCTCTTTCGTGAGGAGCAATGTATGTATTAACACTTTTGCTCTTTCGTGAGGAGCAATGTATGTATTAACACTTTTGCTCTTTCATGAGGAGCAATGTATGTATTAACACTTTTGCTCTTTCATGAGGAGCAATGTATGTATTAACACTTTTGCTCTTTCATGAGGAGCAATGTATGTATTAACACTTTTGCTCTTTCATGAGGAGCAATGTATGTATTAACACTTTTGCTCTTTTCCTTTTTTTTCTGAGAGTGTACATTATAGGAGTAGACTCGGTAAAGGCTGAGTGCAGAAACTAATACTTATAAAAGTGATGTTGTGTTAGAAAATCTTTTTTCTCTTGGCAATGGCATCACAATAAGATGATATACACTGCCTGGCCAAAAAAAAAGTCGCACACTCTAATATTTCGTTGGACCACCTTTAGCTTTGATTACGGCGCGCATTCGTCCTGGCATTGTTTTGACAACCTTATGCAACGTCACAACATTTATTTCCGTCCAGAGTTGCATTAATTTTTGGTTGAGATCTTGTATTGACGACGGGAGAGTCAAACCACTCCGTAAAGTCTTCTCCAGCACATCCCAAAGACTTTCAATGAGGATAAGGTCAGGACTCTGGAGGCCAATTCATGTGTGAAAATGATTCCTCATGCTCTCTGAACCACTCTTTCACAATTTGAGCCTGATGAATCTTGGCATTGTCGTCCTGGAATATGCCCATTGATGGGATAACCTGGTCATTCAGTACATTCAGGTACTCAGCTGACTTCATTTTATTGCTGCATAACGTTGCTGAGCCTAGACCTGACCAATTGAAGCAACCCCAGATCATAACACTGCCTCCAGAGGCTTGTACAGTGGGCACTATGCATGACGGGTGCAATGGCGACTTATTTTGGCCAGACAGTGTAATTTTCTCATATCACTTACAGTGAGCACCATAATTCATTGGACAGTGACACATTTTTTGTTATTTTGGTTCTGTATTCTAGCACTTTGCATTTGAAAGGATACAATGACAATGCCGTTGAAGTGCAGACTGTCAGCTTTAATTTGAGGGTATTTTCATCCATATCGGATGAACCGTTTAGAAATTATAGAAGATTTTGTACATAGCCCCCCCATTTTCGGGCATCAAAAAATATTGGACAGTTTAACATAATGTAGAATAAAGTAATCATTTTTAATATTTGGTCGCATACAACAATATCAAAACCCTTATGGAAAAAATATTGTTAATATATCAAAATTATAATCACAATATATTTAAAATATACTGCAGTATATTACATTTCCATAAGGGAAGACTCTTGATATCTTATTTTCTGGTACTCTTACGAGCGATACTATAACGTCTCTGCATTTGAATGGATCTCTATGGGAATCTCTATGGGTTCCAGTCATTGTCACTGGATCCTTTCAAACTCAAAGTGCTAGAGTACAGAACCAAAATAACAAAAAATGTGTCACTGTCCAATGAATTATGGTGCTCACTGTATATCTCATATCGCATATAAAACATTTAATAAGTGATAAATAATAATTCATCTGAATTCTACTTAGTAGCATGTCTAGCCAAATAATTTTACACAGTGATGCCCCCATAATCCAGGCATAATCCAGGCATGTCAGTGTCAACTTTGACTAGCAGTCCTGCAAGATGACTCATCAGAGAAATGTAAACGAAGACACGAAATGTTGCTCATTATTGGAATACTTTCAAGAAGTTATTTCAAGAAAGGATTGGTTTGGCTATTCTCATTTTCGAGATCCTGGCTGCTGATAAGAAACAAACGTTTTAATATGACATCTGGACTGGCTCAGGGAAAAATCAATCCCCTTCAAATGTGATGCCAAGGAATTGTCCATGTGAAACATTCTCCATGGCAACGGGCTTTATTGTGTCCAAACCCTCAACCACTGCATCTAACAATAATTTGCATTAGTATCAACCTGAGACAGTTTTCCATGGACGCTGTGTCTGTCTGAGGACACCGATCAGTACAGGTGCTTATGCACACTGTTACGTGAACCTTTAGAGGGTAAAATATTATGTTGTATTTTTCTCTCCCAGGCCTCAGTCTTTATTCGGATCTCAGCTGAACTCCAGAGACCCGTCCTGTCCATTTAATTACTGTCTGTCATCGCTTGAAACGGAAGCCCATTTCCCAGAATCCCTTTCTCTCCCTCTATAAATGGACCCGTTTTAATAGGACTCCTTCTCCCGACTGACCAGAACAAGCTTCCAATGATCAAGGGTCGCCGTGCAAATTGGAGGCACTAATTCAGAATCAAACCCTGCTGCAGGCAACAAGATCAGACACATTATTATCTCATACAGTAATTATGGTATTCCTTTGTTAACTAACTATGGCTGGTGAGGTGAATAGGGAGGTGAAGTATAACCTAGAACCCACAGAAGAATGTTGCCAAGCGCAGCTGCTTTTAATAAACCTGGCCCTCACTAATTGACAATGTGACAGAACAGCAGAGAAGGGGGATTAATTGGCCAGAGACGGTAGGCCACAATGTCCACCCTGGGGACCAGGTGAGAAGTAATTGTAATATCGACAGATGGTCTTTGTATGGACTAGTTTTTCTTCCATAAACAATCTGCTTTGTTCCAAAAAAGTGAGGAACACAAGTTGTTTTCACTGTCCTTGATAGTGTTTCTATTCCACTGCAGACAGGGTGACTAGTTTTAAGAAAAAACTGAAAACATATCTTTTCAGTGCAGTTTTTGATTAAGAACATTTTTAATTGTTTTACTTAGATTTTATGGTACTTATGTTACTTTTATTTTCTTTGTTGTATGGTTTATGTGTAATTTGCTTGTGTAAAGACCATTGAATTGCTTTCTGCTGAAATGTGCTCTATAAATAAAATTTGATTTGATTTGATTTGTACCAAAAAGAAAAAAAACTAAGATTTGGGAAGAAATTAAATGCTAGCATGATTTGCATTCTGAGCAATAGCAACAAAAATAAATTATCATTATACAAATTCCTTGTAAATATCAAGAGGATTTCTCATCAAAGAGACGGCATTATATGCTGCAGTAATACCAATAATCGTGGCTTTGTGACAAGACTCTAAGGATGGCAATTTGCATATATGGAGGGTATAAATGACTCAAACAATATGATTCATATCTTCCTTTTCTTCCGTTTCCGTTTCCTTCGTTCTGGGCTTGGATATTGATTGTGATTGATTGTTTGTAATGTTTAGTCGTATGATTAGGTCTAGGTTTTTAAGGAGACCGTTTTGCTCCGTTGTGCTTTATTGGAGTTTTGCGGGACTTGCCTTTGTGCTTTGAGCTTTCAGGTTGAATTCCTTTTTTGTGTGCTCGTTTCTGTCACCGCTTTCTGGTCTTTCCTTGTTTGTCCCTTGCCTAGATCTTCTGCCCTTTTATGTCTCTTTCTCCTCTCTCTGTCTGCTTTCTTCCGTGAAAGCTAGAGGAGCCTTTGTTTGTTTGTGTGTATCTGTATAGTAGTTTCTTACTAAGAGACAGGGCGTTTTTATCATACTGACTTTAGGGCTTTATTTATTCTTAGAGGCAGGACGGTTATTTGCTATTAAGTTTGCGCTAGTCTGTTAGCCGGTAATTCCGGTGCAGCTGTCCTGTTCGTCCTTTTTACCTGCGGGACGATTTTGTTCGGAACTGTAGTTCTGTTCGTTCTCCGGGGATGTCTCTCCTTATATGGAGCTTGGGCGTTGTGGACATGTTTGTGTGTGACTGCGCGTTTCTGAAAGTAGCCTTAGAACGTTAGCTCTCTGTTCTTTTCGCCTTGTTACATTTCCCATTATTGAGAGGCTAGGGCGTTTATTTTCTACTAAGCGTGTGTTAGTCATTTTGCTAGTAAAGTTATGGGACGACGATGCTCCATTGGCTCACCTGTAAAATGTTTCTCTCTCCTGGGAGATCGGGCGTTTACCCATTTACGTTTTCTGGGTTAATGTGGGACTTGCATATGTGGATGTAGTTATTAGGACTCTTCCCCCCTGGCGTACTTGCCTATGTGGATGTAGTTATCCGGACTCTTCCCCCCTGGCGTACTTGCCTATGTGTATGTAGTTATCCGGACTCTTCCCCCCTGGCGTACTTTCCTATGTGGATGTAGTTATCCAGACTCTTCCCCCCTGGCATACTTGCCTATGTGGATGTAGTTATCTGGACTCTTCCCCCCTGGCGTACTTTCCTATGTGGATGTAGTTATCCAGACTCTTCCCCCCTGGTATACTTGCCTATGCGGATGTAGTTATCTGGACTCTTCCCCCCTGGCGTACTTTCCTATGTGGATGTAGTTATCCAGACTCTTCCCCCCTGGCATACTTGCCTATGTGGATGTAGTTATCTGGACTGTTCCCCCCTGGCGTACTTGCCTATGTGGATGTAGTTATCCGGACTCTTCCCCCCTGGCGTACTTGCCTATGCGGATGTAGTTATCCGGACTCTTCCCCCCCTGGCATACTTGCCTATGTGGATGTAGTTATCCGGACTCTTCCCCCCTGGCGTACTTGCCTATGTGGATGTAGTTATCCAGACTCTTCCCCCCTGGCGTACTTTCCTATGTGGATGTAGTTATCCAGACTCTTCCCCCCTGGCATACTTGCCTATGTGGATGTAGTTATCTGGACTCTTCCCCCCTGGCGTATTTGCCTATGTGGATGTAGTTATCCGGACTCTTCCCCCCTGGTGTACTTTCCTATGTGGATGTAGTTATCCGGACTCTTCTCCCCTGGCGTACTTGCCTATGTGGATGTAGTTATCCGGACTCCCCCCCCCCCCCCTGGCGTACTTGCCTATGTGGATGTAGTTATCCGGACTCTTCCCCCCCTGGCGTACTTGCCTATGTGGATGTAGTTATCCGGACTCTTCCCCCCCTGGCGTACTTGCCTATGTGGATGTAGTTATCCAGACTCTTCCCCCCTGGCGTACTTGCCTATGTGGATGTAGTTATCCGGACTCTTCCCCCCTGGCGTACTTGCCTATGTGGATGTAGTTATCCGGACTCTTCCCCCCTGGCGTACTTGCCTATGTGGATGTAGTTATCCGGACTCTTCCCCCCTGGCGTACTTGCCTATGTAGATGTAGTTATTAGGACTCATCTCCCCTGGCTCTTTTCTGTTCCTGCTTCCTGGTCTTAGCATGTGACTGCGAGCCTATGAAAGTAGCCATGGAATGTTATATCTGTTCCTTCGCCTCCTCGTTACATTCCTTTACTTAGAGGCTAGGGCGTGTGTTTTCTATTAACCTCTTAATGCCAAACGCCCCCTAGCGGTAACGCGGGCGTGACGGAAATTATTAAATTATACATTTCATTAATTTAATAATATATAATAAACTGCTCACCTCAATATTTTGATTAAATATCCTTATGATATATCCATTCCTTCTGGGAAAGTGGTTTTTAAGCCCAAAACGTCGAGATAAAACTTTGTAAATAACGTTGGAAACTCTGACCTAATTCTCAAACATGTATTGCAGCTTGATGTCACACCATAAACAATGTGCTGGTAAACTGTTCTGCTTAATTGTATTTCACAAAACTTTGGTTTAAAAAATCATTATACCTTTAGGCTTCAAGAAAAAATACTTTAAAACTTTCATAAGGCTGTACATGATTTTTTTCCAATTTTAAACCGACTTGTGCTTTTTTGCACTTGATTACGACTCGTTCGGCTGTGTTCACTTTGGCGTTGTGAAACTCAGCCAGTTTCTGGAGTACCAATCCAACGGCTTAGTATATGTTAGCCAGAGTGGTTTTGAACTTGTTTCCAGAGAATTATGCAAAACCGTCGTCAATTGGGTGTATTTCTTTGACTGATAGCACAATAGGCCTATCTGAAGTGGGAAAAACTGTCTTCGACCTGCCTCCAGTCCGAGTATTATTTGCTTTCCATTGGGTTTTAAAACTGTCTGTCAAATATTCCAGCCAATAGCCAAGACTCTTATCTTTCAAACGAGCCATCATTCAACACTGTAGCCGTCTTATATCAAGGATTTTTTGCCGTGCGTATAAGGAAGTAGCACTCACGCGTAATTATCGAACCAAGATGGCGCAGTGTTTTTACCTTGTAGCATAGCTCGCTACATTCCGTTTAGCAAAGCACAATTAATTAGGTAAGGCCCGCAGTTACATTTTTTTACTTTAGAGTATTTTTGATACAGTTTTTGTGTAGTTATGTCGAGATTTTTGAGGCGTTTATCCCAAGTGCTAGACGAACTGGATAAGCCAGAAGATGTTTTTGCCGAGGGAGACTCATCCTGTCTCAGTGACGCTGAATCCACTGATGACCGAGATGATGTTGCTGACATGTAAGTTGTTTTATCATACTAACAGTGTTATGCTATAAACGCATTGAATTTCGCCATGGCAGGTAACGTCGTTAGGGCTGGTGGTATTACCGATTTTTCGATATACCAGTGTGAATTCACGCAATGCCATGCGGGTTCGTTATTACATTGTCAACTGTATTTTATTGTTTTTCATACAATTAATATTACAAATTGCACATTCCAACAGTATGATAAATAATTTATGAAGTAAACTTAGGGTGTATTGTCTGTGTTGACAAACTCGCACGTGTTACGTGGCGTTGCCAACAACACAGATGTTGTAAGTTTGGTGTAAGCATCGAAGGAAATGTGCAATTTAGCTGCAATGCGTGAATCCCTGTGTTTCTTCTGTGAAGCTAACTAACCTTATATACTTATGCATAAAATCGGTCCCTCTCAGCTAAATTAATATAGATAGTATTACCTTTACAGTGGCAAGCTAGCAAGCAAAATTACAGGTAACAAGCAGCTAGCTATCTATTTGTGTCTGAGATGAGCTACTAAATCGATTTTTTTGAGTGTGAAATGGCTTCTGGAAGTGTTTAGTAAAGTCATTGTTCCACATGAGTAAATTGTTCTGTATGTAGTACAGAAGGCTGTGCAGGTAAACAAAATGGCAATTTATGCATGGTATGAGGGAGAGAACATGATAACATCAGGGAGTACTTGTTTATTATTATTATTGTTGATTGTTGTTGTATAAGGGGGACTAATGGGTATATCAACATGGTGGACAATTCCATGGACAGTGTTAGTGGGGTTTGTAATGATGCAGATTGCTCTCCTGAGGGAATGTGTAGTCTAAATGGCTTCTGTATGAATGGTTAAATAATCTCTCCTCACCCTCCACCCCCATGTTTTGATCCTTTGCCTTTTTTGTTTTTAGTTCATTTTTTTTTAGCTTTTTGGACCCTGCCATTTTGTACTTTCTTTGTGTAAATACGGTAACTTCAGCAATTAGAGGGCAAGGATCTTTTTATTTGTTACAGCAGGGGTGTTTTTATTTTTTATCTAGGAAACTGGTGGACTTTTGATTTTTTATCCACTGCACTTTTAGTAGTACACCTTAGTGCACTTGTATATAGTTGATATATGTTTGTCATGTATAAAGTTTTGCCTCCTAAAACCCAACCCCAACGTCCCTGTCATAGGAGGTGGCAACAGAATAAAGGACAGGACTGGCTAGCAGTAATGTGTAGGGAAGTTTCATACTATTCCCATTATTCATTTGAAAACCTGTTTGCACATTCCTGGACTCATTTCTGGCTAATGGGGCTCTGGTGAAATACACAAGATTCACTGTGCTGCTACATGGGTTTTGACAGCTTTTTGTGACCTCGGGTAGTTAGTTGTGTAATATGAAGAGCAACAAGAACACGTCTAAAAATGAACTTTTATTGCCAATATTGACAAATTATCTAATTTTTTTTGTAAAAACCTAAAAAATAAATCATATTGAGACCTTTCTGGAACATTGCCATTTTTGGCACATTTGGCAGCATTTGGCACCATTTGGATAACGAAAAAGGTTCATCTGAAAAAAACCCTGTAAAATTTGAATGGTTTGAGATATTGACACCAGATTGTTACCAGAGGTAGGCAGCATATTGATGAATCAGATAGAGGAGTCATTTCCTTGATTGCATTTGTAGCTCCCCAGGTAAAAATTCTTAAACTTGAATGTAGGTACCCGTTTTTTGTTTTTTTATATTTTCTGTACATAAATTGTTGTAGTTAAATATCAAAAACTGGATTTCTATGAGTTCTCACTGCTTAGTCGTAACACTGCAGGTGTCTTCTTTAATAAAAGCCATGAACCATATTTGTACCATTTATAGTTTTTGAGATAACCACCTTTGTTTGTCACTAGTGAAAACAGGCGAAAATTGGCCTATTTTGCCCTCGGTAGGAAGAGGTTAAGCTTGCTTTAGTCATTTTTGATATTAAAGTTATGGGACGACGGTGCTCCGTCGGCTCGCCTGTAAAATGTTTCTCTCTCCTGGGAGATCGGGCGTTTACCCCTTTATGTTCTCTGTGACTATGTGACTGCGAGCCTATGAAAGTAGCCATGGAATGTTATATCTGTTCCTTCGCCTCCTCGTATACTAATTTGTATTTGTTTGCAGTGTTCGGTACGTTTGGTGTGTGTTATTTGTGCCATTATGCTACTCGCCTGTTCTTATGCGTCTCATTACCGAGACAGGGCGTTTATTATTTCTGGCTCTTTCTTTAGTCACTTTGCTCGTAGAAGTATGGGAGCCTAGTGCTTTGTCCATTAGCCTTATTTGGTTTTCTTACTGAGAAACCTGACGTTTGCGCTTCTACTCATTGGTGTGTGACAGTGAACCGGTTAGTAGCTTTGGTACGTGTGTTCCCTGCCTTGTCTCCTCTCTTAACTGCAGGGTTTCCCGCCTTAGTGGCCTTAGGGCTTAATGAATCCCCTTGCTGCGTTTGGCTCCTCCTACCTCACACGTCACGCCGCCATTACAGTTTTATTTTCATGTCAGTTTAACACAATTCTTTGACCCAAATAAAGTCAGATCTTCTAAGCACATATTAACAGAGGCTCACAAACCCACAACTCATAGACAATTTTCTTTACAGCAAAGGAGCAAGTCTACAAAAACAAAGCCTGGTGACACGTGCCTTTCTACTAATGAAGGGGGCCAAAATTACAATTCACACCAGCTTTTGCCTTCATCTTAAGAAGTGCTGGTTCATTTGCCACAAGTTATAGTGATGCAAGAATAAAACAATACAACTAATTATATTAATAAAATGCTCGAGATGCTCAAAGCACAGAATCTCTTATGAGAGTACGATGGAATGCACATACAATTATGTGTACAATATACAAATTCATTCTCTAAATAAATTATATCAAACATCTATGGTAATAGCACACGTTTTGATCATAGTGAGTTGAGAATGCTTCATCCATTCAGTTCTGAAGTGAATAGTATAATCCATTTGTGTAAATTGAATGGACCAATTCTCTTAAAATTGCTGAAATCTAACCTTCTGATTATGATGGCATTTTACATGCAATTTGTGTTAAGGTGTCGTTATATTTTACAATATAAAAAAAATATAAAATTTACAAATATCTAGTATGTCTTAAAGGCGTTTGCTGAAGAAAATTTGAAATTATAGAAAAACAAAAAGTAATTTCGGGTCATATAGGCCCTAGCATAATAGGAAGATTAAGGCTATCTATGCCCACATACACCGATGGCTTCTCTGGCAGCAACATTGTTAAAATAGTTTAGAAATGTGTAATTTCACTACAGAAGTAGTTTTGAACACGGTTTTGAGACAACATTACAAACTGCTCTGTGAACTGAATCCAAACCTGTTACCATTATTAATATTCACATGGCATTTTCCTCCCAACTTGGGGATTTTTGTTGCAGGAAAGTTGGGTTGACTCCAATTCTGTTGCGGATGTTTCGAGAAAGGGCCTTCATGAATTATTTGAGGACACATTTCCATGAGAAAGACCTGAAAGATATTCTCATAATGAGGGGCCTTGGGGCCTTGTGGCCTGCCTGAGAGCGTAATCAGTTTGAAACACTCCCGGCCACAGGTCTCTGATCCCCAATGTAATTAAGCCAGTGGCAGCGAGGACACTGGTCCAACACAGAGTAATGAGATACTCAGGGCTCCAATCCAGCCAGAGGCACTTCACATTAGACATTTACTAGGTGAGAGGAAGTTTCTCTTCCTCGGAAAGTCGAAAAAGGGACATGGGGTTTCTTTTATTGCTTTTAAAAAGCGCCATGCAACAACGGACATGAACTGATTTGAGGACAAATGGATTATATAATTACTTATTGAGGGGTTAAATAATTGGTAGATAAATAGATGAATTGCACATTGGCTAAATAATGGCCAGGTAAATGGTAAATGTGCAATTTATCTATTTTACTATCAATTATTTAACAAGCATCTACAAAATCTGAACGTGTGAAACTCCTGCTAATGGAGCCTGTACTAGAGTGCTGAATTCCTATGGAGAGCATTACAGAGGGTGGAATGGAGTGAGTGTGAGCGCAGTTACTGTGCCATTCTGGAATACCCTCTGGATACCCACAGTCAGGTCCAAAACAGGGAAGATCCCTCTGCCCACTGGATACCCACAGTCAGGTCCAAAACAGGGAAGATCCCTCTGCCCTCTGGATACCCACAGTCAGGTCCAAAACAGGGAAGATCCCTCTGCCCTCTGGATACCCACAGTCAGGTCCAAAACAGGGAAGATCCCTCTGCCCTCTGGATACCCACAGTCAGGTCCAAAACAGGGAAGATCCCTCTGCCCTCTGGATACCCACAGTCAGGTCCAAAACAGGGAAGATCCCTCTGCCCTCTGGATACCCACAGTCAGGTCCAAAACAGGGAAGATCCCTCTGCCCTCTGGATACCCACAGTCAGGTCCAAAACAGGGAAGATCCCTCTGCCCTCTGGATACCCACAGTCAGGTCCAAAACAGGGAAGATCCCTCTGCCCTCTGGATACCCACAGTCAGGTCCAAAACAGGGAAGATCCCTCTGCCCTCTGGATACCCACAGTCAGGTCCAAAACAGGGAAGATCCCTCTGCCCTCTGGATACCCACAGTCAGGTCCAAAACAGGGAAGATCCCTCTGCCCTCTGGATACCCACAGTCAGGTCCAAAACAGGGAAGATCCCTCTGCCCTCTGGATACCCACAGTCAGGTCCAAAACAGGGAAGATCCCTCTGCCCTCTGGATACCCACAGTCAGGTCCAAAACAGGGAAGATCCCTCTGCCCTCTGGATACCCACAGTCAGGTCCAAAACAGGGAAGATCCCTCTGCCCTCTGGATACCCACAGTCAGGTCCAAAACAGGGAAGATCCCTCTGCCCTCTGGATACCCACAGTCAGGTCCAAAACAGGGAAGATCCCTCTGCCCTCTGGATACCCACAGTCAGGTCCAAAACAGGGAAGATCCCTCTGCCCTCTGGATACCCACAGTCAGGTCCAAAACAGGGAAGATCCCTCAGGTGAGCTGTGGCTCATCTGATTGTTCCAAAACACGTTGGGCTCTATCTTACACTCGGCTCTAAGCTCTAAGGTAACCCAAACGCAAGTGTCTTTGCTAGTTTCAGGTCTACGCAGTTGTCATTTTACCATCCAGCCCCCACAACCTGGAGGACAGGGAGAAGAACAGCTGGATAAATGAATTTAACTTTTTGGGAAAATTGTTGAGAAAAATAATTGATATTTGCTATACCACATGTTTTAATAGCAAGTTAACTTGCGCCCATCTGACCGAGTTGGTCTTAAGATGAGGTGTGGCCAGGCGCATTTGTTGGCGTCATGCTATTTTCAAGCCTGGTCTTAAGTCATGTTGCAAATGTTATGCTAACGGCGCAATATTAAGATAGTTATATGCGTCTACATAGGCGTGTGCACAATGCGCGTACGCCCTCCTCTCCTGTCAGTTACACACACAGGGGCACTCACAACCATGCATAAAAATATCAAGATTACAATGTGAAATATTAATATTGTGTAAAAAAATACATAATAGTAAAAGGGTCCATTGGTCCATATACCTGTTCCTCAGTGAAGGGGAATGCCACCTTAAATTGCGTTTATACCGCCAGGTTTTAACAAACTTCTATCATCTCCTGGCAGCTGAGCTGGAGACAAATTCCTGCTGTCCCTGTATGATCTCCCCATTGCTGTGAAATTAAGGGCTGCACTACATTGTTTCCAGCATCTCCTAAATTCAATCAGAGGCATATCCCAATCAGCCATAAATTCAGCCATACATGCAGTTACCTCAAGACTAGGCCGACATGCCAATGAACACGTGCATGTCCCCATCACATCTGTCAGCCAAGAATGGGTAAAGCAGGAGTTCACGGTAAACTTTGGATTTCCTGGGGTTCTGCCCCAGCAGAGAACGCGCTTATATTTGTGAAATGTAAGGGAGCCCACTGCATCAACATCCAGGCGATTTGCGATTCTATGTGTAAGGTTAAGCTACACATGTATTCGCAAATTATCCTGGATCAAGCTATGACTCTATATTGGCCAATAGTTCCTGCAATCCTCCACTCTTCTGTTAGGGAAAATGGCTTTCCCTGATTTGGGCCCCACTTACCTCTCCGAAATCCAGAGGATCTGGCAGTGCTGGGGGACCAGGGTCCTCTGGCAAAATGTCTTCTTCTATAACATCTCCAACCCTCAGACAGATGTTGTGCAGGAAGGCACAAGTAAGGGTGACTTCAAAACAAAGACCTGTGCCCAAGTTAAACAATTTAAAGGCAATGCTACCAAATACTAACAGAGTCTGACCCACTGGAAATGTGATGAAAGAAATAAAAGCAGAAATAAATAATTCTACTATCATTCGGACATTTCACATTCTTAAAATAAAGTTGTGATGCTAACTGACCTAAGACAGGGAATGTTTACTACTAGGATTAAATGTCAGGATTTGTGAAAAACTGAGTTTAAATGGATTTGGCTAAGGTGTATGTAAACTTTCAACTTCAACTGTATGTATACATAAGCTCTAGATGATATCCCAGCCATAGTCTTGTGCTGGAGGGTGGAGGGTGTTTAGTAAAATATTAAAGGCTGCTCTGGAGATCTGCATCTTCATCCAAATCTGCATCACTGGGGTGTTTGAGTTGAGCATCACTGGGTCACTGGTGAGTTGAGCATGTTATAAGAAGCCCTCGTCTAGAAGAAAAACCTAAAAATAATTTAGCAAACTGGCTTGCTGATCTGCAGTGTACATACTTTAATTCCATAATCTATATAATTCCTGTTGTCACAGGATGATAGGTGTAGGTTGAATTGGAACTGTTAGGTCAGGGTTAGAGTTGACTAATGGTAGAAATAGATCTATGCAGTATTTACAAAACTGAAATTGGTATTGGAGCCTTGTCTCCTGTTTAGGATGACATAAATGCAAGTTACTCTTGCTTACAATACCACATATCGTATACTACTGGCGACTTGTATTTAATATGAATTTTAAGCAAAGCATGCGCCTGAATGATAGGATCAGGGATCAGGGGATAAAACCCTTGGCCTCTGAGTGTGTGCTGTTATTAAATGCGTGACAACTTCCTCCGGTGGCAGAAGTCAGGGTTAGTCGTGTCCACGGCAACGAGTGAGGTCTGAAGTCCCGTCTCATAAACCCTGGCAACCCGGCGACATTGCAGACTTCACGTCCTAATGTTGAGCACTTCAGTCAACGTCACAGTGCGTAAGACAATGGTGCACTGGGCGTGGCTACTGAAATGGTGCACTGGGCGTGGCTACTGAAATGGTGCACTGGGTGTGGCTACTGAAATGGTGCACTGGGCGTGGCTACTGAAATGGTGCACTGGGCGTGGCTACTGAAATGGTGCACTGGGCGTGGCTACTGAAATGGTACACTGGGCGTGGCTACTGAAATGGTGCACTGGGCGTGGCTACTGAAATGGTGCACTGGGCGTGGCTACTGAATTGGTGCACTGGGCGTGGCTACTGAAATGGTGCACTGGGCGTGGCTACTGAAATGGTGCACTGGGCGTGGCTACTGAAATGGTGCACTGGGCGTGGCTACTGAAATGGTGCACTGGGCGTGGCTACTGAAATGGTGCACTGGGCGTGGCTACTGAAATGGTGCACTGGGCGTGGCTACTGAAATGGTGCACTGGGCGTGGCTACTGAAATGGTGCACTGGGCGTGGCTACTGAAATGGTGCACTGGGCGTGGCTACTGAAATGGTGCACTGGGCGTGGCTACTGAAATGGTGCACTGGGCGTGGCTACTGAAATGGTGCACTGGGCGTGGCTACTGAAATGGTGCACTGGGCGTGGCTACTGAAATGGCGCACTGGGCGTGGCTACTGAAATAGTGCACTGGGCGTGGCTACTGAAATGGTGCACTGGGCGTGGCTACTGAAATTTGTTATTATCAAGGGGAGGAACATTTATTTCCATCCAGACTTTTGGCCGAGATCTTGTATTGACGACGGGAGAGTCGAACCACTCCGTAAAGTGTTCTCCAGCACATCCCAAAGACTTTCAATGGGGTTAAGGTCAGGAATCTGGTGGCTAATTCATGTGTGAAAATGATTCCTCGTGCTCCCTGAACCACTCTTTCACAATTTGAGCCCGATGAATTTTGGCATTGTCATCTTGGCATATGCCCATTGATGGGATAACCTGGTCATTCAGTACATTCAGGTACTTCGCTGACTTCATTTTATTGCTGCATAATGTTGCTGAGCCTAGACCTGACCAACTGAAGCAACCCCAGATCATAACACTGCCTTCAGAGGCTTGTACAGTGGGCACTATGCATGACAGGTGCAATGGCGACTTTTTTTTTGGCCGGGCAGTGTATAATAGCTGTGTTAGGGGTGTGAATCTTTGGCTTCACAGCGATTCGATTCGATTAATGATTCAGTAGTTGGCGATTCGATTCAAGGACACATTTTTTTTTTTTGTTGGAACGATTCGATTCGATTCGATTCTGTAAACCACGATTCGATTCAGTAACTTTTAACCAAAATTCTATATCCATGAAATAAACATGCAATAATGCGAGTGAGACTATCTGTATTCTTCTGAAAGGTGAAAAAATAAACAGACAACAGAATTACTTATTAAACATATTTATTCTATAAAACATAGTAGTCCTGCATAATATTTTATGCTGAATACAAAAATGTAATTAAACATGGCTCAGTTATTTTGAACATTTTTCAATAGGCTACATGCTGGCAGGGGAGAGAGTGGGTGGGTGAGTGAGTGAGTTAAGAGTCAGTGAGTGAGTAAGAGGGTGGGTGAGAGTGAGTGAGAGGGTGAGTGAGTGAGTGAGTGAGAGGGTGGGTGAGAGTGAGTGGGTGGGTGAGTGAGTGAGAGGGTGGGTGAGAGTGAGTGAGTGGGTGGGTGAGTGAGTGGGTGAAATGCACCAGTAGAGGGTGAGGGGGAAAAAAACTCTTGGCGGTACTTCCTTGCAGGCTGACTAGCTCAGTGTTTCCCCAACCATTATCTTGGCCGGGCGGGACAAGGGGGAAAATAAATAATTTTAATGAAAAAAAAAAATAATTTATATTATTCTTTTTTAAAAATATATATAATATTTTTTTATTTTTTTTATGTAGCTGCAATATTTCCCTTACCGCAGAATGCGGGAATGATCAAAATAGCATCTGGAAAAACCCTTGCCAAAACAGCTTCGGTTTCCCGTTAGGCCTAATTAAAATTTTCAATGGCAGCGCTGATATTATGAGGGTGTAATTATAGTTTCCGCCTCTACGCAAAATGGCGCACTTTCACCGCCCGGCCTGAAAAAAAATCTAGGGGAAACACTGTAGCTGGTGACAGAGTTACGGATTACCGAGCTGCATTTCACAAAAAAATGTGTAAACTAAGTCTTAAAACAATAATCATAATTAAGAATCGCGATTCATTAGATTTAAAGCATTTATATCGATTATTGGTGAAGCCAAAGCGATTCATTCTATTTATTTATTTTAGCAGATCGATTTAGTTGCATCGGTAGGACTGACCATCGATTCATCGATGAATCGCATGAATCGTTACACTCCTAAGCTGTGTGTATTGTTTTGGTGGAAATAATCAGTTTTGAGAAGAGAGAACATGGTTTGGAGGGCTGTGTTTCATTTTGCAAGCGATTTGTGGAGTTTTGACAAGGTGGGTAACTCTTTTCAGTTTTGTGTTTAGAGTTTTGAGCCACAGTTTCTGGAAATGTGTTTAAACATTTGGGAAAAACTAAGTGGAAATGAAGAAAAGAATAAAGACCCAGGAAAAATGGGCGAAAGCTCATAGACTCGAGCGGAAAAGAAAGGAAGAAAATAACAGAGTACCTCTTGCCCAATAAAATATCAAAGAGCAAAAAATAAAGAGGTAAACAGAAACGAGGCATACCAAGGAAACTGTCAACTGGAGGGACAGATAGCCAAGGAAGGGACTTAGTGAAAAGGAGAAAAGAAATCTTAAATAAGAACCTCCTAACACACTCAAGGCAAGTCCCACGTGTCTCTAACAATATGGCCAAAAAGAAAAGCAGTCGTCTTGGTCCTATACCTGCGTTACTGTAACCTCCGCCGTTTCCCTCCAGTCCACCTTCCTTTCACTTCTAGTGTTTTCCCATTCCTCTTGTTCCAAATACTGTTGTGTTTTTCAGTTCACCCTGTCTGTCCCGTGTTTGTGCAAGCAGGGCATGGTTTCCTCGTTTTCTCCTCGTTATCATTCAGCCTATCACTCTCCCCTTCTGCTCACATTCCGCACACACTTTAATTATCCCATCAGTACCCGCACACATTCCTCACTCCTTTTAGTTATTCAATTAGCCCTTTCACCTGTTCCCCTCTCTATTTAAGTTCCCCTCTTTCTCAGTTTCATCGCCAGTTTGTTTCATTTGTCAGCCCAGTCTTGACATCCCCCAGCCATGTCTGTTTGCCTCCTTACTCGTGCCTAACCTGTTTGTTGTTTCTTTTGCTCCTCGCTCCAGCCCGTCCAGCCTGCTTCCTGTCCCTGTTCGCTCCAGCCCCTTCTCCAGTCCAGCCCATTAGTTTCACCAACCCCGTTTCCAGCCCTTCACCTAGTTTTTCCCGTTTTGTGCCCTATTGTCTTCTGCCTAATAAATTACTCCTCTGCAGAGTCCTTTTGCCTAAGTTCTGTCTCCGAGTCCTGCATTTGGGTCCATACCAGTGTTCATTACCATAACAGTTACCTGGCTTAGTGTGAGTGAAAGACAACACAAAAGCGCCGATCTGAGAAAACGCCCAGCTTAAGTAGAGCCGCGAGCAGCTGAAACCACTCACACTTAATTGATCTCAGAAGGCGGAAAAAACAAACAAGAGAGTGCCCTCTAACGGCCTCGAGTGGCAACACCTGCAGAAAGGAGAGAGCAGGCTGCAAAACCATGACAGGAAAAAAAGGTGAAAGATTGGGAGAGGGATAAAATTGGTATAGGGATAAGGAGAGCGGGAAAAAATAAACACTTTAGCTAACTATTCCAAATCCTATTTGGAACTATTCTCAAGGGCAAACAAAACGAGCATTTGGTTCAGACTTCAGACAGGATTTCTTAGTGGGTCAGGACGGTTTTATTCGCCTCAAACTATGGGAGGAGTTATGTAATGAGATCAAAGTATGTATTGGTTGAGGCTTCACGTCTACGTCACCATGGACCCATTTTGACTCCACCCTTTTTTTCAGCATACAGGAATAAAGAGATTTATAGTTGCTCCATACATATCTTAATAGTGTCGGGACAACAGACTACATTTCTATGAATTCCACAGGAAACCCAAAAGACATTTAAAACATGACCCCAGCATGACGTCCGTAGCCAATCCTGTTGCTCGGAAATACGAGTAAGGGTCATAAAACCATAAAACAGAGAAGACTGAAGAATTCCAGTCTCTCTCCCCAATTCAATTCTCTTCCATCTCTTCCTCCATCGTGCAGCAGCACAGCTGCACAAATCTTGTCTTCCCCCTTTTGCTAGCTACACAGCTACAAAGTTGGGCCGCAGAGAGAGACGCAAGGAACGGGTTAGCTTGCCTACGGCATCTAACCATAGAACTGAATTAACGCAACTCAGACCAAGGTGTGTTCCAGCCACGGACAAAGACGCAGGCGATAACCAGACAACGTCGGATAAAGACACAAACCAGTAGAAAGACAAAAGGAGACGCCCTGACCATCCACCTCACGGACAAGCTAGACTTCAGTAAGACTGATCAAACATCCCAGGCATAGCTTAGGATATTAGTCTGAATTGTTTATTGGTAATTTGATTGTATCTCGCCTTTGTGCGATAATAGCTGTATAAACTTGTTGCGCTGGTTAGCAAGCTAGCTGGCTGGCCTACCGTTTCACTGCTAATGTGGTAGTAGCTACTACCTCACTGGTTTGCCCCTCTATCCTAACACTGACTAACATTCGTGTGATATGATCTAATTTTAGTTTACTGTAGATGGTTAACAGTATTTCCTCACCGAAGTGCGTGAACTTATTTACAGTAACGTCAGATTTGAGATCAATAACCACCATCGTGCTGCGACACAGTTCTTACTCCACGTGATTCCTTTGTTCCCTGAACGTACACATGGCATAGGCCTACACACCAACACACACACACACACACACACACACACCCATATGTGCACACACACATAAATGCTACAATACGCACACAACACAATATGTCTATTTAGTAGAATGTAATATTCATGGTTTTCTTTGTTTAATAAATCTATTTTTGTTAAACCTGGTGTCTGTTCTGATATCCTATGAACACGAGGACTGAGTCAACCTAATCATTAGAACGTAATACCTTCAACCCTTATGAATTATTAGTTATTAGTGCTTTGATGGTAAATTGAAGTCGTAGTAATTATAATCCATAATAATCGAATGAGGCTGATTTAATTTTAACCTAACTTAAGAATAATAAGGGTAAACCTCATTATTCCACAGTTATTGCCTATATTTCTGGCATCCCATGTAAGAGTTTATATACAGTATATATATATATATATACGTATATATATATATATACAGAGGCATATTCCTTACATTTATGGCGCCTCGTCGTGGTGCAGGTTTCGCTTGTCCGCAGATAAATGATCGCTCCACATCTGGAACAGTTCAGTGAATAAATAACGTGTGTAACGTGTGTAACGTGTGTAACGTGTGATGGCCCCATACATCATTGCCAACTTGTGGTGGTGAAAGAGTTTGGCAGGAGGGGGAGATACAAGTCTTATCATAACCTCAGGAAACAAATATTGTTACGAGCACCAGGTGTTTTATCTTCAAGAACAAGATGCTTTTAATTGAATGCAGAGTCGAAAAAGAGCAACGCATATGTTATAACCTAAAGCCGTGCAGCTTCTGGCTTTCGCTCTAGAATTAAATTTGTTTTTGATCCTGACAAACACTGGCACTGGCCTATAGTGCTATGCCTATTGGGTAAACGGTGCCATGGCTGTACTTAGAAAAGGTTCAAGTGTTCATCAAAATGTAAGTAAATATAAAGAAATGAATACATATTGCTCCGTGACATTAAAATCACTCTAACCTATCTGATGTGCCCACGTGAAGAACACGTCAAGAACACGTCAAGAACACGTCAAGAACACGTCAAGAACAAAACTGTGTTCAGAAAACAGTCTATAAACAGTGAGCTGTAAGTGCACCTTAGAAAATATGAGATCATACAGATCCAGAGGGTGAGTTAGGGATTGATATAACAGACTGCCACATGTAGACAGATCCAGAGGGTGAGTTAGGGATTGATATAACAGACTGCCACATGCAGACAGATCCAGAGCGTGAGTTAGGGATTGATATAACAGACTGCCACATGTAGACAGATCCAGAGGGTGAGTTAGGGATTGATATAACAGACTGCCACATGTAGACAGATCCAGAGGGTGAGTTAGGGATTGATATAACAGACTGCCACATGTAGACAGATCCAGAGGGTGAGTTAGGGATTGATATAACAGACTGCCACATGTAGACAGATCCAGAGGGTGAGTTAGGGATTGATATAACAGACTGCCACATGTAGACAGATCCAGAGGGTGAGTTAGGGATTGATATAACAGACTGCCACATGTAGACAGATCCAGAGGGTGAGTTAGGGATTGATATAACAGACTGCCACATGTAGACAGATCCAGAGGGTGAGTTAGGGATTGATATAACAGACTGCCACATGTAGACAGATCCAGAGGGTGAGTTAGGGATTGATATAACAGACTGCCACATGTAGACAGATCCAGAGGGTGAGTTAGGGATTGATATAACAGACTGCCACATGTAGACAGATCCAGAGGGTGAGTTAGGGATTGATATAACAGACTGCCACATGTAGACAGATCCAGAGGGTGAGTTAGGGATTGATATAACAGACTGCCACATGTAGACAGATCCAGAGGGTGAGTTAGGGATTGATATAACAGACTGCCACATGTAGACAGATCCAGAGGGTGAGTTAGGGATTGATATAACAGACTGCCACATGCAGACAGATCCAGAGGGTGAGTTAGGGATTGATATAACAGACTGCCACATGTAGACAGATCCAGAGGGTGAGTTAGGGATTGATATAACAGACTGCCACATGTAGACAGATCCAGAGGGTGAGTTAGGGATTGCTATAACAGACTGCCACATGTAGACAGATCCAGAGGGTGAGTTAGGGATTGATATAACAGACTGCCACATGTAGACAGATCCAGAGGGTGAGTTAGGGATTGATATAACAGACTGCCACATGTAGACAGATCCAGAGGGTGAGTTAGGGATTGCTATAACAGACTGCCACATGTAGACAGATCCAGAGGGTGAGTTAGGGATTGATATAACAGACTGCCACATGTAGACAGATCCAGAGGGTGAGTTAGGGATTGATATAACAGACTGCCACATGTAGACAGATCCAGAGGGTGAGTTAGGGATTGATATAACAGACTGCCACATGTAGACAGATCCAGAGGGTGAGTTAGGGATTGATATAACAGACTGCCACATGTAGACAGATCCAGAGGGTGAGTTAGGGATTGCTATAACAGACTGCCACATGTAGACAGATCCAGAGGGTGAGTTAGGGATTGATATAACAGACTGCCACATGTAGACAGATCCAGAGGGTGAGTTAGGGATTGATATAACAGACTGCCACATGTAGACAGATCCAGAGGGTGAGTTAGGGATTGATATAACAGACTGCCACATGTAGACAGATCCAGAGGGTGAGTTAGGGATTGATATAACAGACTGCCACATGTAGACCGATCCAGAGGGTGAGTTAGGGATTGATATAACAGATTGCCACATGTAGACCGATCCAGAGGGTGAGTTAGGGATTGCTATAACAGACTGCCACATGTAGACAGATCCAGAGGGTGAGTTAGGGATTGATATAACAGACTGCCACATGTAGACAGATCCAGAGGGTGAGTTAGGGATTGATATAACAGACTGCCACATGTAGACAGATCCAGAGGGTGAGTTAGGGATTGATATAACAGACTGCCACATGTAGACAGATCCAGAGGGTGAGTTAGGGATTGATATAACAGACTGCCACATGTAGACCGATCCAGAGGGTGAGTTAGGGATTGATATAACAGATTGCCACATGTAGACAGATCCAGAGGGTGAGTTAGGGATTGATATAACAGACTGCCACATGTAGACAGATCCAGATGGTGAGTTAGGGATTGATATAACAGACTGCCACATGTAGACAGATCCAGAGGGTGCGTTAGGGATTGATATAACAGATTGCCACATGCAGACAGATCCAGAGGGTGAGTTAGGGATTGATATAACAGACTGCCACATGTAGACAGATCCAGAGGGTGAGTTAGGGATTGATATAACAGACTGCCACATGTAGACAGATCCAGAGGGTGAGTTAGGGATTGATATAACAGACTGCCACGTTTGCTTTTTTTTTCTTCAGTTCGGACCCCAATAACTTATTATTTATTGGCATTTGTTGCTTAATGTTTTTCAAACCTTTTTTTTCCTGCACTTTGTAAGTCACTCCAGACCATATGATAATAATTGACTGAAATATTAATGTCATGTAAACGCATATATTTTGAGGACCCATACTGTATATTCTTTGCAGTATTAATATTTTTCAGCTGACTGGAAGATGAAAGCCACTGAATTCCTTGTCTGTTCCTAATTAATGTCTTTCAATATCTCACGGGCAATGGACACACCAATTAGTAAAATACCAAATCTCCCCAGAAGACTACAGTTACATCTCCTATATATTAGCTTTGCAGTTAAAAGCTTGCTTTAAAACTCAACCAGATTAAGTCACGGCGCTAATGAGATGCTTCAGCTTAGAACAAATTTGCACCTGTAACCTGCGGAAATATAGCCGTAGCAGTTGAAAAATTGCCTTGATGGTTTTCTGTGCCACGAAAATTTATCTTTGAGATGATTTTATTGCATGGTTACCCCAGGCAATTAACTCAATAAATCTTAACTGTCAGAGAGCTGGCTCAGCTCCAACAATAAATTAAATGCTCAGAACCAGTAAATAAAAAGGGTTTCAGAAATCTAATTTAGGATATTATTTAGCAGCTGGGCTAGAAGAGCTTCCTCTAATAATGAGTCTTTAAAGGAGCATTTTGTACACATCAGAGACATTGGCAAGTAATATGTGCAGATATGAATATACGCATCTCAATTGATGAACAATGAAATGAGTAGTTATTATTCTCATGAAAGATAAACATGTTTTGGGTTGTGTGATATTTGATTTGTTATTTATGGAATATGTATATGTATGTAATACATTTATATATACAGTACCAGTCAAAAGTTTGGACACACCTACTCATAGAAGGTTTTTTTCCCGTTATTTTTACTGTTTTCCACATTTTGGAATAGTAAAGACATCAAAACTATGAGATAACACAAATTAAATTAAACAAAAAAAAAAAAGTCTTATATTTTAGATTCTTCAAAGTAGCCACCCTTTGCCTTGATAATGGCTTTGCACATTCTTGCCATTCTCTCAAACAACTTCTGTGGTAAACAGGTATTCCACAGGTAAAAAGGTGATGCCATCATGACTGTATAAAAGGATATCAAAAGACTCCTGATATCTTATTTCCAGGTACTCTTAGAAGCGATACTATAACCTCTGCATTTGAATGGATCTCTATGGGAATTGGGGGTGGGACTAGATTTAGCTTTAAATTACACTGGAACAGTGTGGTTGGCTAAATGGCTCTAAGTCATCAAGGGTCTGATGTATCAAACAAGCCTTAAACCATCACTCTGCTGCCAGATATGCAGTAGATACGGATGGATCACTTGAAGGGTTGTTTTTCCTGACAAATTTTCCTATTGAACTCTATGGAAAAATAAGTCAGGAGAAGAACCCTTCAAGTCATCCAATCGAAAATGTGTGGACAGAACTGAAAAAGCGTGTGCGAGCAAGGAGGCCTACAAACCTGCCTCAGTTACATCAGTTCTGTCAGTCTGTCACCAGTTCAGCCAAAATTCCAGCAACTTATTGTGAGAAGCTTGTGGAAGGCTACCTGAAATGTTTGACCCAAGTTAAACAATTTAAACGCAATGCTACCAAATACTAACAGAGTGTATGCAAACTTCTGACCCACTGGGAATGTGATGAAAGAAATAAAAGCTGAAATAAATAATTCTCTCTACTATTATTCTGACATTTCACATTTCACTTAAAATAAAGTTGTGATCCTAACTGACCTAAGACAGGGAATGTTTACTAGGATTAAATGTCAGGAATTGTGAAAAACTGAGTTTAAATGGATTTGGCTAAGGTGTATGTAAACCTTCGACTTCAACTGTGTGTGTGTATATATATATATATATACAGTATATATATATTATATATATATATCCAAAGTTCCCCTGGGGTAGTTGTGAGACTCTCTTTATCTCTTATCGTATCTATTAGGAAAATCTTTGTTGATTACTTGAGGGTATAACAGGTTAATGCAGTATTAGTGCTGCGGAAGAGGTCTTTAAAGGCATCAAGATTACAGTGTCGTAGTTACATGGTTTCCCTGGAGCTCGCCAAATGGCACTTGCAGTATGGGTGGGTAGAACAGTCAGAATGTGCCGCAGGGTGCCGTGTTGTCCACAACTCAGTATTGAGAAGGCACTGTAAAAACATTAAGTCAGCACCAAGTACATACTCCAGCAATGGCTGCAACAACTATTCAGGCCTTTTAGCCTTTTTGCCCCCTAGTGGTAAAATATTGTTATTGTCAATAATAACTGAGGGAGCTGTTTTGTGAGTGAAGGACAAGATGAAAAAAAATCAAAATCAAAATCAAACAAACCAAAAATACTTGAAAAACAGAATGCCTTGAATTTACAGAAATGTTTAATAAAAACTTCTTTCTTCAATTTTTCCATTTCCATACAATAGCATAATTGGGCCCTCTTACAGAGAAGCAATTATACTGGTTATACATTTTTAGATAGACATTAAACATTTAAAAACAACACCTCTTACATTTTTATACAATACATATGACAGTTTTCTTATAAAATAAACATACAATAAGCAAAAATAATATAATAAAAAAAATCTCTGCAGAACTCGTAACTTGTGCAACACATTTGAAATACAAAGCTAACCAGGCAGGAAAGTTTCTTTATACACAAAGCAATAGAAAATTAACAACTATACAATATTTAATCAACAGCATAACAATTACCCTGCTCTGTACAAAAAAACCAAACAAAAACTTTACAAGGAGAGCATGCTTGGAACAAAGACATCTTCTGCCATTGCAATTCATGAGTACAAAGTCCATCCTCGCCTGCCAAAACTCAACGAGGGTGAGAAGGCTATTGACCCTGTTCCCCCCAACATTTAATCAAGGTCAAGCATTCATTAAGGAAATAGGTAGCATTTCTATAAAGCTCAGGCCTCCGGATAAAAGGTTACTCTGTTTACCAGTGGATGTCTGCTTTGCTTAGCCAATAAATGTTTACCGGAAACATTTGTTGTTCCTTATAAATTGTCCCTTATATACACAGTTTTAGCATCACTGTTGCGCAAAGGCTAAATCATAAAGGTATATATCACAATGGTGACTGATTATCCATTCAACTTTGAACGTGGAAATGTGACTTCCTTCCTTATTATGAAAACATAAAGAACCTGCTGCACGGGAGACTTCGACACTAGTTTAAATTTGTATGTTTTGAAGATCAAAAGACCGACAGAATCTGACAATTAGGAAATAGCTCTAACAAAAAAAGTCCCATCACATTCCACAAGGTGATTAAACACGCAATGTTTGTAGTTGATCCAGAAACGTTTCATTGAATTTCTCTTTTAAAGATCATTTTAGGAGAAGGGGATTACAGCAATGTATAGAAAATGACTTTGTTTTTGCCATAGGGAAAGTAGAAAGAATTTTCTTTGAAACAATACGCACATTATCACAACTGCTCCCTCTTTGAAAACGACTTGATAGCTGAAACTAGGGTAACACACCCTGGGTCAGATTAAATTGAATTATACGTGGGAACAGAACACATAACTAGATAGAATACAAAACACCAGGCTGCCAGAAGGTGAAACAATACAAGTCTGTAATAGTTTCAAGGCAAGACACTTCTGCCGCAGTTATTTCCATCAGTTTTAGGGGGTCTGCAGTATATTCATATAGTAACTATTCATTAGACAGAAGAACATGGAACATTTAGTCTTACTGTACAGGTATTGACAGTTGGCATTGGTAGACCATTGTAATTTCCCCAAGTACAGTACAGTTCATTAATTTGTTTTAGAAGTTAAGGGGCACTTGGATGAAAGACTGAACTTAAATTTCAATTTGAAAAAAAACATTTTAATCTGAACTACAGTCAATATTGACAAAATGAAAGCCAGTATTTAAGAACACAACACCTCATTTGCCATAATCTACCTTCTGCACTTGATGTAATTCTCTGTCGCTCCAAATGGCTTTTCTAGAATTAATATTTTTCTTTTTTACATGAAAATGGATATTGTATGTTCACTTTTTTTTGTGTCGACTTCTTAATGTTTCCCCTTTGACTGGCTTTTTATCCCTAAATGTTAAAAATCTGTGATAAACTTCTCATTTTAGAGCTGAAGGTAAGACATTTGTGAAGTTTAAAACCTGTATGAGAAAGCACCCAGAATCACCACAAAAAGATCTGAGGTAAAAAATAAAAAAAGATGTATATTTTTATACAGCTACAGAGCCTTGGGTCAAAATGACCCCACAGTTGGTACAGGACTTTTGAAAACAGCAATATGTTTATAGTATGTTTACTATTTAATCCCACCAAATTAGAAAAAGTCATACAAGATGGAAAACATATGGTTTTTAAGAGACGTAAAACACTGAATACAGTCAAATTGACCCCGAACATAATATGAGGGTCAATTGAGCGATGCTGTTATGCATATTGTGCGTTATCTTGTGTTAAGTGCTATTTACAGTGTTTCATTGTGGAGTTAACAGGACGTTACCTGCTGGCATGATTTAATAGTGAAAATAACTTACATTGAAGCATGTAAAACATAGATTAGGAAAGACTGTAAATCGCCAGAGACAAGACTGAAACACCCTTGCTTAGGGGTCTGTGTCATCTTCAGTCCAAAATGAAAGGCAGCATTTTTAGATTTTAAATAAACAGAATATAGGACAAATGTGCAATGCTATGCAGTTTTTAAAATAGCAGTGCCCTGGTAGCAAACGAATGGTCCACAGACACACACAGTGATAAGTTTTATCGAGTCATACAAATGGGCCCAAGGTACCTCTACTACCCAAGGTTGAACCAGGTACCTCTACTACCCAAGGTTGAACCAGGTACCTCTACTACCCAAGGTTGAACCAGGTACCTCTACTACCCAAGGTTGAACCAGGTACCTCTACTTTTTCATTACGTTTGCAGAATTACATATTTGTGAACATTTCCTTATATTTTCAACTCAAAGAGATTGGCACTCTTGTCCATATTAATAAAATATAAGTATGCACAGGACAATAAAACAAATATTAATAAATAAAGTCCAGTACCTATTCACATAATTAACTTGCACTTTGTGATGCATAAATAATTGCTAATGCACTATTTGTTATAACAAATATTGCAATTGAAGGATTGTAAGATGAAAGCTTCAGATGAAGCTTAATCTATGGTCACAACAGTGCCAAAAACATTTAAATCTTGAATAGCTTGATTTAAGCAAATTCCTGTTAACATGCGTGACACAAATCCAAGCAACTCCAAATGAGATATGCAGTATCTCAAAAACAAAATAACTATGAGAATTTTGGACTGCATGCTTGTAATCAACATCCCATTAAAAATAAGCCGTATCTCTTTGCGAACAATTAATTTGCAGCGTAGCTAAATGGCAAACTTCAGATATTAGCCAACATATTTAAGGACACTAAACAACAAGGCAACATTGTGAATGTTAATGTTGTAGCTGCTTTTAATTTCCATCTCTTTTTTTTGGTTAAAATATTTGTATTTTTGTGTTCGGGCAAAACGGGGCATTCTAAGAATAACATTGATTTTTAATCTCAATGGTTCTCTACCAATCTTCAAATGAGCTTGTGGCAGATACTGCCAATATAGGCACTTGTTTAAACTCTAGGGTAGATGGAGTGCAGAGAGCCAGTGTTAGCTGGTGCTCACTGGCAGCCAAAACGGGACACACATTTCCCAGACAGGATGGCTTTTCTCTGGCATAAGAATGAGCAGCTGTGGAAAAAGCCGCTCGAAATGTACAAACTGCCCCCTAAAATGGGACGACAGTTGGTCATTTTGGACTGGAAGCGAGAACTTGCAGAATTTGCATAAAATGAATATACACAACTTATTTTCTGGTGTTTACACAGGCAGATGATTGTAACATTGTAAGCCAAGTTATTTTGTCATCAAAATATCAGACAAACATTGTCCCTTGCAGAAAATTATGGATTATGGGAGAGGGTGTACTTGAACTCAAATGCATCAGCTTTGCAGAACTTTTTGGACAGAATCTTTTCTGGCTACAATTATAATCAGCAATACGCATTTTGTACAATTATTTATGTTTACCTGCATATTGCTATTTGTCCTTGGAGTGGTAATCGACTGCTATTGCATATTTTTGCTTCTTTAAATAACAGTTAGCATTATTTATTAAATTATTGCAAATGTTAAAGCACTGCTAATGAACTGAGTACATGTTACAGGTTGTTGGTGTATGGCAAATGCACAGGCTTTAGAGTCACTAATTGTTTGCTTTTGTTCTCGTCATTTGTTTGCAACCAACATCACAACTGAAACTCAATTAGATATTTGGAATAAATATGTCACACATTTTTGATTTTTAAAAGTCAAGAGCAGTTAACAAGCGTCATCAATAAAAGTGACAGAAATAAATAATTGTGGATTTGTGAAAAATAAAAATCGAATATACCAATATGGTATGGAAAAATCCTTTAGATTCATTCATGTTGGTATATATAGTCTAATAGCTTCCACTGGATAATGAGGCACTTTGTATTGTTTCTTAGTGAAAGGAACATTTCACACGCTCGCACGCAAGCACGCACGCACACACACACGCCCACACTCATCATCATCATCATCATCATCATCATCATGGTCCACAGGAACACATCGGGCTTTAGTTAGGGCTGATGAGCCTCTGGGAATTCCCTTCCCAAAACCATCACCATATTGCACACAAAGCTAACCGCACATACGTCCCATAAAAAACCAAACAAACACAAAGAATGGCTCATAAATCACCTCGCGGGTCTGCGTAACGAATGAATCACCTCGAGGGTCTGCGTAACGAATGAATCACCTCGAGGGTCTGCGTAACGAATGAATCACCTCGAGGGTCTGCGTAACGAATGAATCACCTCGAGGGTCTGCGTAACGAATGAATCACCTCGAGGGTCTGCGTAACGAATGAATCACCTCGAGGGTCTGCGTAACGAATGAATCACCTCGAGGGTCTGCGTAACGAATGAATCACCTCGAGGGTCTGCGTAACGAATGAATCACCTCGAGGGTCTGCGTAACGAATGAATCACCTCGAGGGTCTGCGTAACGAACGAATCACCTCGAGGGTCTGCGTAACGAATGAATCACCTCGAGGGTCTGCGTAACGAATGAATCACCTCGAGGGTCTGCGTAACGAATGAATCACCTCGAGGGTCTGCGTAACGAATGAATCACCACGATAAACCGACCGAGGCCTATGACTGAAACTGAAAACAGCATGCTGGTCTGCCACAGGGCAGATACGTAGGTTAGCTGCACTTGTCAAGGGTCCTGGTTCAGACACACGCTCAACAATCTCCCTCAGTATCCACATCTGTATATGGAAAGGAAAATGAACCTCTGTGGTATATACTGAAATGCAAGCAGTTGAGTTGAATGACATGTTTGAAAGGAGACTAAGGGCTCTATTTTAATAAACCAAACGCAATGATGAACGCAAGAGTAATCGCTTGGCGGTATCACTCTGAGGGCGTGTCGGCGAGAAATTTGGTAATTTCATGACGGCAATCTTGGCGCACCTTATGGCGGTATTGCTAAAAGGCTGGGTTTAAACGTCCAAGGTGTGTCTCTATGGTAGCCAATCAAATTGTTGTTCTCATGCTTTAAAAGAAAGCCAGTTGGAACGCAATCGCTCCATGCAATTTCATAATGAGCAACCCAAACGCACTGGACCGCCAACGACAAGAGCGATTTTCCGCACAGGAATCAGACATACTTGCAACAGAAGTACAGACTAGGACTGTAGTAATTTATGGATCACAATCCACACCACCTCGCCTCCCAGAAGTTCGGAAGGCACGGGAGGAGGTGGCGAATGCATTAATTAGCCTACATTAGGTGATGTAGGCATAATTATGATTCAAATGGTAGGCTTATGATTCAACTGTGTCAATGTGTAATTTATATATTATAGGCTATTGGCCTACATGATCGCAAGTTTCTTGTAAGCTGTCCTGTTTTATTCTAGTAGTTCAAATTAAAATTAATTAATTAATAATAATTATAGGCTATTTGTTCATTAAATGTTAGTGTAATGTTGGCATCACCTATAGACACTACATAGAACTACATGACGAATAAGTTGCCAAATTGCCAGAGTCTATTGCGTTCCCGCTAAGAGGTGGTTCCAGCTGATCATAACGAAATGGGTTTTCGTTGGTTCAAATTGTCACTGAGCCGAAAGTATTTTAGAACACGCCCCAGACAGCGCCACCCATCCCACTGCAGCGCAAGCGAAAGGATGTTATGTTGAGAATTTGTTGATCCTAGCGGTATTGCTGAGAAACGCCATAGCGCCAGTTTTAAGACGTTGATGCTGTCAACAAGCTTGCGTTTGACTATACCGTCCCCTTGCGCTGGTTTGAAAATAGAGCCCTAAATATTATCTGATCCAGAGCACCTCACCAAGAGGCCTGTGTGTCAGTGAGGTGAAGATGCTTACATGGGAACTGACTGTCCAGAGCAGGGGTGTCCCAAACTCGGTCCTGGGGGACCCCTGTGTGTGCTGGTTTTTGTTGCAACCACAGTTGCAATCCCAGAATTTTAACAAGCTGTTAATTTTTCTTAATTAGGTGCTTTTCATGTTTGGAGGAATTATTCAACATCTTAAGCCACATTATGTCAGAAATAGCTATGCATGCCATGTAGAATAAACTCCCCTTGTTCACATTGTGCTATATTGCAACAATTACATAAAAAGAGGTTACAAAATTATGTATTTTAACTGATCAAATTAAAGAGTGAAGTGAATCAATAGGCTCCTAATTAGGTTGTTGAACACATGTGTTTAACTAATTAATTTTTTCTTTAAGCTTATTAACACAATGCAGGTTTGGCTCGTTATCATTTGCTTTGTGTTTGAATTCTTCATTATCTATCAAATGGTTAGTTTTAGTGGCCATGTGTCCACACTTTCACCAATTAGGAGCCTATTGATTCAAATCTGTCTTTAAATGTATCTGTTAAATAATTTTCTTATCTTTTTTAAATAATATAGCACAATAAGCACAATGTGAACATGGGGTGTTTATTCTACATGGCATCCATAGCTATTTCTGATATAATTTATATGGCTTAAGAGAGTAAATAATTCCTCTTAACATGACAAACTCCTAATTAAGAAAAATGTACAGCTTGTTGAAATTCTGGGATTGCAACTGTGGTTGCAACGAAAACCAGCATACACAGGGGGGCCCCAGGACCGGTTTGGGAACCCCTGGTCTAGAGTGCCAGGGGTGTCAAACTCCAGTCCTGGAGGGCCGCAGTGTCTACAGGTATTTGTGGTTTCCTTTCAATCAGCACCCAGTTAAAGCATTGAGAACAAGGCGTGTGGACTTCTTAGCCAATCAGTGACTTAAATTAATGACTTGTGCTGAAACGCACCAAAAATCAGCAGACACTGCGGCCCTCCAGGACTGGAGTTAAACCAGCAGACACAGTGGCCCTCCAGGACTGGAGTTAAACCAGCAGACACTGCGGCCCTCCAGGACCGGAGTTAAACCAGCAGGCACTGCGGCCCTCCAGGACCGGAGTTAAACCAGCAGACACTGCGGCC
Organism: Synaphobranchus kaupii; assembly: GCA_029718625.1. Lineage (NCBI taxonomy): Eukaryota > Metazoa > Chordata > Actinopteri > Anguilliformes > Synaphobranchidae > Synaphobranchus > Synaphobranchus kaupii. The sequence continues at coordinate 681,477 of JAINUF010000028.1, forward strand.
CTCCAGGACCGGAGTTAAACCAGCAGACACAGTGGCCCTCCAGGACCGGAGTTAAACCTGCAGACACTGCGGCCCCACAGGACTGGAGTTAAACCAGCAGACACTGTGGCCCTCCAGGACCAGAGTTAAACCTGCAGACACTGCGGCCCTCCAGGACCGGAGTTAAACCTGCAGACACTGCGGCCCTCCAGGACTGGAGTTTGACACACCTGGTCTAGACCAAGGTTATTATTGACGTATTTTTTTAATTGCGTCTTTATTTCTATTTTAGTTTCAATTCCACTTTCTAATTTCATTTAGTTTTAGTTACTTTTCAGAGTGTTTGTTCATTTTAGTTGTTCAATGTGTTCCAATTTTAGTTTAAGTCTTTCAATTTTTATTTTAGTTTTAGCAGTTATTTTTTTATTTTTGATTTGCATGCCACATACCCCACTGCCTACAACAACTATGCAGTATAAGTATAATTGTAGTCACGTCAATATATATACTCTCATACATGCCCGCAAGTTGCGACTGGATCAAAAACATTCTATTTTATTTTAGTTTGTTTTGGAACAATGCAATACAGTTGGTTTTTTCACATAATCTCATTTTCATTTTTATGTCAATAAAATTTTTTTTCGTTTTTGTTTTAATTTCAATTAACGATAATTACCTTGGTCCAGACACAGCAAAAGACGAAGAGACTATTATCCCACCAGCCAGATAATAATGTATTCTGCTTCAGGCTTATGCTAGTCTTTACAATTGTGGGTAAGAACAAAAAATCTACTCACATGGTGACTTAAAATATATAAATATTTAAAGATGGAAAAAAGAGCAGGTAATCTCCTTTAATGGGCTGGGAGCCTATGTCGTGTTTCAGAAAGCTGTACTGTCAAATAATCATGAGAATTCTGGTTCACATTCCTAACAAAATGTAATGGTTTTAGTAGGAGATGAGTAATACTGAAGGTTAACTTAACTGATGATACCAGTTACTGGTGCTTCCACAGGTGGATACCCAGGTTTCAAGACTATTCAGCAACACGCCTAATTGTCAGTCTACACATTATGCTCTTCAAACTCAGCAAACGTATGCTCTTTTGGAAACTAAGGTATTTCTCTTATACAGTAACTAATGAAATTTACCTGTGGTTTCCGACAGCCTGCTCTGATACGTTGTAATCCATATATGTGCAATTTGCTCAGTAAATTAATTACATTTTTAAATTATATTACGTGTATATCTGCCACTGCAAAAGAGTTGTGAAGCAGAACCAGTAGCCAACTGAAATACATTGTGTTACAGATGATCGAGGTCTTCTTTTGAAATTAAGTAGGACGCAAAATATACCATCAGCCTTCAAAGGAGGGTGAGAGTTACTGCAATTTCTTCTCAGCGTGGACTGCAGGCAAATTCATGACCTATAGCAGATATAAAATATTTTGAACTATATTTTTTGGGGGGGAATTCCTGACATCCATCCAATCTGGCGGTACGGTCAAACCGTCTGGCAATGGAACCAAATAAGTGGGAGAAAGGTGGAGTAAACGAGCTATAGTGCTAGAGGAGTGGGCGGAGACAGCCAGCTCCTCAGGGCTTGATTGGTGGAGATGGGTATGCTGGTAGAGGTAGTGATGGAGGTGAGAGTGACATGGTGCTCCGGTCCTGGCACTATAAGAGCTGTGCCTCCACCCGCAGCCAGTGCAGGCCTTGCCGTACATAGCGGACCAGTTCTCCCATGCTGCTTTGCTGGGTCAACGGCTCCATCATTGAGTTCAGTTCCCCAAAGAACTCTGCAGAACGAGAGTGAAGGAGAGAAAGAGAAAGAAGGACAAACGGCATGTTCAGAAACATGGAAGCACACAGACACGTCAGGCCCTACACATTTCAGACCCAGTGAAAGTGCTGATAAGCTTCACCATGATCGCCAACCTGTGGATGATCGCTGATAATACCACCAGTGAAACACATCACTGGACTGCTGCATTATGGGAATAAAACTCCAATACGTTAAGGTTGTGTCAAGAGCTGCTGTCAAGTCTCAACATGCCATTTTGACACTGAAGTGCAATAAAACTTATAAAAAATAAATATAAAACTAGAAAAAAGAATTTAATAAGAAGGTCAGTCATAACTGAAAAACTGAAACCAAACTGAAGTTCTGTAGTGATCTGCAGTCATGGACAAGACCCGCTTGAGGCCCTGTCAAAGGAGTTCTCTTCTTGAAGCCACCGACCAAACATGAAATCACCTTTAGCATTTCACAGAAACTTTGTTCAGGTCTAAGCAGGAAGACCTGAAAATGTTGTTACAAGAATATGCAACTGGCATAATGTTTCGAATCAAGTGTAAGCACTTAGGAGCAGATTATGCAAATTGTTTAATCAGGCTATTTGTTATTTAAGATGCAGCTTTAAACTTACTGATTTACTGTTTGACTACAAATTAAACTAGAATGGCAGTTGGAGAGATGCTAACACCCGTGTGAGTGGGCTAAGCACTGAACTCTATGGTATGGAACAGATGTAACCACTTACTTCTATCGGCAAAGTTGCAGCAAACAATATGCCGTCCAGTGCACCACACCTCTCAATTTCACTTTAGGCCAGGCGGCCCCAATCTTATCCAGTAAGGGCCGGTGTGGGTGCAGGCTTTTGTCCCACCAAGCAGTAACACACCTGATTCTACTAATCAAGGCCCTTAGCAAAGACTAGTGGTCGATTAGTAGAATCATGGCTGTGTCCGAATATGACCCCTACTCCCTTTTTGAGGGCGCATATTTGAGTCCACTTCCTCAAAAAGCTTTTGAGTGGGCAACTTTTTCTCACTCTTAAAATACCAGGATGAACCCCCTTATTTTGTTGAGGGAATTCAGGAGCACACTCATCTGCAGAACGGTGCACTCATCCGACAATTTCAGTAAGTAACCCGGAAGTAAAAGCGTAAAAGACATAGAGCGTATATGTATATCTATGGCATAAGATAGGTTCATATTACAAAATAATCTCTTTTTTTTTGTTAATTCTATCTTCATTCATAATCTATACTTTGTAACAATCGTCATATGTTAACTGATTGATATTCTCAATAAGAATAAAAAAATAAAAATAAATATTATGAACTACTTCCTCACTAGTTTGGAAAGAGTTTTGCAGGATTTCTTTTGCACACTGCTTGCAAAGTGAAGGGACAGGGCACTTCTTTAGGCTATAATTGAGAAATAGCTGATTTTTTTCTACTAAACTAAGGGTTTATATTTTAATTGTGTAGTTAATGCTGTACTGTGTGGGTGTCCACTTGCATTTTTACGGTACACAGTCTTGAATACAAGTTGTAGAAAGAGCATTAAACATTTTTTGGCAGGCGAAAGCAACTGTCAGACGATGAACCTCTAATTGTTAATCACACAAAAATAAAGCATTGTTCTGACCTGAAAGTCAAAGCTGTGTTTATGTATTATAGTGCTATGTATTTTACTCTTCTGTGTTATATGATAAAACAAAAATAAACCATCCAACCAAAATTTTGCCAAGTTAAAAACACTTTAGATGGCTCACAATCTGCATATAATGCTTCATATCCCTATATTTAGTCTGCATATAATGCTTCATATCCCTATTACAGGCATTTAGCAGACGCTCTTATCCAGAGCGACTTACACAACTTTTTTTTTATTATAATGTTTTTACATATTATCCATTTATACAGCTGGATATATACTGAAGTAATTCAGGTTAAGTACCTTGCTCAAGGGTACAGCGGCAATGTCCTACCTGGGAATTGAACCTGCAACCTTTCGGTTACAAGGCCAGTTCCTTAACCATTATACTACACTGCCGCCATATTATATTATATATTTAATCTGCGTATAATGCTTCATATCTCTATATTTAATCTGCGTATAATGCTTCATATCTCTATATTTAATCTGCGTATAATGCTTCATATCTCTATATTTAATCTGCTTATAATGCTTCATATCTCTATATTTAATCTTCTTATAATGCTTTATATTTCTATATTTAATCTGCGTATAATGCTTCATATCTCTATATTTAATCTGCTTATAATGCTTCATATCTCTATATTTAATCTTCTTATAATGCTTTATATTTCTATATTTAATCTGCGTATAATGCTTCATATCTCTATATTTAATCTTCTTATAATGCTTCATATCTCTATATTTAATCTGCATATAATGTTTCATATCTCTATATTTAATCTGTTTATAATGCTTCATATCTCTATATTTAATCTGCATATAATGCTTCATATCTCTATATTTAATCTGCGTATAATGCTTCATATCTCTATATTTAATCTGCGTATAATGCTTCATATCTCTATATTTAATCTGCGTATAATGCTTCATATCTCTATATTTAATCTTCTTATAATGCTTCATATCTCTATATTTAATCTGCATATAATGCTTCATATCTCTATATTTAATCTGCATATAATGCTTCATATCTCTATATTTAATCTGCATATAATGCTTCATATCTCTATATTTAATCTTCTTATAATGCTTCATATCTCTATATTTAATCTGCATATAATGTTTCATATCTCTATATTTAATCTGTTTATAATGCTTCATATCTCTATATTTAATCTGCATATAATGCTTCATATCTCTATATTTAATCTGTGTATAATGCTTCATATCTCTATATTTAATCTGCGTATAATGCTTCATATCTCTATATTTAATCTGCGTATAATGCTTCATATCTCTATATTTAATCTTCTTATAATGCTTCATATCTCTATATTTAATCTGCATATAATGCTTCATATCTCTATATTTAATCTGCATATAATGCTTCATATCTCTATATTTAATCTGCTTATAATGCTTCATATCTCTATATTTAATCTTCTTATAATGCTTTATATTTCTATATTTAATCTGCGTATAATGCTTCATATCTCTATATTTAATCTGCTTATAATGCTTCATATCTCTATATTTAATCTTCTTATAATGCTTTATATTTCTATATTTAATCTGCGTATAATGCTTCATATCTCTATATTTAATCTTCTTATAATGCTTCATATCTCTATATTTAATCTGCATATAATGTTTCATATCTCTATATTTAATCTGTTTATAATGCTTCATATCTCTATATTTAATCTGCATATAATGCTTCATATCTCTATATTTAATCTGCGTATAATGCTTCATATCTCTATATTTAATCTGCGTATAATGCTTCATATCTCTATATTTAATCTGCGTATAATGCTTCATATCTCTATATTTAATCTTCTTATAATGCTTCATATCTCTATATTTAATCTGCATATAATGCTTCATATCTCTATATTTAATCTGCATATAATGCTTCATATCTCTATATTTAATCTGCATATAATGCTTCATATCTCTATATTTAATCTTCTTATAATGCTTCATATCTCTATATTTAATCTGCATATAATGTTTCATATCTCTATATTTAATCTGTTTATAATGCTTCATATCTCTATATTTAATCTGCATATAATGCTTCATATCTCTATATTTAATCTGCGTATAATGCTTCATATCTCTATATTTAATCTGCGTATAATGCTTCATATCTCTATATTTAATCTGCGTATAATGCTTCATATCTCTATATTTAATCTTCTTATAATGCTTCATATCTCTATATTTAATCTGCATATAATGCTTCATATCTCTATATTTAATCTGCATATAATGCTTCATATCTCTATATTTAATCTGCATATAATGCTTCATATCCCTATACTTTTTATATTTATTTATATATTATTATTATATATACAGTATATACGTACTTACATACTTGCATCATATCTCTATATTTATAAAGCCTCTCAGAGTAGAACTGGTGACTGGATCAGGCTTTCCCTGTTCATTTCCTTGTAAGACTTTTAAAATGTTCTTTATTTACCCTTTATTTAACCAGGTGAGTCCCAATGAGATTACAGGATCTCTTTACCCTTTATTTAACCAGGTGAGTCCCAATGAGATTACAGGATCTCTTTACCCTTTATTTAACCAGGTGAGTCCCATTGAGATTACAGGATCTCTTTTTCGAGGGAGCCCTGGCCAAGATAGCAGCAATACAGTGTTGCAAACAACATAAAAAACGAACATTAAAAACAGTAGTAAAACATACAGTAGACGCTCATAGGATCCTATGCCTAAGAAGATAGACAGGAGGAAACAGAATCTAGCTAAGGAAGCAATTAGATTCCAATAGAATCTGCCTCCAAACCTTTCACTACATTAAGACAAAACTGATCTAAGATCAACACACCTCTTCTGATTAATGTTTAATGAATGCAGGCCCATTTTTCCACAATTTATATAGCATTGGAAGCTGTCATGTCTGAAAAGCCCCTTCCTGACTGTGTTTCTCCGGGACTCCTCCGTCTAGCGCTGTGAGCCCTCAATTACAGCATCTGTGATGAATTTGTTTTTGACGTGCAACTGCGCGTGTTGACGGGACGCTTTTGCACGTGGAAGACGGTCACCTTGGCTGTCCCGGGAGAGCTTTTCGGCGGTGTCCCAGTGCTCGTAGCTGCGCAGGACGTTGCTGGTGATGTTGACCGTGGCTGGCGGCCATGTGGTGGATGCGCTGGGGGATGGTGACACTACCGCAGGAGGAGGAGCCAACCGGACCGCCGCCGCCACTGCTGCTGACGGAGCTGACCGGGGACGGGCTTAGGGACATGGGCGATGGAGTCCCCGTGCTCCTGAAACGAGGAGGCCAGCTGAGGGTGAGGAACCGCATACCGCTGCTCTGCACGCCTATACAGCGCATACTATTATGCATGTCTAGCAAAGGCTCATTTATTTATAGAGTAAAAGGCAAAGCACATTTTTGTTTCTTAATACCATGTGTGTAATTCATGCTCTGAGACTGGATTTTACTCACTCCAGCGGAAATGTTTATTTTGGGAAAATTACAGGGGACATGCTGTGAATCCATTTACAGGTGCTTACTAAGCGTCTAACATTAAGGGAACATCAGGAATACGTATTTAAACATTCAGATCCATATCTTTACGTAACGCAGCTACCTGAGCAATTCAAATTCTGACTGTTGAAGCAGGTGATATCTGAGGAGTGCACTAACATCAATCCTAGTGTGTTTTTTCCTGAAGGACAGAGTGTAATACTGTTAAGGAAATCAATATTGTTCATAGTTTCCCCCCTTGGCTTCCGCGCTCCTGGGTGGTCTCCGCATGGTCAGCCTTTATCCTTTACATCTTGTGTATTTAGCCAATAACACTCTTTCATCAGGCTTAACTGTTAATCAGCAGCGCCGATTTGACCTGCCTGACTGTAAAACCAGACACTTATGCCCCAAATTCCTGTGGGCCAGCTCCAGGCGTACATCGGTGGAAATATTCATCAGTCATTCTGTCATGGGGCGTGACGTGTGAGGTCGGGAGGAGCCAAACGCAGCAAGGGGAATCATTAAGCCCTTAGGCCACTAAGGCGGGATACCCCACAGAAAAGGGAAGGAGACAAGACAAGGAACACAAACACACCATAGCTACAGACCGGCTCACTGATACACCAGAGCCAGGAATATAACGCCCTGTCTCGATAACGAGACGCATACGAACAGGCGAGTAGCACAATGGCACAAACACACACAACAAATAACACACAGAATAAATACTTGATGAGATAGGGGGCGACGGAACAGAGATAACGTTCCGAGGCTACTTTCATTAGCTAGCAGTCAAATGCAGCAAACAGACCTGGGGTAAACACCCGATCTCCCAGGAGAGAGAAACATTTTACAGGTGAGCCGACGGAACACCGTTGTCCCAATGCTTTACCAGCAAAAATGACAAGCTAACAATAGAGCCACGCCCTAATCTCTCAAACGGGAGGAATGAACGTAACGAGGCGAAATGGAACAGAGAGCTAATGTTCCGAGGCTATTATCAGAAACACGCAGTCAAAACACAACACGTCCACAACATCGCCCAAGCTCCACATAAGGAGACAACACACCCGGAGAACGAAACAGAACAACAGTTCACAACAAAATCGTCTCACAGGCAAAAAGGGCGAACAGGAGAGCTGCAACAAAAGACCTACGCCAACATAATAGCACGACAGCCTCTCAATACAAACAAAAACCCTGACTCACAACAAAGGGGAACGTATTCCACGAGAAGGAGACAACAGGGAATAAACGTACCAAGCTACTAACTGGCTTACCGTAACCCGGAAATGAGGAGCTAAAACGCCAGGTATCTCAATAAGAAAACCAATCTAAAGGCGAACAAATGGACCAGAGAAACTGCTACTCTATCGAATCCCCTATGGGAAGACGTGCCGAAGGGCGAATAGAACTAAAGTTCCCCAACAGAATCGCACAAATCTCCATACACGGAGATTAAGCACAACAACGCGAAATAGAGCAGAGATTTACGGTCCCAAACACCTACGAGATAATCAACCACCTAAGCCAGCTAGAAATAAGCCCTGCCCCCTACGAAGAGACGCTAAAATCGGCGAGTAGCCAAAATGGTACGAGCACTCACAGCCAACAATACACCACAATACAAAACAATTAACAATCAATGTAGAAGCCCCCGAATGAAGAGAACGGTAGGCTTATATAGCTCTCAGTGACCACGAACAGGTGTAAACGTTAACAGAAACTCCACCCACTCAGCAGGACGGAGCAAGCATCTACCAAAAGGGCAGCGCCCTCGCGTGGCCACTGAGGAAAACGACCGCAAAGAGAAACAGGGTTCAAAACACATTCAGCGCAAAAAACGCAAACAAGCACACTCTAGGTCCTGTAATTCAGACTCTAGGTCCTGTAATTCAGACTCTAGGTCCTGTAATTCAGACTCTAGGTCCTGTAATTCAGACTCTAGGTCCTGTAATTCAGACTCTAGGTCCTGTAATTCAGACTCTAGGTCCTGTAATTCAGAAATAAATTGGAACTCGTTTGTGAACTTAAAATCATGTCCTTTCTCAACAGCAGTCTGTTCATTTACCCGGCTCGTTGGGGTTCTACTCAAATAAACAATCCCCTATATGGATGAAAAATGGAAATAACCCATGACTGATGATTGTTGACGACACAAAAAAAACAAAAAAAACAAGTTACTCCAGCAAGCTGGAGTGAAATTGTAATGTCGATTGCAGTCGCAGCATGTGGAGCAGGCACTACAATGGAGGATTCAGCTTATTTCAGTGCAGTGTACTAGCTTAGGCACTGCAATGGAGGATTCAGCTTATTGCAGTGCAGTGTACTAGCTTAGGCACTGCAATGGAGGATTCAGCTTATTGCAGTGCAGTGTACACGCTTAGGCACTGCAATGGAGGATTCAGCTTATTGCAGTGCAGTGTACACGCTTAGGCACTGCAATGGAGGATTCATCTTATTGCAGTGCAGTGTACTAGCTTAGGCACTGCAATGGAGGATTCAGCTTATTGCAGTGCAGTGTACTAGTTTAGGCACTGCAATGGAGGATTCAGCTTATTGCAGTGCAGTGTACACGCTTAGGCACTGCAATGGAGGATTCAGCTTATTGCAGTGCAGTGTACACGCTTAGGCACTGCAATGGAGGATTCATCTTATTGCAGTGCAGTGTACTAGCTTAGGCACTGCAATGGAGGATTCATCTTATTGCAGTGCAGTGTACTAGCTTAGGCACTGCAATGGAGGATTCATCTTATTGCAGTGCAGTGTACACGCTTAGGCACTGCAATGGAGGATTCATCTTATTGCAGTGCAGTGTACTAGCTTAGGCACTGCAATGGAGGATTCATCTTATTGCAGTGCAGTGTACATGCTTAGGCACTGCAATGGAGGATTCATCTTATTGCAGTGCAGTGTACACGCTTAGGCACTGCAATGGAGGATTCATCTTATTGCAGTGCAGTGTACTAGCTTAGGCACTGCAATGGAGGATTCATCTTATTGCAGTGCAGTGTACTAGCTTAGGCACTGCAATGGAGGATTCATCTTATTGCAGTGCAGTGTACACGCTTAGGCACTGCAATGGAGGATTCATCTTATTGCAGTGCAGTGTACTAGCTTAGGCACTGCAATGGAGGATTCATCTTATTGCAGTGCAGTGTACACGCTTAGGCACTGCAATGGAGGATTCATCTTATTGCAGTGCAGTGTACACGCTTAGGCACTGCAATGGAGGATTCATCTTATTGCAGTGCAGTGTACACGCTTAGGCACTGCAATGGAGGATTCATCTTATTGCAGTGCAGTGTACACACTTAGGCACTGCAATGGAGGATTCAGCTTATTTCAGTGCAGTGTACAAGCTTAGGCACTGCAATGGAGGATTCATCTTATTGCAGTGCAGTGTACACGCTTAGGCACTGCAATGGAGGATTCATCTTATTGCAGTGCAGTGTACACGCTTAGGCACTGCAATGGAGGATTCAGCTTATTGCAGTGCAGTGTACACGCTTAGGCACTGCAATGGAGGATTCATCTTATTGCAGTGCAGTGTACACGCTTAGGCACTGCAATGGAGGATTCAGCTTATTGCAGTGCAGTGTACACGCTTAGGCACTGCGATGGAGGATTCATCTTATTGCAGTGCAGTGTACACGCTTAGGCACTGCAATGGAGGATTCAGCTTATTGCAGTGCAGTGTACACGCTTACGCACTGCGATGGAGGATTCATCTTATTGCAGTGCAGTGGTACACGCTTAGGCACTGCAATGGAGGATTCATCTTATTGCAGTGCAGTGTACACGCTTAGGCACTGCAATGGAGGATTCATCTTATTGCAGTGCAGTGTACACGCTTAGGCACTGCAATGGAGGATTCATCTTATTGCAGTGCAGTGTACACGCTTAGGCACTGCAATGGAGGATTCAGCTTATTGCAGTGCAGTGTACACGCTTAGGCACTGCAATGGAGGATTCATCTTATTGCAGTGCAGTGTACACGCTTAGGCACTGCAATGGAGGATTCAGCTTATTGTAGTGCAGTGTACACGCTTAGGCACTGCAATGGAGGATTCATCTTATTGCAGTGCAGTGTACACGCTTAGGCACTGCAATGGATGATTCAGCTTATTGCAGTGCAGTGTACACGCTTAGGCACTGCGATGGAGGATTCATCTTATTGCAGTGCAGTGTACACGCTTAGGCACTGCAATGGAGGATTCAGCTTATTGCAGTGCAGTGTACACGCTTAGGTTTCCATGATACGCAAAAGGGTGGGACGAGTGTGTGAACTGTTAATCTCAATATGTAGCCTCAGGGCTGGTCAGTGCGGACCTAACGCCTAGTCTAGACCACAGCCGTCACGTCACCATCACGCGAGCGTCGCGCTCACGTAACAACAGCGTTAACGCGTCCCTGAAGCGACTGTCTATACAGCTTCCGTATTGCCCGCGCATTTCTTTGCGTTCAGGTTGCTGCTTTCAGCAAACTTGGTGCAAAAGAGGTGTGTTTTGACCGCTAGATGATGAACCACAATAAACAATGTTTCCCCCAGATAATCATATAGGCTCTGATAAAGATATACAATAATAATAACTTTATTTGTATACCACTTTTCAAAACTGATTACACAATACAGAATCAATAAATAAACCGGGAGAAAACATGCCATCGGAAATAATGAAAACAAAGAACGAGGTCAGATAATAAGCTAATATGATAAAAGTTTAATGATTACAATGATAAAATGACAACAACCCGAAGTTTGACATGTATTAAGTGCCTTTTTATTTGGCATCAACCTGCCGTTTTACACGCGTATTGTCGAAAAAATAGACTTGAAGCGTAAATAAAGGCTTCAGGTTGCTTTACGCTCGTGAGACGGAGCTGAGACGCGAGCCTGCATGGAGCCGGTGCAGACAGCTGCATAGATTAAAATAAGAGCGTTTCTGCTCCGAGAGAAGGACGTCTACAAAACGCAGCTAAAATGCGTCTGGTCTAGACTAGGCTTAAGGGCCAGAGGGAGACAGGAATCTTGAGTTGTTTTAACAGCCTTCCTTCCCAGACCTGGGCTGGTGGCCGAGGCTTGGCTGGGAGAGCGCTAGGTTAGCTCTTCTGCGTGCTCCTTTTGCCCATCCATCGCCTGGATGCACGGCATGCCGAGTCACGCATCACAGAGCAACATGTCATCCCAGGGGAATAATGCTCTGGGTTCGGCTGGCCGAGAGGCTGTTTCATCTCAAGGTGCTAGTCCTGGTCCAGGTCTGAGGCTAAAAGTTCTACTCTGTCCCATGGTGGACTGGAACTAGGGCTGGGTATCGTTTGAAATTTTTAGATAATGGTCCCGATACCAATACCTGGTGTTCGATGTCGATGCCGAATCGATACTTTTTACGATACCTTTCTTTGCTAACAAAATAAGCCGAAACCTCTCAAATGCTTCAGTGTTTAATGTTGTCAACTCAAACAGCTGTATAAAAATGAAGAAAATTATGCTTTAAATCAAGAAAAAAAACAAGAAAGAGTTCCCCTGGTGGGGCTAAAGATTTGGTACTTAACAGATAATTTTAGAAATTTTTGCCAAAAAGTACCGAAAATTGGCCCCAAATACTTTTTCGATACTCGGACAGTTTTCGATACTCGGTGCTACGGACATGATTCGGTCGCTGCTCAAAAAGTATTGAGGTTCGATACCCAGCCTTAGCTGGAACTAATGTAAAAAAAAAAACTTCACAAGGAAAGACAACCTATGTTTACATTACACTGCTTGCATTATTCGTACACCCAATCTACTTTACACAGCTGGATATTTACTGAAGCGAGTCAGGTTAAGTACTTTGCTCAGGGGTACATCGGCAGCGCCCCACCCGGGAATTAAACATATAACCTTGGAGACGCGAGCCCAGTCTCCTAACGATAGCACAACGCCACTGCCCATGATCATGGTAATCTATTTGGCAGTGGGAGTTTCATTCAATCACGGCACATACAGTACTGTGCAAAAGTCTTAGGCACCCTAGAATAATAATTTTTTTTTTTTCTTAGATGTTTATTTTTTGTCTTCTGCATTAGTATGTCAGTAGAAAAACACACGTGAAGATTTCAAAACATTCATTTTCCAAAAATGTAATTGAACTATCTTCAGCGAAAAGATGAACAAGGAGTTCTGTAACAGATAGTATGGCCTCCACAGAGCCCTCATCTCAACATCACCGAGGCTGTCTGGGATTACCTGGACAGACAGAAGCAAGCAAGACAGCCAAAGTCTGCAGAAGAACTGTGGCAAGTTCTCCAAGATGCTTGGAACAACCTACCAGCTGATTTTCTTATAAAACTGCACGTTAGTGTACCTAAGAGAACTGATGCAGTTTTAAAGGGTGGTCACACCAAATATTGATTTGATTTAGTTTTTTACTGTTTACTGCTTTTTATAGTCAATTGTTTGATATTTAGAAACTTTTAATTTCTTTATTCTTGAAAGCATCTTCACTTTACAGAATATTTTCACATGTGCCTAAGACTTTTGCACAGTAGTGTATATCAAGGTAATTGTCGTCGTCATTCATGTGGCCTTTGGGATAAGCAGAGACACAAATGGTACATGGCTATATATGAATATATATATATATATATATGAATCATGTGGATCAGAATGGAGATGCACTGTAAATCTAAACTTACTTCCCGTTGGTCCCCCATGGTGAAGGTGCTTGAGAATTCTTCGCTGAATTCTGAAACGAAAAGGCTCGTCAAAGTCATCAGGTTCATAGTCATGCACATTGTACCAGTCACGGACGCTAAACAAACAGGCACAAACGGCAAACTGACAGCTGTATTAGTTTCCTGTTTATCCACAGTGTAACATGACATCTCACGCAGATAATTGATGCAGGAAATGAGTATACAAGCTGAGAAAATTAATGGCTTTTAATAACTGAGGATGAAAAATTAACGAGTTATCCAAAGAGATATAAATTAGATTTAGACACAAAGCTGCTTTATGGGCCTTGCACTATATTTATTCACTCAGCACCTGCATGAGTACCTTAAAATATTCCATTAGAGAGCGGGAATACTTCATTGCGTGGTCCTTCTTCAGTCTAAACATTCTCAGGTGCAGAAGCGATAAACATCTATAGCTGCAGGAAAACAGGGACAGTCATGAGAATATAATTAAATGGATGGGGAGCCAAGGAGAAGTGCTTTTACTGAAGTTCACAAAGAAGTGAAAATGCTTTCCAAGTGTCTTTTTAAACAATCTGCATTCATCTTTGAGACACGTGACAATGTCAATTGCTTTTGCCTTATAACGAGGGATAGGAGTGATGTAGATGAGCCCTTGGGCCGAACCAATACACAGTTTGACTGGTTGTTTGTGTGCAAATTGGGAAAGTATGACTAAGATAAGGCTATGAGGTAAAGTCAACCCCAGAATTGCTATATAAAATGAACCAGAGGCCGCTTGGGATTAAAAGTGTGATTCTGAAAAGTGATCGTAGGTAAAGGTATAAAGAGCACTGATCTATTTAAGAAAATCAAAAACAAAACAAAAAAGATGCTGTTTATCAATGTGTACATGGGGAATATCCTACACAGGTGAGATTGTATAACTGCACTGGGGGAACTATTATAATGTTTTACTGTTACAAGTCGTATGATAGAAATGTGCCAGGTAAAAATAGATCGGCATGTACAATGTCAGTGTTATCTCATACTTCATCGTGCACAATTCCATTGGCAAGGCTATTGGCTTATCATTTTGACTTTTATGAGGCCGATCCTCTTAGTATCAATAGGTCCCCATTGATTAAAAAAAAAGATTATCTCCATTTTCAGCTATTTCAGTTTTAGGATTTGTTGTTTCATTTTTTAAAAGGTGTCCCTATGTTACTTGCACATGTAGTAGGTTGACAGTCAAACCAAAAAAACATAAAACAAATTAGCTAAATTTCTCATTTCTAAAGGAATTAGGATTTCTGGTAATCTGATGCCATTGTCTGTATGAAGGTTCTACCCTATACAGTTGTATTAATTTCTTACATGAGTACACTATGCAGTAATTATTGTTAAAGTTATTGCATATGACCTTTACCATCAAATATCAGAAAGCTGCCAACACAACAAGCTCTGAGACTCTCAGAAACTGTCCTTACCTTATGTTACATTGTTTCAGTTCAATATCTTTGCTGATGTGTTCAGTCAAGAACGGTCCCTTTTATGTGAATCAATGCATTTTCGTTTTGCGGAATTGCCTACCTTAATAAGGGAGACGGCTTTTCCAATTTCAGTTAACAAGGGGGACGGCGCTCCCCCACGTCCAACAACAAATTGGGCCCTGTCTATATATAAACCATTAAATGAACTATAATTGAGGCTTACTCGCGTTTCGTGTTTTTTTTTTACTTTGTAAAAATAGTGGTCTACATAGATCTTTGGCAGGATGGTTTTCCATCCCTGAAATGTTTTCCAAATAGGGTTTCAGACATGCCCCTGTAAGCAAACATAATAAACAACCAGAAATAAGCAGGACATAGAGACCTGACAGGCAGCGCATTCATTTCTCCCTCGCTGAAAAACATATGTGCTTAGATCGCTGCTTGGAGAACATAATTAGTTATCCCCTAATAGCTGAATGAAATACAAGAGTAATGATCCCTGTATGGTGATGAAGTCATTCAGCTGTGTTCAAGATACATATGATGACGTGGTGTGACACCTGGACAGAAAGTTGCTTTTTTTAACTAAGGTGGAGGATCTCACTACAAATGCTGTATTAGAAATGTGATTAAAGACATATGATATGATAATAACAGATTAGGAGTTGGGGAACGTGTATAGATGCACTGTATGATATGATAATAACAGATTAGGAGTTGGGGAACTTGTATAAATGCACTGTATGATATGATAATAACAGATTAGGAGTTGGGGAACTTGTATAAATGCACTGTATGATATGATAATAACAGATTAGGAGTTGGGGAACTTGTATAAATGCACTGTATGATATGATAATAACAGATTAGGAGTTGGGGAACTTGTATAAATGCACTGTATGATATGATAATAACAGATTAGGAGTTGGGGAACTTGTATAAATGCACTGTATGATATGATAATAACAGATTAGGAGTTGGGGAACTTGTATAAATGCACTGTATGATATGATAATAACAGATTAGGAGTTGGGGAATTTGTATAAATGCACTGTATGATATGATAATAACAGATTAGGAGTTGGGGAACGTGTATAGATGCACTGTATGATATGATAATAACAGATTAGGAGTTGGGGAACGTGTATAGATGCACTGTATGATATGATAATAACAGATTAGGAGTTGGGGAACGTGTATAGATGCACTGTATGATATGATAATAACAGATTAGGAGTTGGGGAACTTGTATAAATGCACTGTTAGTATGATATGATAATAACAGATTAGGAGTTGGGGAACTTGTATAAATGCACTGTTAGTATGATATGATAATAACAGATTAGGAGTTGGGGAACGTGTATAGATGCACTGTATGATATGATAATAACAGATTAGGAGTTGGGGAACTTGTATAAATGCACTGTATGATATGATAATAACAGATTAGGAGTTGGGGAACTTGTATAAATGCACTGTATGATATGATAATAACAGATTAGGAGTTGGGGAACGTGTATAGATGCACTGTATGATATGATAATAACAGATTAGGAGTTGGGGAACTTGTATAAATGCACTGTATGATATGATAATAACAGATTAGGAGTTGGGGAACTTGTATAAATGCACTGTATGATATGATAATAACAGATTAGGAGTTGGGGAACTTGTATAAATGCACTGTTAGTATGATATGATAATAACAGATTAGGAGTTGGGGAACTTGTATAAATGCACTGTTAGTATGATATGATAATAACAGATTAGGAGTTGGGGAACTTGTATAAATGCACTGTTAGTATGATATGATAATAACAGATTAGGAGTTGGGGAACTTGTATAAATGCACTGTTAGTATGATATGATAATAACAGATTAGGAGTTGGGGAACTTGTATAAATGCACTGTTAGTATGATATGATAATAACAGATTAGGAGTTGGGGAACTTGTATAAATGCACTGTTAGTATGATATGATAATAACAGATTAGGAGTTGGGGAACTTGTATAAATGCACTGTATGATATGATAATAACAGATTAGGAGTTGGGGAACGTGTATAGATGCACTGTATGATATGATCATAACAGATTAGGAGTTGGGGAACATGTATAAATACACTGTATGATATGATAATAACAGATTAGGAGTTGGGGAACGTGTATAAATACACTGTATGATATGATAATAACAGATTAGGAGTTGGGGAACTTGTATAGATGCACTGTATGATATGATAATAACAGATTAGGAGTTGGGGAACTTGTATAAATGCACTGTATGATATGATAATAACAGATTAGGAGTTGGGGAACTTGTATAAATGCACTGTTCGTATGATATGATAATACCAGATTAGGAGTTGGGGAACTTGTATAAATGCACTGTTAGTATGATATGATAATAACAGATTAGGAGTTGGGGAACTTGTATAAATGCACTGTATGATATGATAATAACAGATTAGGAGTTGGGGAACGTGTATAGATGCACTGTATGATATGATAATAACAGATTAGGAGTTGGGGAACGTGTATAAATACACTGTATGATATGATAATAACAGATTAGGAGTTGGGGAACGTGTATAAATACACTGTATGATATGATAATAACAGATTAGGAGTTGGGGAACTTGTATAAATGCACTGTATGATATGATAATAACAGATTAGGAGTTGGGGAACTTGTATAAATGCACTGTATGATATGATAATAACAGATTAGGAGTTGGGGAACGTGTATAGATGCACTGTATGATATGATAATAACAGATTAGGAGTTGGGGAACTTGTATAAATGCACTGTTAGTATGATATGATAATAACAGATTAGGAGTTGGGGAACTTGTATAAATGCACTGTATGATATGATAATAACAGATTAGGAGTTGGGAACTTGTATAGATGCACTGTATGATATGATAATAACAGATTAGGAGTTGGGGAACTTGTATAAATGCACTGTATGATATGATAATAACAGATTAGGAGTTGGGGAACGTGTATAGATGCACTGTATGATATGATAATAACAGATTAGGAGTTGGGGAACGTGTATAGATGCACTGTATGATATGATAATAACAGATTAGGAGTTGGGGAACGTGTATAGATGCACTGTATGATATGATAATAACAGATTAGGAGTTGGGGAACTTGTATAAATGCACTGTTAGTATGATATGATAATAACAGATTAGGAGTTGGGGAACTTGTATAAATGCACTGTTAGTATGATATGATAATAACAGATTAGGAGTTGGGGAACTTGTATAAATGCACTGTTAGTATGATATGATAATAACAGATTAGGAGTTGGGGAACGTGTATAGATGCACTGTATGATATGATAATAACAGATTAGGAGTTGGGGAACTTGTATAAATGCACTGTATGATATGATAATAACAGATTAGGAGTTGGGGAACTTGTATAAATGCACTGTATGATATGATAATAACAGATTAGGAGTTGGGGAACTTGTATAAATGCACTGTATGATATGATAATAACAGATTAGGAGTTGGGGAACGTGTATAGATGCACTGTATGATATGATAATAACAGATTAGGAGTTGGGGAACTTGTATAAATGCACTGTATGATATGATAATAACAGATTAGGAGTTGGGGAACTTGTATAAATGCACTGTATGATATGATAATAACAGATTAGGAGTTGGGGAACTTGTATAAATGCACTGTTAGTATGATATGATAATAACAGATTAGGAGTTGGGGAACTTGTATAAATGCACTGTTAGTATGATATGATAATAACAGATTAGGAGTTGGGGAACTTGTATAAATGCACTGTTAGTATGATATGATAATAACAGATTAGGAGTTGGGGAACTTGTATAAATGCACTGTTAGTATGATATGATAATAACAGATTAGGAGTTGGGGAACTTGTATAAATGCACTGTTAGTATGATATGATAATAACAGATTAGGAGTTGGGGAACTTGTATAAATGCACTGTTAGTATGATATGATAATAACAGATTAGGAGTTGGGGAACTTGTATAAATGCACTGTATGATATGATAATAACAGATTAGGAGTTGGGGAACGTGTATAGATGCACTGTATGATATGATCATAACAGATTAGGAGTTGGGGAACATGTATAAATACACTGTATGATATGATAATAACAGATTAGGAGTTGGGGAACGTGTATAAATACACTGTATGATATGATAATAACAGATTAGGAGTTGGGGAACTTGTATAGATGCACTGTATGATATGATAATAACAGATTAGGAGTTGGGGAACTTGTATAAATGCACTGTATGATATGATAATAACAGATTAGGAGTTGGGGAACTTGTATAAATGCACTGTTCGTATGATATGATAATACCAGATTAGGAGTTGGGGAACTTGTATAAATGCACTGTTAGTATGATATGATAATAACAGATTAGGAGTTGGGGAACTTGTATAAATGCACTGTATGATATGATAATAACAGATTAGGAGTTGGGGAACGTGTATAGATGCACTGTATGATATGATAATAACAGATTAGGAGTTGGGGAACGTGTATAAATACACTGTATGATATGATAATAACAGATTAGGAGTTGGGGAACGTGTATAAATACACTGTATGATATGATAATAACAGATTAGGAGTTGGGGAACTTGTATAAATGCACTGTATGATATGATAATAACAGATTAGGAGTTGGGGAACTTGTATAAATGCACTGTATGATATGATAATAACAGATTAGGAGTTGGGGAACGTGTATAGATGCACTGTATGATATGATAATAACAGATTAGGAGTTGGGGAACTTGTATAAATGCACTGTTAGTATGATATGATAATAACAGATTAGGAGTTGGGGAACTTGTATAAATGCACTGTATGATATGATAATAACAGATTAGGAGTTGGGAACTTGTATAGATGCACTGTATGATATGATAATAACAGATTAGGAGTTGGGGAACTTGTATAAATGCACTGTATGATATGATAATAACAGATTAGGAGTTGGGGAACTTGTATAAATGCACTGTTAGTATGATATGATAATACCAGATTAGGAGTTGGGGAACTTGTATAAATGCACTGTTAGTATGATATGATAATAACAGATTAGGAGTTGGGGAACGTGTATAGATGCACTGTATGATATGATAATAACAGATTAGGAGTTGGGGAACTTGTATAAATGCACTGTATGATATGATAATAACAGATTAGGAGTTGGGGAACTTGTATAAATGCACTGTTAGTATGATATGATAATAACAGATTAGGAGTTGGGGAACTTGTATAAATGCACTGTATGATATGATAATAACAGATTAGGAGTTGGGGAACTTGTATAAATGCACTGTATGATATGATAATAACAGATTAGGAGTTGGGGAACGTGTATAGATGCACTGTATGATATGATAATAACAGATTAGGAGTTGGGGAACTTGTATAAATGCACTGTTAGTATGATATGATAATAACAGATTAGGAGTTGGGGAACTTGTATAAATGCACTGTTAGTATGATATGATAATAACAGATTAGGAGTTGGGGAACTTGTATAAATGCACTGTTAGTATGATATGATAATAACAGATTAGGAGTTGGGGAACTTGTATAAATGCACTGTTAGTATGATATGATAATAACAGATTAGGAGTTGGGGAACTTGTATAAATGCACTGTTAGTATGATATGATAATAACAGATTAGGAGTTGGGGAACTTGTATAAATGCACTGTTAGTATGATATGATAATAACAGATTAGGAGTTGGGGAATTTATATAAATGCACTGTTAGTATGATATGATAATAACAGATTAGGAGTTGGGGAACTTGTATAAATGCACTGTATGATATGATAATAACAGATTAGGAGTTGGGGAACGTGTATAGATGCACTGTATGATATGATAATAACAGATTAGGAGTTGGGGAACGTGTATAAATACACTGTATGATATGATAATAACAGATTAGGAGTTGGGGAACGTGTATAAATACACTGTATGATATGATAATAACAGATTAGGAGTTGGGGAACGTGTATAAATACACTGTATGATATGATAATAACAGATTAGGAGTTGGGGAACTTGTATAGATGCACTGTATGATATGATAATAACAGATTAGGAGTTGGGGAACTTGTATAAATGCACTGTTAGTATGATATGATAATACCAGATTAGGAGTTGGGGAACTTGTATAAATGCACTGTATGATATGATAATAACAGATTAGGAGTTGGGGAACGTGTATAGATGCACTGTATGATATGATAATAACAGATTAGGAGTTGGGGAACGTGTATAGATGCACTGTATGATATGATAATAACAGATTAGGAGTTGGGGAACGTGTATAGATGCACTGTATGATATGATAATAACAGATTAGGAGTTGGGGAACGTGTATAGATGCACTGTATGATATGATAATAACAGATTAGGAGTTGGGGAACGTGTATAGATGCACTGTATGATATGATAATAACAGATTAGGAGTTGGGGAACTTGTATAAATGCACTGTTAGTATGATATGGTGGGGAGGGGAAGTGGGGTGGTGGTTGTCAGAGAGCAGTTTTAACCCAAAACAGGACCAGTTTTAACCCAAAAAGACTTACCACAAAACTGCTAGTTTCTTCTCAGCCACAGTGGCTGAATGACTAGTGAAGTTCTTTAACCGCATCGCATACCTTCGAAAAAACAAAAACAACTCTTAATGCCGCTTAAACAGGACTGCATTTCCCAAGAGCGAGCACGACAAGAGCGAGCGCATGACAAATCAAAAGATTAGGCGCCTGGTGACAGCTGCAGCCACTCCTTCTCACGGCTCAGCTCAGCTTGAACCTCCTGCCAATATAGTATGTCATACATTTTTCAATAAAACATTCTATCTATTCAATCTCTATTGGCAATGATTTGCCGGAGAAGTCTGTCCGTTTTAAGTTACATTGACATTATTAGAGCGAGGGTACCTAGTCCCTTCACTTCTGCATGGCGTTGATCAGTATGTAACCATGATTCCCCCTGTTTTTTAATCATGGTAGGTTGGAGTATCAGGCTGGGTGAGGGAAAGGGGCGGGGCAAATATTAACCGGATGAGCTCCACTGTTTCCGAGTACATGGTGTACGGTGATTTGGCCTCTAACGGGTCCCGCTCCATGGCGTTGCCACACTCGATGAAAGAGAGAGCGCCGTCGGCGTAATTAACGGCCTTGCCGAACTTCTCCAGCTGTAAGGTGAGAGAACGGACAAAAGGCAGTTAGACATATCAACCTGAGATGAAAACATGCAAGTGGTTCTTAAAAGCACCACACTTGTAAAAAAAAAAAAAAAAAACGCACAATACGCAAACTTCATCACCCAAAGCAAAAACGAAGAAGAGGGTTAACTGAAGGGTCACACAGACATTTTTTCCTGTTTTATTAATCCTGAAGGCCATTACAGGGCAATTGATTTGCCCCTTTACTCATTCACCCCTATCAGTCTAAACCCATAAGAAAAAACAAAAAAAACGCGTTATCACATTACTCAACCCTCGCCACCAAGCACACATCCTTGTCGGCACAGGGCGGTAAAAATTGATTTGCAGGCCGCTCTCCTCTGAGATCAACACTTCCTGCAGGTCCTACACTTCTAAAGTAAGCTTTTTTTTGTTGTTGCAAGGGCCTGGCTGATGGAAGATTCAATACGTGTCTCTGCACTGATTGCAGTCGTGTACCGTTACACACACAATCAGTTCACCTCACTCTGTATTCAAGGCCACTTTTCTTCCCAAACCTAGATTTATGGTCATATGATGTAACTTTCAATAAAGGACAATGTCTGGAAACATAATTGCCGGAATCCAATTATTGGTATAAAGTATAAATCAAGTGAGGCGAGACGCGCTGAGGGTACTGAAGAGCTACGTGAGAGCTTCCACTGCTTCATAATCTCTCTCCAAGCCACACACAGGGACTTCCATGGAGTGCTTCCAAAAACAAATGGCCGCCTTCTCGCCATTTCTTGTTATTTTAATAATCAAATCAATAGCTTGCATTTCATATTTAAAAGTGGTAATTCTGAGATTTTGATTTCTGCTCATTTAAACCACAGAATACACATTAGGTTACACACAGTCCCTGCAGAACAGATCAGATAAGATAAAAAAAAGGTTTCAGAGATAAGTGCAGAAATTCCATAAAATATGTTATATGAATGTTCAGTAAATCATAAACTGTTAACCTTGGCAGGTAAAAAACCGAAAGATAAAAATGACTAGGTTTACCAGTGCATCTGCTTTGTGCTTCAATTTCTTGGCTTCCAGCATGTAGTAGTCTGCATTGTGAAATCTGTTTAAGGGGGAGAAATTAACATATTCTCTGTTTGATTCTTAATAAACAAACATAAAAATACCACATATGTCACTCTCTTATAATATTGAACTTTTAAGCAATCTGGACACTGGATTTTTATTTGACTTACCTCTCTGGACTGTGATGCTGTCAAATCTAATCTGCTGTCCGTTAGCTAAACAATTGTATGCTGAATCATGGACGCTGCCCGAGGGTGGTGCCAGGACACAGTCCCTTTTAAGGTTAATATTGTGAAGACACCATAGATTTCGCTTATTTTACGATACGAAAAAACAAACGTTGAAGTGGCTTTGGCGTACTGTTGGTGGCGCAGCATATAACCAAAGATGCTCCGCCTACCCTCTTTGATATAACGTTATTGCTCTAAGTTTCTAAGCATATCACGCCCCAATCCATCTGCCCGCGTACCCCGTAGCTATAGAACATGCAGGGATTTTGTCGTGAACAGTCAGAGAAATGAAAATAAGCGTCTTTGGAGAAGCCCAACAGTTTTGCTACATTATTCTGTCCATATTTGTACCGTGCAGTCAGTAAGCCGATTCTCTCAATACACTAACGTTAACGTTAGCTACCTGGCTAACTTCATTTATATCTTGCTTGCTAGATAACTAACGTGACCTTACTAGCAAACAAGCCTTGATATCCAAACTGGCTAGCTAGCTAACATTAGCGTTCAATAGCTAATTTAATTACGTGCTGCTAACAACAATCTAGCTACCATCATTGGTTTCTCTGACTGGTCTGGACAAAATAGCTAGCTCGCTCCCTGTGCCTGTGCGCCACATCATTGCTATGAATGATGAAAAGAACTGAACAAGGATCTCCCAAAAGAAATTTTCGAAAGTTTTTCAAGTTTTCAAAAGGTTAGTAAGTTATACTAGCACTGCTAGCGAGCATGTGTCTGTTTAATACTGACAGTTATATGTAGAGGTGGAAAGTCCAGGGGTCAGAAAGTAAAAGTCCTGCCATGTTTTTCTTCCACCCATGAACTGAGCCAGCTGATTTCACTAATTACTTCTACCTCCTGGCTGAATAATTGTGCTAATTAGCAAATCCGGGTGACTGGAACAAAATGCTGGGGAGGACTTTCTGAACCTGGACCTTCCTATGGTTATATGGAATGTTTAGTACACTTGACTTGGAATGCTATCAAGTTAGCTAAACGTTAGGTAATTGTAAAAATTTTCCTAGCTACATAGGCCTAAGCCATTTTAACTAGCTAGGTAGCTAGGGAGGGAGCATGTCCCCAGCTGACAAAGGTAGCGCTAGGCAGTACTGTTCTATAACATCAATATTCTATTTAGGCAAAACATTTGCAGCATTTTGGAATGTTCTTATTTCACAATATTAAACAGGACAAGAAAGAAAGAGAGGGTCGGAGGATTGAAGGCCAGGTGGAGGAGTGCAAGTCAGGGAGTGTGAGACTGGAGCAGCAAGGGGCAGATTGTGACACTTCACAGAGGTGAGTGGCTGAAGTCTTAATGCTCCAAAATAGGATGCAGATATCTGCCTCCCCATACTTTATCATTGAGCCTTTTTCAGGGTTAGCTTAGCTTATAGCTAATACCTAATATGTAGGGTTTAGCTTAGCTTAGCTTATAGCTAATACCTAATAGGTAGATAGCTAATAAGGTATAAACTAAGCTAAGCCTGAATAAGACGGACTACAGGTCCTTGTAAGGGGAGTGGCTGAGTCGGAGGGCCAAGCGCGACCGTCAGGGATTCTAAAAGTGTAGGTACTAACACCTACACCACTAAGGCCTCGTCCACACGTACATGGATATTTCTAAAAACACATTTTTTCCCCTTCCGTTTAAAAAAAAATTCCCGTCCACACCACACCATTTTAGAAAATCTCTCCGTCCACACGACAACGCAAAAAACTAAATTCTTTGCATTAATTTCACCGTAAATACAATTTTTTGAGTACAAGAGCCCATGTAGGCTTTGGTTGTAAAGTAGTCGTGTATCGGGAGACATAAAACCATCCACGAAAATGACAAGCAACAAGTCTATAACGTAATTCTGTGCAAGATTTTCTAAAACAACAGTTTTTTGTGTGTGTGTGTTTTTTTTGTGTGATACGTTGATAAAAGATGGTATCAATGAGAAAATATAGTCAGAAAAAAATTATGAGTTCACTAAAATAAGAAAATAACTATTCTAATGGTCTGTGTCTCTTGGAAAATTAACAACATTTGCCACGCGCAAATTGAGGGCATGATGTCAGCGTTTTCCAAAAACTCCGTTTCAACCGTACACACGAATACATGTAGAATGTAGTTTTAAAAAATCTCCACCCTGGAAGGTGTTTTCCAAAAGCTCCGTTTTCAGCGACCTAAAACTCGTTTTCGTGTGGACGGGAGGCCAAACCGCAGAGAAAATACTAAGATTTTAGAAATATCCATATACGTGTAGACGGGGTCTAAAGCAGACAGATCTGCGCTGGAAAAGGGTAAAAATAAACCCCAAACGAGGAGGGCGAACTCGAGAATCGCGAGTAATCAATAACAAAAGAATCTCACACTCTTTAACGAGTAAACAAATAACAAAAGAACCTCACGCTCCTTAACGAGGAGCAAATACAGGAGGTCAGAAAAAACAAACAAAAGAAACACCCTGAAGAAACGGGCGAGAGAAGGGAGAGAAACTAGAGCCTGTTACCTACAGCTCTAAGTGAGAACAAGCTGAACAAAAGGCAACAGGTAGGAGAGTATAACAGATGAAGATAGAAAGGAAAGAAAAAACCAAAATAAATCTTTCTTCTAACTCTAATTGGACTTGCTGCGTTTCCTATTCGTGCGAACCAGAAAAGCAGCGAGCGAATCCTATACCTTTACCGACCTCTTTGTCAATATAGCAACGACGACATGGAAGCGTTGGAAATGCGGAAGTCCTGGCTATTTATAACCGGCAGGAAATCCAACACAGGTGAAAGAAACAATTGCCGGGCGAGATTCAAACAACGAAATGGAGGCGGAAAAAATCCGATAGAGCGTTCAAAAGACGGCAAAAGAAAAACCGAACGCAGAAACAACAGCGGCTGCCAGAAACCATGACAGTCCTTTAATTCTGAACTTGGTGCCACTACTGTAAAACTCTGTGACATCATAAGCAGTATAAGGCCGCGATCACACCGGATCCGCTTTAACAGCTGGGGGCGCCTTTATCCTGGGGGCGCCTTTTATTCGCGTTTATCCGCTCCAGGCGCCTCGCTGTTTTTCGAAAAATGCTCGGTGCGCACAGGGTTGAAAATATCTCAACTTGAAGCGCTCTGAGGAAAAATGCGCGCCACGTCACTGTCATTCTTTTCTCCTGTCCAATCGCACGAAAGTAGAGGCAGACCTTGATTCTCCCTGTCGGTTCCGTGTAAACGAAGACGATTGAGGAAAAAAAAATGGTAACGTTAGTTGCCATTTCAGCCTACCAGGAGTTATATGATTTCAATAATCGTGAATACCATGATAAAAATAAGCGATCCAAGGCACTCCGCTTATTCGCGGCTTTTTAAAGACAAATAACGAAGCAAACTTTCGGGTAAATTTAGTTTGCTAACACCGTTAACAACGTCAGCTAAGTGATTGACAGGAACGGAGTTCGGTTGCCTAGCAACAGCAAAAAAGACGCCTCCAACTGCTTTTTCAGAGTAGGCTTTCGTAAAACCAAGACAGGTAGTGCTCCTCGCGTTTTCAAGCCTACAAAGCGCGTCCGGTGTGATCGCGGCCTAACACAACCTAGGTCGCCTTTCTGTGGCTAGCCAGCTATACTACTATCCACACAACACCATAAAACACACACGTGCAAACACACACACTTTGTACACACGGCAACACTTAGCTATGGAATCCATGCGTTCTGGTTCAGATGATGAGTCATGGATGTAAATCTCCTCATCTGAATCCAGAGGATGACTACACAACTCAGCAGCCTCACGCAAGGAAAATCTCCGCTTCGCCATTGTACAACCAAAGAGGTTTCTCACCTGTCACTACGCGATGTGTATTATAACGCACTTTACTGCGCAAAACCACTTGTCTAGTGTTGTTCTAAAACACGCCCGTAACATGCACAGCTCTGACAATACAGATACCAACAGTTGAGAATGGTTGTCACCTTTACAACTGGTTTATGTACATTCAGTCAGGGATGTTGCACAAAAAATAACGGGTATGCCAGAGTTTAATTATGTCGAATACCCGTCATAATTAAATGCACACAGAACCTTTACAAAGTTGTATTAAATAGTGTGAACCAATAGCTTCTTCACTTTTACTTGAGAGGTGCATAACCACAAAATTATGAATCTAACTGGCAGTTAGTGGTATCATTATGAATACTGTGAGACCCATATTCATATGAATACTGTGAGACCCATATTCAAAAACATACGTGTCATCAAACGTCAGCTTTGGCCTCCTGTGTTCCGAGCAGTCCAGCGATGTTGACAAGGAACTTGGCCACGGGTCTGGGTCACTTTGACTGTTGCCATGGAAACCTCCGGAAGTTTTGCTATAAGTGTCTTCATCCTGTGGGAAGAGGCAAACAATATGCTAATTGTGTTCATCATCCCTGAAAAATTAATCTGCAACATTTCCACTAGGCTACGTTTCTTGCTTCTCTTTTCCTGAGCTTTGACAGATTAAAAGAGGATTATTCCACACACGGTATAAATGATAAATGCACATATATTTAGTGCTGTTCTGAATTTTCTCCCAAAGTCAATTATTTTAGCAAACAGGAAATTATGGTAAACGACTGAATACTATCTGAAATTACAAGCCAGGCTTCCAACAATTTATCCTTATCCAATGTGTATGTCGACTTGAGAAAAATGCATTGAATCCACACCTGGAACATTACATTGATGTGGTGTTTATGTTAAATGTATTTTAACATGAACAAATCAAACACATGTAAAAAAAAAATGGAAATGTGTCTTGTGGCATTTTTGTTCAGAATACATTTACTTCACCCTTTGTGAAGTCTGCACGGGAGTTTCAACTGAAAGCCAAGCCAAATGTAAACAGCAGTTTAAATCTCAAAACCTCTTGATTTGAACCAAGAGAGAAACCGCCCTCAACATTTTAATTATCAAGTTTCCGCTTGCGGATGGAAAGATTCTTTCAGATTCAGTGTCGCTATAGTTAAACAGCGCTTAAACTCTACTTCAAAGGTTCCCCTTTCACGTTTTAACCAGTTCCAGCATTTTGATTTGCTTACGTTGACAACCTTGGAAAGTGTGACCAATTTGCTGTCCAGTTTGCGGTGTTTGTACGAGGATGAGAAAGACCACGGAGGAAGCGAGCTGCTGGGGGGCGGGGTGCTGGTGGAATTGGTGCCTCCCTCTTCACTGATTCTGCGCTGGTCTGCGGGTTCGTTGGAGAGAGGGGACATTGGGGGCGGAAGGAGCTTGTCCTCTCTCTTCCGTGGCGGTTTCCTCAATACGCTGCTAAAAGAAAAACAGCAATCAGTAGCATCTGAGTCATGGATGTAAATCTCCTCATCTGAATAGCATAGGAACTCAAACCCACATATTCCAGACGATATTGTACAGTATACTCGCAGATACTGTCAAAGCGGTATATTTTACAAATGCTGGTACTCAGTCATGTACTGTAAATAGAGTACAACAGAGTCAAGCACAATGGTGCCTTGTCCTATTGAGAGACCAATAACAGTGTTGTGCCTGCTCACCCATCCCTCACATATACATACACATACAGTATACTGTACATTATTCATATACATACACATACAGTATACTGTACATTATGCATATACATACACATACAGTATACTGTACATTATTCATATACATACACATACAGTATACTGTACATTATTCATATGCATACACATACAGTATACTGTACATTATTCATATACATACACATACAGTATACTGTACATTATTCATATGCATACACATACAGTATACTGTACATTATTCATATACATACACATACAGTATACTGTACATTATTCATATACATACACATACAGTATACTGTACATTATTCATACACACACACAGTATACTGTACATTATTCATATACATACACATACAGTATACTGTACATTATTCATATACATACACATACAGTATACTGTACATTATTCATATACATACACATACAGTATACTGTACATTATTCATATACATACACATACAGTATACTGTACATTATTCATATGCATACACATACAGTATACTGTACATTATTCATATACATACACATACAGTATACTGTACATTATTCATATACATACACATACAGTATACTGTACATTATTCATATGCATACACATACAGTATACTGTACATTATTCATATACATACACATACAATATACTGTACATTATTCATATACATACACATACAGTATACTGTACATTATTCATATACATACACACAGTATACTGTACATTATTCATATACATACACATACAGTATACTGTACATTATTCATACATACACATACAGTATACTGTTCATTATTCATATACATACACATACAGTATAATGTACATTATTCATATACATACACATACAGTATACTGTACATTATTCATATACATACACATACAGTATACTGTACATTATTCAATAAAACAGTGCAGTGATGGCCTACTGTTACAGAGGCTGTTTCCTCAGACCTCTCATATAAAGGGAAAGGTCTTACGTATTTTCACTTTGATTCCTGGGGAATGATACTGGACTAGCTTTTTTTCTTGGGGCTATAGTCATCCATATACAACAAATAAACACGCACACAGACACACTCACACACACGCATGCACGCACACACACACACACACACACACACACACGCATGCATGCACACACACCACACACACATGCATGCACACACACACACTCGCACACACACACACACACACACACACACCACACACTCGCACACACACACACACACACACACACACACCACACACTCGCACACACACACACACACACACACACACACACTCACACGCACGCATGCACGCACATACACACACACACACACACACACACACACACACCACACACTCGCACACACACACTCACACGCACGCACGCACGCACGCACGCACACACACACGCACGCACGCACGCACGCACGCACGCACACTCACACACACACACACACACACACACACACACACACACACACACACACACACACACACACACGCACACACACACACACAAAATCAATACTGGGTCTTAAAGTCCCCGAGGCAGTGTTGGCCAAATATTCATCACTATTTTTATTTTCCCCCTGTCTTCCATACAGAATCATTCTACCCCTTATCATAACTCAAGGGATACACTATACAAGCTCTACTGTAGATAGCCTGAAGCATAAACTAACACAATACTAAGGGAAGTTAGGACTGTGGTTGCTAGGATAGCAAAACAATTTCTGTATTTACCAAACAGAAATGTTGAGGAAAATATTAAATATCTGGGTATACTCCAAATGTATTTTTGGAGAGACAAATATTTCATATGGACATTAAGAATGTGTTTTAAGGCTATAGGGAACACATTATAAAACTCCTACCCAAAGATCACTTGTTACACCACACAGATGGACAATTATTGCTGTTAATCAAGGTTAAAATGGGCTGACAATGCACACAGGTTTCACAGCTTACACAGGTTTCCCATACCTCTCTCACTAAACAGACAAGATACCCACACCATAATGCAGAGGTTTCCCATACCTCTCTCACTAAACAGACAAGATACCCACACCATAATGCAGAGGTTTCCCATACCTCTCTCACTAAACAGACAAGATACCCACACCATAATGCAGGACAAGATTTTAGCAAGATATTAGTTTCTAAAACATTTTCACAGAACATATATGTTAAGATAAGTATACAAAAATAATGTAATAAAATAATACAAGAGAGACCTTCACTCCCCTTCAAAACATTTGGCCAGCTTCTCTGTCCTGTCCAATTCTGTCCTGCTAGTAGTGAATTATAACAAAGCAATCTCATGACACCATTAGCCACAGAACTCGTCACTGGCAAGAAGAGTAACACGATCTCTGCAGTCCTAGTTGCTACCTACATCCTGACTCAATGAGAGGGCTCCATTCCAGAGAACGATCCCAGCATGGAGTTGGCCTTACTTCATAACAAGTACTACCGTCCTACATACTGTGAGCACTGATTGCTGTCAACAAGGTTTCCACCACAGGTTCATAGCATGCGCTAAGAGGGATGTTGTCTGCACAAAACAGTATCAGGTAAAAAAGGAGATGCACTTACTCTTTTGTGCTGGTGAGCTTGTGGGTGTGTATGGGGGACATACATGGTGGAAGCAGTGCCGTCTCCTTCTCCAGCCGCATCTTTTTGTTCCCAGTGACTGCGTCACAATTCTCAGACTGTGGAGGCAAAACCAGAATTTATGAGACTGTTCAGCACTACAGATCATCTGGCATGCATTTGCATTTCTGCAGTCTGTTGGGTCGAAAGGCAGTGCTGCACACTGCACAGCACGTGGAGAATGCCTGTTGAGGTTGCATGACAACAGGGAATATGTGTTGAACCACATGACAACATGTACAATATGTTTGTTGAGTGAAATAATGGCAAAAGAGAGGCACTTGCCTTGTGTTTCCTTTTGGATTTGCTGGGAGGCTTTTCTGCAGGGGTAGGGGCGGGAGACTGTTTTCTGTGCTTAGCACTTGAGTCTCGAGTTTCGGCTTTTACGGGGGGCGGGTCTGGGGGGTCCTGCCCAGGGATCCGGGACAGGAAGCAGAGTTCAATTTTGACCCAGAGTGACTTGATCTCCTCCAAGTCCCTGAGCGGGGACAACAATACGTTCTGGGAAGCGGGGACAGGTGAGAAGAGGGGGTCCTCTAGTAGATCTCCAGCCCCTGGGTCTGGTATGGAAGTACTGCTGATGCTGGTAAGGCTGCTGCAGTCCTTGGCTTTGAGCAGGCTAGCGACCGTGGGACCGGGGCAGAGGAGCGGGATCTTTGCCTGCTCCTCCGGGTCCGAGTGGCACTCGGACGACGAGGACTCTGTCTCGATGAACTCCTTGGATTTTGGGATGATCTTGCTCGGCCCTCTGTGCTTCTTCTTGTCCGTAGCGGGGGCCGGAGCACTGGCAGGGCGAGGCTCTTTCCTTGGAGCGGTCTTACCGTTGCTGCCTTTCCCCCGAGCTTTGGGCAGCTCCGGGGGAGGTGGTTCCTTCTCCTTGGGGACAAAGCTGGGGTTAGCGGGTTTGGGCCAGTTGGGCTCCTCCCCACCAGGCCCACGCTCCACCTTCTTGGGCTGTTTTTTGCCTGTGGTCCTCCGAGGTGGGGCCAGTTCCACCACAGGTGGGGACTTGAGCTTGGTACCCTTGCCCTCTGGGGTTTTTTGGCCTGTTCTGGGCTTCCCCTTCTCTCGGATGGGACTGAGAAGTGCTCTTTCCTTGGCATCGGGCTGAGATAGGCTTCCGCTTGGTTTGCCCTTTTCTGGGCCATGTCCCTCATCTCCCTGGCTGTCACTAGATTGAGAGTGGCTCATCCCATGGCTCTCAGGCTGGGTGCTGATCAGAGCCTTGCTGTGGGGATTTACCTTGTTCAGCCATTTATCCAATTGCCACTTATTGGTTGATGGAGGTTCAGGCTGTAAAAAGGGAAGACATTTTCATTTCAGCATTTAGCAGATACTCTTATCCAGAAGGATTTTATTTTTATAGAGCTTTTTAACTGTCACAAAGACGCTGTACAGAGAAACAGGAAAATTTCACAAAAACCAGGCCTGAACTCCCAAAAATCAAACGAGGTAAGAAAAGTGGGGAGAAAAAACTGAAACAGTGGCGAGAAAAAAACTCCCCGATGGGAAGAAATCTCAGGAGGAACCTGGCTAGAGAGGGGGAGCCCATACTCCGCTGGCCGGCCCAGTTTAACTAAATGTGGAATGGATGGTGCAAAATGTAATGACGGATCTATCACAGCAAATAATCAGATTGGTTGAGCAGGTTAAGGTCTGAGATATTAAACTAGCTGGTAAGTAGAAAGTCCAATGAAGAGATGTATAAAATGCAATTCAGAGGGGCGGGGTGAAACATCTGGGTCAAGGCTTGGGTACCTTGCTTAAGATACAACAGCAACATCGTAGCTGGTAATGAAACCCACAACCTCTGCGTAACAGGCCCAAACACAATGTCATAAAGTGATAAAGGGTTAATTAATGAATCAAAAAAACATTAAACTATGCTACAGGAACAATCAAATCGTAAGCTGCTGGCGTGTGAAAAAATAGATCTAAATTATATAGAAAAATGATGAGCTACCAACTTTGTGGTGAATCAAGCACTACTTACATTCTGGAAAAATATGCACTGATGTATGTAAAAGGGTGGTTAATAACCAGGTTTTCTCATTCATTATGTTCTCCAAAAATTAATAAAACCAGCAGTGGAATTGACAGATGCGATAGCCGTTTGATCCCTTATCACTCTTGAGGTGCTCGGATGTATTTGTGTGGGAGATGCTTTCATCACTCATTTCTTCACAGCTGACGTGAAGCATTATGTGTTGACATAAAGATAAATCTTTCAAACTAAGTTATCAATGATGGAGTGATTTTTCAAAATGATGGCAGTTCGCTCAGCAAATAATTGTTCACCGTGGACAGCCTACATAATGAAACATCTAAGCTGGGGAGTGTAAACCATACTGACCTGCATGGTGATGGAACCTCCCAGGAAATGTCATATTTCACATTTTACTGTTTCTTTTTTCTTTTTTTTTTTAAACTATGACTAGAAACTGAAATGACAGTGAAAGAACAGAAACAACTTTTCAGAAAAGCATAAAGGAATAAAGGAATAAGGCCAAAATTCAGAAACATACTGGAAGGTTTGAAAACTTAAAAGACCCACAAGACCGTTCTCAGCCAGGAAGGATATAACAGTCCAACAGCCAGCAACATACCACTTTGGCAGTATAGAGAGCGCTTATGTGGCAAAGTGTTTATTAAACTTGAGAATCTCCAGAACACAACTATGGAGTGGTTTTAAAGTTGCCAATTAGTTTTTTAGGACAACTCTTTGGACAGAACCTCTGCATCTTCAACCATGGCAAGACCAGGTTAAATCAGAAGAGGCCGCGCTTGTTTTTCTGTCAACCCAAACAAAAATGTGTCTGGAAGGGTTCACACTGCTTTCCTTCTTGAGAGAAGGTGTGAAAATGAGCCTTGAGGTGCAAACTCCACACACAAATTTCCACATGCTCATCAACCTCATAATGAGTTGAGCCACAATTAATTGTTAACTGACTTGTTTGAACAAATCAAGGTTTTGGCTTGCCACAGGAAAACAAAATGATTGGCTCAAATCAGTAGATCATGAATACCAAATGGTAGCTCTACCCATGTTTCATTTAATGAAACCTCACTCATCGTGCCTCTGCAGTTAGGTGCCTGACCAAAGGACATGCAGTGAGTTCAACCTCTGGCGTGACCCTACGGGAGATGCAGTGAGTTACCACTTGAACCCGAAAACCCGAGGTAAGACCCGAGACCTGAGTGTATTCGGGTCCACAGGTCTGACTCATCTCTCGGGTAGGGGACTGAACTGAAGTGACAGCCACAGGTCTGACTCATCTCTCGGGTACGGGACTGAACTGAAGTGACAGCCACAGGTCTGAATCATCTCTCGGGTAGGGTACTGAACTGAAGTGACAGCCACAGGTCTGACTCATCTCTCGGGTACGGGTCTGAACTGAAGTGACAGCCACAGGTCTGACTCATCTCTCGGGTAGGGGACTGAACTGAAGTGACAGCTACAGGTCTGACTCATCTCTCGGGTACGGGACTGAACTGAAGTGACAGCCACAGGTCTGACTCATCTCTCGGGTAGGGGACTGAACTGAAGTGACAGCTACAGGTCTGACTCATCTCTCGGGTACGGGTCTGAACTGAAGTGACAGCCACAGGTCTGACTCATCTCTCGGGTAGGGGACTGAACTGAAGTGACAGCCACAGGTCTGACTCATCTCTCGGGTACGGGTCTGAACTGAAGTGACAGCCGCAGGTCTGGCTCATCTCTCAGGTAGGGGACAGAACTGAAGTGACAGCCACAGGTCTGATTCATCTCTTGGATACGGGACTGAACTGAAGTGACAGCCACAGGTCTGACTCATCTCTCGGGAACGGGACTGAACTGAAGTGACAGCCACAGGTCTGACTCATCTCTCGGGTAGGGGACTGAACTGAAGTGACAGCCACAGGTCTGACTCATCTCTCGGGTACGGGACTGAACTGAAGTGACAGCCACAGGTCTGACTCATCTCTCGGGTACGGGACTGAACTGAAGTGACAGCCACAGGTCTCGGATCATTGGAACTGAAACAGACATACCCAAGAAGACCGACCTGTTTTTATTAATAGAAGTTTTTAATTCATTCTTTGTAGCCCTATATTATAAACCTAAAACTGAAGAATAGAAACGTATAAAACTGTCCCAAGCTTTTTTGTTCCACAAACATTTAGGCCTACATTTTTTTTGTCCCACTGTTGGATTGTATTTGTAATTTTGGTTTATGTAAATGATTGGCTGTGTTACGGCCGATTTTTACAGCCGCAACACAGTAGAGACACATAACGAGTTTGCTTAGAAAGATTTAAAATTTATTAGGAAAAAAAAAGAGGGAACCAGATTATTTTACTCTATCAGTGGAAGGGGCGGAAAAAAACAACCAGTCTGTGGGAATATCAGAGAGAGAGCTTTCTTTGGCACAAACCGGAACTTTATACAGCACCAGACAGGTGCTAGTACTTTACAGACCACACCCTTCAGCCTCATCTCTGATCTGTGAGATAGGGAGAAACACAGACAGGTCAACAGGAACAGCAGGGAAGCGTAACACCCCCACCCATAAAAAGGGCGCCCCAGCGTCCTCAGACCAGCGGAACTAGGTGAGTATTGGCCTACTCTTAGGCTAGTTATTGAATTCACCTTTCTGTAATCTGTACAGAAACGGAATGAGCCATCAGGTTTATTAACCAACAAGCAGGGCGATGCCCATGGTGAGGACACATGTTCAGCTATGCCATTGTTAAGCATATGTTGAATTTCATCAGATATTTGCTTTCTTTTGCCAATTGGAACCCTATAAAAACGTGGCTTAACAGGAGCAGGAGTTTTAAAATCTTCGTCTTTGCCCGAGGTAAACGACGCACCTCCCAACGCAGAGGTATGGAAACCGGTTGCAGGATTCCCTACAGTATGTGCAAGAAGTTTGCAGTTGCAGGATTCCCTACAGTATGTGCAAGAGGTTTGCAGTTGCAGGATTCCCTACAGTATGTGCAAGAGGTTTGCAGTTGCAGGATTCCCTACAGTATGTGCAAGAGGTTTGCAGTTGCAGGATTCCCTACAGTATGTGCAAGAGGTTTGCAGTTGCAGGATTCCCTACAGTATGTGCAAGAGGTTTGCAGTTGCAGGATTCCCTACAGTATGTGCAAGAGGTTTGCAGTTGCAGGATTCCCTACAGTATGTGCAAGAGGTTTGCAGTTGCAGGATTCCCTACAGTATGTGCAAGAGGTTTGCAGTTGCAGGATTCCCTACAGTATGTGCAAGAGGTTTGCAGTTGCAGGATTCCCTACAGTATGTGCAAGAGGTTTGCAGTTGCAGGATTCCCTACAGTATGTGCAAGAGGTTTGCAGTTGCAGGATTCCCTACAGTATGTGCAAGAGGTTTGCAGTTGCAGGATTCCCTACAGTATGTGCAAGAGGTTTGCAGTTGCAGGATTCCTTACAGTATGTGCAAGAGGTTTGCAGTTGCAGGATTCCCTACAGTATGTGCAAGAGGTTTGCAGTTGCAGGATTCCCTACAGTATGTGCAAGAGGTTTGCAGTTGCAGGATTCCCTACAGTATGTGCAAGAGGTTTGCAGTTGCAGGATTCCCTACAGTGTGTGCAAGAGGTTTGCAGTTGCAGGATTCCCTACAGTATGTGCAAGAGGTTTGCAGTTGCAGGATTCCCTACAGTATGTGCAAGAGGTTTGCAGTTGCAGGATTCCCTACAGTATGTGCAAGAGGTTTGCAGTTGCAGGATTCCCTACAGTATGTGCAAGAGGTTTGCAGTTGCAGGATTCCCTACAGTATGTGCAAGAGGTTTGCAGTTGCAGGATTCCCTACAGTATGTGCAAGAGGTTTGCAGTTGCAGGATTCCCTACAGTATGTGCAAGAGGTTTGCAGTTGCAGGATTCCCTACAGTATGTGCAAGAGGTTTGCAGTTGCAGGATTCCCTACAGTATGTGCAAGAGGTTTGCAGTTGCAGGATTCCCTACAGTATGTGCAAGAGGTTTGCAGTTGCAGGATTCCCTACAGTATGTGCAAGAGGTTTGCAGTTGCAGGATTCCCTACAGTATGTGCAAGAGGTTTGCAGTTGCAGGATTCCCTACAGTATGTGCAAGAGGTTTGCAGTTGCAGGATTCCTTACAGTATGTGCAAGAGGTTTGCAGTTGCAGGATTCCCTACAGTATGTGCAAGAGGTTTGCAGTTGCAGGATTCCCTACAGTATGTGCAAGAGGTTTGCAGTTGCAGGATTCCCTACAGTATGTGCAAGAGGTTTGCAGTTGCAGGATTCCCTACAGTATGTGCAAGAGGTTTGCAGTTGCAGGATTCCCTACAGTATGTGCAAGAGGTTTGCAGTTGCAGGATTCCCTACAGTATGTGCAAGAGGTTTGCAGTTGCAGGATTCCCTACAGTATGTGCAAGAGGTTTGCAGTTGCAGGATTCCCTACAGTATGTGCAAGAGGTTTGCAGTTGCAGGATTCCCTACAGTATGTGCAAGAGGTTTGCAGTTGCAGGATTCCCTACAGTATGTGCAAGAGGTTTGCAGTTGCAGGATTCCTTACAGTATGTGCAAGAGGTTTGCAGTTGCAGGATTCCCTACAGTATGTGCAAGAGGTTTGCAGTTGCAGGATTCCCTACAGTATGTGCAAGAGGTTTGCAGTTGCAGGATTCCCTACAGTATGTGCAAGAGGTTTGCAGTTGCAGGATTCCCTACAGTATGTGCAAGAGGTTTGCAGTTGTTACCATTATCTGGGAAAACACTCTCATAACTCGGTTTTACCATCTTAAATACAGGATGAGGAGTAGCATAGTAAGGCTTCAAAATATTTATATGGCACAACTGTAGTCTTTTTCTCCTGTCTGGGGTTTGAACCAAGTAATCCTCATCAGAAACACGATGTTCTACACTGTAAGGACCACTAAACTTGGCCTGAAACAGAGAACCCAATATTGGTAACAAAGCCAACACTTGGTCACCAGGATTGAACTGACGGCTTTTAGCATGTCGATCAAATAAGCGTTTCATCTTCCTTTGTGAATGATTAAGGTTTTTCTGTGCATCGGCACAAGCCCGGTGCAACCGTAAATAAAAATGATTTACGTGTGGTTTTCCGGTTAACTGACAGGTGTGACACACTTTGCAGTAAGCAGACACATCTCTTTTTAAATGGGGCCAAAAACAATTACGTAAAATGCGGTCATATGTTTTTCTAACACCCATATGACCTGCAACACCATCATGTGAAGCATGCAAAATCAGCTCTTGAAACTTTGAGGGTACCACAACTTGTGTTACTTCATCCCCGTCAAACGAATTCTGACAGAGGGACCATTTTCTATCCAGTAAACCAGCCTGGAGAAAATAACATGCAGGGGAAAACGCCTTTTAACTCATTTTCGTGGCGAACCATATCAAACAAAGCTGCTAGAGTAGAATCGGCTGCCTGCTCTGCAATCAAATCATCACGAGAGATAGTTGATAAAGGGGATACAGAGAGTTCCCCGTTTTTCTCCAGCGGCTCTGTGGAGAGTGTGGGATCTACTGGCAATACGTCACAGATTTCCTCCCCCTGGAGTCTGCTCTCCTTGTTTAAGCCCGGGCACGGGGTTGGCTCTGGACATTGCGTGAGTCACTGCACTAAATACCTCGGGGTGTCGTCGCACAAGCTCACCGGTCCTGCGAGGCGACGGCGTAACCACCAATGGAGGGTGAACATTCCTCCAGACAAAACCACCAGCCAGATCGTTGCCCAGAATAACATCCACACCCTCCACAGGTAGGCAGGGTCTTACCCTGACCACTACATCACCATGCACAAAATCACAGCATAAATTGACTTTATGCAGGGGAACACTCAGTTGGGTCAATCCAATACCACAGACTAGGACACTTTCCCCAGTGGCCGTCTCCTGTGAAAAAGGTAGGATGCTTTCCAGCACAAAACTCTGGGAAGCACCGGAGTCCCTGAGCATGCTGACCTTTTTCTGTACTGAACTCCCTACAATAGACACAAAACCGTGTGTGACAAAGGGGGTGTACAGAGACTGCTTCACGTATGAGCTGTCAGCCAGTAGTAGCTCAAAGAGTGTACTATGCGCTATCAATGCAGTAGTTTTAGAATTATGAACAGGAGTGGGCGTTTGATCAGCTTGGCTAATGGGACACTCCCCTCTCCAGTGACCTTAATTACCTCAAGAATGACAAAATCGAGCAGGGTCATAATTTCCGTTTGTCCCAGGAACAGACCTCACACCAGAGACAGGATCAGTCCTTCCGGGTCGCGGAGGAGACGATTACTCCCTCCACGTGTCACTACCTCGAAAACGGGAGATGTTAAAATTACCTTTATGGGTCAACGCATAATCATCAGCTAACACGGCGGCTTCTGCCACAGTACGTACGTCGCGCTCACTGATATCAGTTGCAATGGACTCAGAAACAGAACTCTTAAACTGCTCCAACACGACCAAATCACACAACTCTGAAAAGGTCGAAACACTAGACGCGGTACACCACCTAGAAAAATGGATTACTAACTCTCTGGCGAATTCCTTATGGGTTTGCTTTTCAGCCCATCTCCATGTTCGGAACCTTTGATGGTAGGCTTCCGGCACTAGTTTGTAAGCTTTCAGCACCGCTTTTTTAACCTTGGCATAACTAGTGACCTTTTTGAGATCCAGAGCGGAATACGCCTCCTGCGCTTTCCCCGTAAACACACATTGCAACATTAAAATTTGATCGGCCTCAGGCCACTGTTTGCCAGCTGCTCAAACAATGTAAAAAAAAAAAATCCGGATCACGCTCATTGAATTTAAGGACTAATATTTTAATTTCTTGTGACGTTACATCCAGAGGAATCCTGCCCACTAGTGGACACAAAAGAGTCACTGCCAAGCTGGGAGGCCTCAAGCTTTCCTTCACTCACCAAACCCAATTGTGATTTACAAAGTTTTGTCAGATCGCGATGTTTTTGTTCCTCCAGTTGCAACTTGTATTCTTCCAATTAAAATTTTTGTTCCTCCAATTTATATTTCAATTCCACTTTGCGATTGTCACGTTCTTTCTGTTGGTTTAACTTTACGTCCTACGTAAATTTTAATTCTCGTTCACGTTGCCGAACCTCCTCCCTTTTCTGTTCCATTTCAAATTTTTTCATTTCAAAAGCCAATTCAGCTTGTCGCAGTTTCACTCGTCCCCCCAGACTCACTATCGGAAGAACTGTCTGTTTGGGAGAAGAATCAATTTTCTATAGCAAGGGCGCACACAATTTCCTTCACTTGACCTTTCTTTAATGCAGTTAGCTGAGGAAGGTCAGTATAACTCATATACTCCGCGAACGCCAACAAATCAGTTTTTTTTAAACTTGTTGAAACTGCGTAAACTGGGATTTTCCAGAAGTGTGAAAAGTGTGCGAGTGCCCTCTTGCGGCCAACTGACACCACAACCGCCAGAAATAACTAAGCAGGCATGGAACCATGGCACTAGGAGGACTTTTTGTGGTGTTTGGTAGATAGCCGAGACTCCATGTCCATGCACGTTTGGAACCTCCGTAAACTTGCACGTAAACGTATTGCATTTATCATTTTGTAAACTTCGATTTTAGTAGAATTTTGCTGCTTTTTTATCAGCCTATTGTTATAACCCAATAGCCTACATTGTTTCATGCAGAAGGCATATGCAGGATACATTCCGTTAAAAGCCAGCCAGTCTTGTGACGCATTTGTTGTGAAAACTATTCTTAGATTTTTATAATAGCCTAATAGCCTAATATAATAGCATTTGAAATAGGCCTAGCAAGATAAAGTATTGTGAGATGTAGTGAGTTAGCTCTACCTCCAGAGCAGCCCTATGGGAGATGTAGTGAGTTAGCTCTGCCTCCAGAGCAGCCGTATGGGAGATGTAGTTAGTTAGCTCTACCTCCAGAGCAGCCCTATGGGAGATGTAGTGAGTTAGCTGTACCTCCAGAGCAGCTGTATGGGAGATGTAGTGAGTTAGCTCTACCTCTGCAGTGGCCCTATGGGAGATGTAGTGAGTTAGCTCTACCTCCAGAGCAGCCGTATGGGAGATGTAGTGAGTTAGCTCTACCTCTGCAGTGGCCCTAAGGGAGATATAGTGAGTTAGCTCTACCTCCAGAGCAGCCGTATGGGAGATGTAGTGAGTTAGCTCTACCTCCAGAGCAGCCGTATGGGAGATGTAGTGAGTTAGCTCTACCTCTGCAGTGGCCCTAAGGGAGATATAGTGAGTTAGCTCTACCTCCAGAGCAGCCGTATGGGAGATGTAGTGAGTTAGCTCTACCTCCAGAGCTGCCCTATGGGAGATGTAGTGAGTTAGCTCTACCTCCAGAGCAGCCGTATGGGAGATGTAGTGAGTTAGCTCTACCTCTAGAGCTGCCCTATGGGAGATGTAGTGAGTTAGCTCTACCTCCAGAGCAGCCGTATGGGAGATGTAGTGAGTTAGCTCTACCTCTGCAGTGGCCCTAAGGGAGATGTAGTGAGTTAGCTCTACCTCTAGAGCTGCCCTATGGGAGATGTAGTGAGTTAGCTCTACCTCCAGAGCAGCCGTATGGGAGATGTAGTGAGTTAGCTCTACCTCTGCAGTGGCCCTAAGGGAGATGTAGTGAGTTAGCTCTACCTCTAGAGCTGCCCTATGGGAGATGTAGTGAGTTAGCTCTACCTCCAGAGCAGCCCTATGGGAGATGTAGTGAGTTAGCTCTACCTCTGGACTGGCTCCACGTGACGCCTCATTGCATTCGCTGTCGCTGGAGCTGGTCTCGCTGTCCGAGTCCGACTCTGAGCTGCTCTCCGACTCGCTGGAGCTGCCCGAGGCGCCGCTGGAATGACCCGGCTCGCCATTCCGAGCCGTGGGCCCAGGGTGACTGCAAGCACAGAAAGAGGGAAATGGGAGAGAAAGCATAAATGTATTATTTGACTCCTTGTGGTCACTGGTTACTGACTTTGCTTTGGGATTTTGTTTATATTTTTCATGAACTGCAGGTTCTTCACCCCGTGACTGTAATTGCATGTAATGTACTGCCTTTTACCATGGTAAAATATCAATGCGTGAAGCAAAACTTACTCATTGATATACTGAACACTTTCCTGTACACCCTGTACACCCTGTCACCAACTGCTCCCCTCCCTGTCTAACAACACCCGCCTGTTACTCTCAGAGACTGCTCCCCTCCCTGTCTAACAGCACCTCCTGTTACTCTCAGAGAGACTGTTCCCCTCCCTGTCTACAGCACCTCCTGTTACTCTCAGAGACTGCTCCCCTCCCTGTCTAACAGCACCTCCTGTTACTCTCAGAGACTGTTCCCCTCCCTGTCTAACAGCACCTCCTGTTACTCTCAGAGATACTGCTCCCCTCCCTGTCTAACAGCACCTCCTGTTACTCTCAGAGAGACTGCTCCCCTCCCTGTCTACAGCACCTCCTGTTACTCTCAGAGATACTGCTCCCCTCCCTGTCTACAGCACCTCCTGTTACTCTCAGAGAGACTGCTCCCCTCCCTGTCTAACAGCACCTCCTGTTACTCTCAGAGAGACTGCTCCCCTCCCTGTCTAACAGCACCTCCTGTTACTCTCAGAGAGACTGCTCCCCTCCCTGTCTACAGCACCTCCTGTTACTCTCAGAGAGACTGCTCCCCTCCCTGTCTAACAGCACCGCCTTTTACTCTCAGAGATACTGCTCCCCTCCCTGTCTAACAGCACCTCCTGTTACTCTCAGAGATACTGCTCCCCTCCCTGTCTAACAGCACCTCCTGTTACTCTCAGAGACTGTTCCCCTCCCTGTCTAACAGCACCGCCTTTTACTCTCAGAGATACTGCTCCCCTCCCTGTCTAACAGCACCTCCTGTTACTCTCAGAGAGACTGCTCCCCTCCCTGTCTAACAGCACCTCCTGTTACTCTCAGAGATATTGCTCCCCTCCCTGTCTAACAGCACCTCCTGTTACTCTCAGAGAGACTGCTCCCCTCCCTGTCTAACAGCACCTCCTGTTACTCTCAGAGAGACTGCTCCCCTCCCTGTCTAACAGCACCTCCTGTTACTCTCAGAGAGACTGCTCCCCTCCCTGTCT
Source organism: Synaphobranchus kaupii (assembly GCA_029718625.1). Lineage (NCBI taxonomy): Eukaryota > Metazoa > Chordata > Actinopteri > Anguilliformes > Synaphobranchidae > Synaphobranchus > Synaphobranchus kaupii. Next base: position 725,332 of record JAINUF010000028.1, read on the forward strand.
AACAGCACCTCCTGTTACTCTCAGAGAGACTGCCCCCCTCCCTGTCTAACAGCACCTCCTGTTACTCTCAGAGATATTGCTCCCCTCCCTGTCTAACAGCACCTCCTGTTACTCTCAGAGATACTGCTCCCCTCCCTGTCTAACAGCACCTCCTGTTACTCTCAGAGACTGTTCCCCTCCCTGTCTAACAGCACCGCCTTTTACTCTCAGAGATACTGCTCCCCTCCCTGTCTAACAGCACCTCCTGTTACTCTCAGAGAGACTGCTCCCCTCCCTGTCTAACAGCACCTCCTGTTACTCTCAGAGATATTGCTCCCCTCCCTGTCTAACAGCACCTCCTGTTACTCTCAGAGAGACTGCTCCCCTCCCTGTCTAACAGCACCTCCTGTTACTCTCAGAGAGACTGCTCCCCTCCCTGTCTAACAGCACCTCCTGTTACTCTCAGAGAGACTGCTCCCCTCCCTGTCTAACAGCACCTCCTGTTACTCTCAGAGAGACTGCTCCCCTTCCTGTCTAACAGCACCTCCTGTTACTCTCAGAGAGACTGCTCCCCTCCCTGTCTAACAGCACCTCCTGTTACTCTCAGAGAGACTGCTCCCCTCCCTGTCTAACAGCACCTCCTGTTACTCTCAGAGAGACTGCTCCCCTCCCTGTCTAACAGCACCTCCTGTTACTCTCAGAGAGACTGCCCCCCTCCCTGTCTAACAGCACCTCCTGTTACTCTCAGAGAGACTGCTCCCCTCCCTGTCTAACAGCACCTCCTGTTACTCTCAGAGAGACTGCTCCCCTCCCTGTCTAACAGCACCTCCTGTTACTCTCAGAGAGACTGCTCCCCTCCCTGTCTAACAGCACCTCCTGTTACTCTCAGAGAGACTGCTCCCCTCCCTGTCTAACAGCACCTCCTGTTACTCTCAGAGAGACTGCTCCCCTCCCTGTCTAACAGCACCTCCTGTTACTCTCAGAGATATTGCTCCCCTCCCTGTCTAACAGCACCTCCTGTTACTCTCAGAGAGACATCTGCCATTCATCACCTCTCGTGACTGTTAATTCAGAAGAAATGAACTTCATGTCCATCAGTACGTCATGATTTACATGTTTATAAAACTGGACATTGTGTAACTGACAGAGTGGCTGTCAAAAGCAGTTGCTCAGCATATACAGAAATGAATAAAATGTACTCATTGATGATTGCCCTGATGGGTTCCTCTAAGAGTAATTATGCACGTGTGTGTGTTATGCACTCTGTCCTCCCTGACCGGACATCTAGGTGTCATAAGGTATCGGGCATGACTAATGGTGTGTGTTGTTGATGAACAAAAGCATATTATTTAGGAACATTTGGGAGATACGCTCTCACAGATAATGTAAACATTTGCGTCAAACTCAATGCCTCCGAGGGTCTATAAGCTTGGCTTGATGACCAGTGCGTGGAAGGTTACTGGACAGCAATTTGTGCTGTGTCTTGGTGATCTTCCCTCTGGCCAGTGTGATTTTCAACAAAATTTTGCTTTCTCTAGTAAAGTGTTTGTTGTGTTGAGTGAGTTCCTGCATTGTCCTGACTTGGATTATTTTGGAAAGAAGCCGGTTCCTAACAGCCCTTACCAATGTTTTTGTGAACAATTCTTTATTTTTTTTTTTAACGTAACAAACATTCAATGTTCACAATCCCTGGGAGGATTAAAAGAGCGCACGACTACACTACATGCTAGAAATAATGTTGACTAGAAAGTGCACAGCAACCCGACCAACAAATCATACCAAACAATAAGAACTGGCCCAGCACTATCTACGTATATACTATAAACTGATTTGAAGCTGCTTGTGAGACCACTGAACTCGGCTGCAGGCAGAAACTGTTTGGGGATGCTATGAAATTCTTGTCGATAGCAGTAACAAGGCTTGGATTGAGGGAACTAAGGTTATGAGTTGACCGTCACAGTGAGAATATCAGTGACAATCTTTGGACAACGTTGCAGCAAGGTATCTGAGCAGGACTCAGGGAACCTGCTGGAAGCTTTAGACTGCTGTAAACAAGTTACAATTACTGCAGTTGCTAGTGTGGTTAATAAAACATTTTAGTATTTTACCTTTTTTTTCTCTTTAATTTCAGTCTGTTGTATAGTCCGCAGTGCCAATGCTGCCTCTGGCATATTATTTGGAAATATTATGACTACTGCCTGGTTGCCAAAGCAAAGATTTATTGTTTCTTTAGCATGTCAAACCTGGCTGAAGGAATCGCCCCTGCCTTCTAAACAAAGACACAGCTTGGGCAATCCATGATGAATAGCTCCACACGGGCCGTTTTGCTACCACCCCACCGACGTAGTTATTCCCCCGTGTCCTGTCAAAAACAAGCCTAGTGCTGATTTGCTGACCCCTTCAGAAAGCAGAAAAGGTCAGTGATATCTAGTCCAATAAAATTCTCATTTCTATACCACTTTTGGTAAGTAAGACCTTCAAATGCCTTTCGTGGAATGTGCAAACAGCAGGGCAAGGACAAAAAAAAAAGAAGAAATACACCTATAAAAGTTGTACGTTTATGTTGGTTCTTTGTTGTAAAAATATTGCAGCTTCAATAGTGACAGGCTGGGCTAAGGGCCCAATCTCAGCTATTATACTAGCTCTGTGCCAAACTGTACCACTTTTAAAATAATAAACACACACAGCCCCAGCTATAAAAGGCACTAAAAACATGCCCTTATTTGAGGGCTTTTAAGTCAATTTAGGCAATTCACACCCCTTAGCGGAGTTCTACCGCCTGCAGGATTAAACTTCAAGACACAGTGAAGGAGTTTCAGAGGCAGGATAACATCCCATATGCCAGTTTTTGTGTGATCCAAATCAAAGCTAGGGGCATGCTCTTGGGCATGTCTCAAATCTTGTCCCGTTTCCCTTTAAAGGCTCGCTTCACTGAAGGTGGCAGCTGGCCGACAGACTTTGGGACGAGCGGTGAGAAGACACAAGGTCAGCTTGGAGCAATAGCCGCCACCATCCCCGCTGCTCTGCAGAAGATAGCATCTCTCAACCTTAATCCATGCCATGGTCTCCTGGCTTCCACCGGTGTCCCCCTGCAGCAATGCTATCCTCTCTGCTCATCTCCTCTGCTCCCTTCTCAATTCATGAGGCCCTTAATCCATGCCATGGTCTCCTGGCTTCCACCGGTGTCCCCCTGCAGCAATGCTGTCCTCTCTGCTCATCTCCTCTGCTCCCTTCTCAATTCATGAGGCCCTTAATCCATGCCATGGTCTCCTGGCTTCCACCGGTGTCCCCCTGCAGCAATGCTGTCCTCTCTGCTCATCTCCTCTGCTCCTTTCTCAAATCATGAGGCCCTTAATCCATGCCATGGTCTCCTGGCTTCCACCGGTGTCCCCCTGCAGCAATGCTGTCCTCTCTGCTCATCTCCTCTGCTCCCTTCTCAATTCATGAGGCAACATGTTCCCTTCTCTAAACCGGTAGTGAAGGTCTAACAAAGCCCCAAAGACATATCCACTCAACTGAAAAGAAGAGGGGAAAGGGGAGACCACATGGGGCAGTCCGTGGGACAGCTGAATCTCAAACATACAAACCCCCCACCATGAATATGATTTTGAATGGAAGAGCTGTGCTACTAATCCAAAAAATGTGGGTTTCGTTCCAAAAACGCATTGTTGCTCTTCACCTGGCAAAAAGCATTGGATCTTTTAAACGTTAATTTAACAAATCAATTAATTTGTTGAGTAATATACCCTAAATGGTAATAAAACCCCAATAAAACTAGATTTAGCTGTAAATTATGCTGGAACAGTATGGAATACATGGTTGGTGAAATGGCTCTAACTCGTCAAGGGTCTGACGTATCAAACAAACCTTAAATCATCACTCTGCTGCCAGATATGCAGTAGATATGGATGAATAACTTGAAGGGTTTCTTTTCCTGAAGTTCAATAGAAAGGTTTGTCAGGAGAAACAACCCTTAAAGTGATCCATCCATATCTACTGCATATCTGGCAGCAGAGTGATGGTTTGAGGCTCGTTTGATACCTCAGACCCTCGATGACTTACAGCCATTTTACCAACCATGTATTCCATACTGTTCCAGCATAATTTAAAGCTAAATCTATTCCCACCCCCAAATTCCCACAGAGATCCATCCATTCAAATGCAGAGAAGTTATAGTATCGCTTGTAAGAGTACCAGAAAACTAGATTAACAATTCCTAAATAAATTGTAAATGTGGTTGCTTCAGTGGTATCAATTGCTGGAAATGGCATAGAAAGATGGTAATATGGTATAGTGTGAGGTGGAAAATAAAAGGTGGAAATGGTATGAACTGGTAATGCGGTATAAAGGGATCTAGTGAAGGTGAAAGTGTTAAAATATGGTGATGTAGCCCATTTTGGTGATGTAGTCATCTCAATAACCTGGAAGTGATACAAAGAAGTAATGAATTGTGATGAAAGCACAAAAAGGTAAGGCGTTAAGTAGTTTCACAACCACACCTAATAAGAGTCTTTTGATATTGTTGGGTCACAGACATCAGGAAGTCATGGCATGGCAAAGGATATGCTACCAAATATTAAAAATTAAAATGACTTTATTCTACATTATGTTAAACTGTCCAGTATTTTTTGATGCCCGAAAATGTGCAAAAAGGTTCTATCATTTCTAAACGTTTCATCCGATATGGATGAAAATACGCTCAAATTTAAGCTGACAGTCTGCACTTCAACCTCTACGCATTCTGTAAAGGAGAAGACAACCACCGAGTGAGAAATCGAAAATTCTAAACACACAAATAACATTATTTGGAGTTGTTGACCCCATAAATATTCATTTTATAATAATGAAGCTATTATCCAGGGCTTGGAGTCCGAAAGAAAATGGAAAACATTAGAAAGAATGCAGACAGCACGTGACAACACTTTTAAAAAAGAGAATGGGGAAAAAGGAGAGCAGAAACAAGTGAAAGGAGGTGTACTCCTGAGGGAACCTAGGGGGTCAGAGCCAATGAAAACCAGGCGTATTGGGATGCCCGAGGCTGGCCACATTGGCAGCTTCAGCGGCGCACTCTCATTGATTTCAGATCTCTCTTTCTATTTACACTGATACCCTAATCCAAAATCAATGGCCCAGATAGACAGAGACAAGTGCCTGGATCAATGAGGCAAGCAGTGAGAAGAAGCACATTGGTGTTTTGGAGATGGCGGAGGAGGTGGTGAAAAAAAAAGAAACACAATTTGGCAAAAACATAACCGGTTGTACTTTCTGCAATTTGTAAAAGCATCTCATTGAAGTACTGAAGTAGTCCCTGAAGGTTCACAAACACCTGTACTTAAGTCGGGTCCTGGAGCACTGAAAGCAGAGACAGGCCAAACAGCTGGACAGCGGCACAAGGGACTTTGGGCCCCAAAAAAAGATATCACATCGAACCCCCCCCTACACACATGCACACACACACGCACACGCACACGCACGCACACGCACGCGCTCACTCGCGCGAACGGACGGTGCCCCTGCTGGTGGTGCCCAGCAAACTCTCTCTGACTCAATGAAGGTCCTTCAGCTCCTGATCTCTATGTGTTGTTCCTGATGATTTAAACACTTAATGCTGGCAAAGAGCCACCGCTCCACCCTTTACAGGCTAGATTAACATTCTGTTATCCTCCAGGCTACAATATCCAAAGACAGACCTGTAATTTTTCTCTCCAATAAAGTCTAATCCTTAATTATGGATGAATAAATTCTGCAGCAGTCTGAGGAAAAGCAAAATCTACGCCACACTCTCGAGACCTTGTTTGATTTTCATTCCGGCGCCAATGCCGCCACCTGTGTTGGACACTCATTTCCTCGCTCAGCGATGCCATTCCAATATTACCAGCCAGACCCCGCGTTGTAAACTCCTGTTTTAATAAAGCACACATTATCATTTTCATGAGGACACTGAATCACCCTCGAAAAATCTTGAGGGCAGGAATCAAGTGATGCTCACTGATGTTCTAGCAACGGGGGGCTCTGTGTGTACACGCCTGTGGGAGGGAGAGGGAGGGAGAGAGAGAGAGGGAGGCAGAGAGAGGGAGAGAGAGAGAGGGAGGCAGAGAGAGGGAGGGAGAGAGAGGGAGGGAGGGAGAGAGAGGGAGGCAGAGAGAGGGAGAGAGAGAGAGGGAGGCAGAGAGAGGGAGGCAGAGAGAGGGAGGGAGAGGGAGAGAGAGGGAGAGAGGCAGAGAGAGGGAGGGAGAGGGAGAGAGGCAGAGAGAGGGAGAGAGAGGGAGGCAGAGAGAGGGAGGGAGAGGGAGGGAGGCAGAGAGAGGGAGGGAGAGGGAGGGAGGCAGATAGAGGGAGGCAGAGAGAGGGAGGCAGAGAGAGAGGGAGGGAGAGAGAGGGAGAGGGAGAGAGGCAGAGAGAGGGAGGCAGAGAGAGGGAGGGAGGCAGAGAGAGGGAGGCAGAGAGAGAGGGAGGGGAGAGAGAGGGAGAGGGAGAGAGGCAGAGAGAGGGAGAGAGCGGAGAGAGGGAGAGAGGCAGAGAGAGAGAGGGAGAGAGAGGGAGAGGGAGGGAGAGAGAGGGAGAGAGGGAGAGAGCGGAGAGAGGGAGAGAGGGAGGGAGAGAGGCAGAGAGGGAGAGGGAGAGAGAGGGAGAGGGAGGGAGAGAGGGAGAGAGCGGAGAGAGGGAGAGAGGCAGAGAGAGAGAGGGAGAGGGAGAGGGAGGGTGCTGTTTCGGTGTTGTCCATAATTCATCCATCCTCACTCAGCCCCACAGCGTTATTAAATGAGCCTCAGCGCGCCGCGAGGTCTATTATTTTTATACATCTCTCAGAGGACGACTCACCGCAGATTTCCAAAATGATAACGCACTCTGCCTCCCACCTGAGAATTGATTAAATCCTATAATCTATTAAAGGGCAAAGCCCTCACTGTGAAAGTGTGTAACGTTGACTGTTATGTCCCCTCCCTAATGTCGTAAAGAGGCTCTCCAAGGACCCCCCGGCTCGGGTGCGGCCCCCGGAAAACGCACGCCTCAGAATTATGACCGTCACGTTCCGGAAAAAACCAATTACGGTAAGCAGAATTCCCTTGATCGATTGTTTGACTTCAACAGTGTCCTAATTCACTTAGAGGCCGCCGGTCTGCGGCGGGAACCGCGCGGGCATGATGAATTAGTCTCTATGTCGCCGGCCGCGCAAGTCAGCCTCCTGACAGGCCTTTTTTGGCCTAGAAACAGCACAGGAGATTAAAAAGGCCATTGGACAATAAATAAATAAACAAATAAATACACACTCTTAACTATAAAAGGAAAGCTTCGCTACAGGTTGTGCGGCCGCTTGGTATTCATGAAGCCTCCCTCAGGTTCTCTTCCCTCTTTATCAGATTTAACTTTTCCCCGTTTCCTTAGCTCTGCAGCTGTTGTGTTTAAAACCAGGAACTTGGAGAAAAAAAAAATTCTGGGGGCACAACAAAACAAAAACCTCATTTTGAATTCAACAACATCCACAGACATATGCATGCTTTCCTCTTCTTAGCTTCTGCATTCACAAACGTGCAACAACAACAACAAAAAAAAAAAAATCTGCTGGAAAAAACCTAATTGCATGGTAAATGTAAATCGGCCTTTTAACTGATATGCCCTCCACTGTTATTGGCAACCCCTGGTAAAGATGAGTAAAAAGGGTTATAAAAAACTCACCGTTTGGTGAATTAACTTAATCTCACACTGAAAAAATTAGAAAAATCCAACCTTTAATTGAAGTAAATTTATTATGAGAAAAAAAATCCCTCATCAAGAAATACTTATTTTTAACAAAACCATGTGTGCCACAATTATTGGCACCCCCTGCATTTATATATAGAATAAAGTAATCATTTTTTATATTTGGTCGCATATCCTTTGCATGCCATGACTTCCTGATGTCTGTGACCCAGCAATATCAAAAGACTCTTGATATATTATTTTCTGGTACGCGATACTACTATAACCCTTTTTACTCATCTTTACCAGGGGTGCCAATAATACTCGAGGGCACAGTATATAGCACACTCCAAAAGTGTTTGGACAGTGACACATGTTTTGTTGTTTTGGCTCTGTACTGCAGCACATTGGATTTGAAATGGAACAGTGACCATGAGGTTAAAGTGCAGACTTTCAGCTTTCATTTGAGTGTTAGTACATATTAGGTGAACCGTGTAGCAAATGTAACATAGCCATTTTTACGTATAAACTCCCCTGCCCTGGGCCCCTTAAAGGGATAGTTCGGAATTTTGGACATAATTTTGGACATGTCTCAATTACGACTTACCCATGATGTAGTTGAATGATGGAAATTCCATGCTGTCCCTTCTTTTGGACATAGACACGTTGCTAATGCTAGCGCAATTCTAAGGCAACCAGTAGCATCCACTACCAAACGCACTTTAACACTCCACAGTGCACCCAAAGCAAATAAAATACGACGACAGTCTATCTGGGTTATTTTGAGTGTTTATACCATCATTATACCATGAAGTCAAACTATTGTTGAATCCTTTACTTTGTGCTGACCTAATATTCTCTGTGGAAGTATGGCAGCAGAGCGAACGTGGCCATTGCAACTTGTTACTCTTCTTTGTTGTAGTAGTCGACCAGTGCCGGCACTACATTCGTAGGTAACGTAAAGTATCGCTCCCCCGATAGACTGTCGTCGTATTTTATTTGGGTGCACTGTAGAGTGTTTAAGTGCGTTTGGTAGTGGATGCTAGCGGTTGCCATAGAGTTGCGCTAGCATTAGCAACGTGTGTATGTCCAAAAGAAAGGACAGCATGGAATTAGCTGAAAATGGTTTCCATCAATCAACTACATCATGGGTAAGTCATAATTGAGACATTATGTCCAAAATTCCGAACTACCCCTTTAATAGGGATATTACAAAAAGTAATTGGACAAATTAACATATACTTAAATAAAGTCATTAATATTTGGTTGCATATCCTTTGCATGCCATGACTTACTGATGTCTGTGACCCAAAAACATCAAAAACCTCTTGATATCTTATTTTAAGGTACTCTTACAAGCGATACTATAACGTCTCTGCATTTGAATGGATATTTATAGGAATTTGGGGTTGGGGACCAAATTAAGCTGTAAATTACTCGGGAATAGTATGTCATGGTTTTTAACCCTTTTTTCCCTATGCGGTCGTTTTCCCTCAGTGGCCACGCGAGGGCGCTGCCCTTTTGGTAGATGCTTGCTCCGTCCTGCTGAGATTACGGAGCTTCTGTTAGCGTCCACACCTGTGCGTGGTCACTGAGAGCTATTTAAGCCTCCCGTTTCCTTCGTTCGAGGCTTTGAGATTGTTTGTTTATTGTTTTGTACTGTGGTGTTTTGTTGGCTGTGAGTTATTCGTACCATTTGGGCTACTCGCCTATTTTTACGTCTCATTGCTGAGGCAGGGCTTATTTCTTGCTGGCTCTTTAGTTACTTATCTCGTAGAAGTATGGGATCGCGGATCTCTGCTCTATTTCGTCTTTTTGTGCTTTTCTCCGTATATGGAGTTTTGGGCGATTCTGTTCGGAACTGTAGTTCTGTTCGCCCTTCGGTACATGTCTTCCCATAGGGAGATCGGGCGTTTCGCTTCTACTTAGTTACTTAGCTCGTAGAAGTATAGAGTAGCAGTTATTTGTTCCATTTTCGCCTTTGATTGGTTTTCTTACTGAGAGACCTGGCGTTTTGCTTCTACTCATTTCCGTGTTACTGTGAGCCAGTTAGTAGCTTCGGTACGTTTGTTCCCTGTTTTGTCTCCTTCTCGTGGACTACGTTCCCCTTTGTTGTGAGTCAGGGTTTTATATTATATTGAGAGGCAGTGTTTGATATTTTCGATTAAGTTTGCGTTGGTCTGTTGTTGCAGCTGTCCTGTTCGCCTTTTTTACCTGCGGGACGATTTTGTTCGGGACTATTGTTCTGTTCGTTCTCCGGGTATGTTTCTCCTCGTATGGAGCTTGGGCGATGTTGTGGACATGTTTGTGTGTTACTGCGTGTTTCCGAAAATAGCCTCGGAACGTTAGCTCTCTGTTCCTTCGCCTCATTACATATTCTTTACTGAGAGGCTAGGGCGTGTGTTTTCAATTAAGCTTGCGTTAGTCAATTTGGATAGTAAAGTTATGGGACGACGGTGCTCTGTCGGCTCGCCTGTAAAATGTTTCTCCCCCCAGGGAGATCGGGCGTTTACCCCTTTGTTTTCTGCATTTGACTGCGAGCCTATTAAACTAGCCATGGAACGTTAAATCTCTGTTCTTGTTCGCCTCTTTATATTCCTCAGCATGGAGAGGCAGGGCGTTTATTTTCTGCTAACTCGTTTTGGTCTTTAAGCCGGTAACTGTCCGGTGCAGGCCTGTCCTGTTCGTTCCTTTTGGTACCTGTCTCCGTACATGGAGTTTGACGATTTTGTTCGGAACTATGGTTCTGTTTCGTCTTTCGGTGCATGTCTTCCTTTGGGGAAGATTGGGCGATGTTGTGGACATGTTTGTGTTTGACTGCGAGTCTGAGAATAGCCTTGGAACGTTCTATCTCCGTTCCTTTTCGCCTCCTCGTTTACGAATTCGCATTAGTTTTCAGGGTTTGTTTGTTGTGTGTTTTATGTGTACCTATTGTTGTGTTTTGTTTGTGGCATTATGCTACTCGCCTGTTCTTATGCGTCTCGTTTCCAAGACAGGGCGTTTATTTCCGGCTTGTTTATTAGTTACTTAGCTCGTAGAAGTATGGGGTAGTAGTTCTTTGTTCCCTTTCGCCTTGTTTGGGTTTCTTGTTGTGAAACCAGGCGTTTGTGCTTCTACTCATTGGTGTGTAACAGTGAGCCGGTCTGTAGCTGTGGTGTGTGTGTGTTCCTTGTCTTGTCTCCTCCCTTAACTGCGGGGTTTCCCGCCTTACTGGCCCTAGGGCTTAAAGAATCCCCTTGCTGCGTTTGGCTCCTCCTACCTCATACGTCACGCCCCATTACATAGTATGAAACACATGGTTGGCTAAATGGCTGTAAATCATCAAGGGTCTGAGACATCAAACGAGCCTGAAACCATCACTGCTGCCAGATATGCAGTAGATATGGATGGATCACTTTAACTCCTTCGCGACGGCCCTATTAAAAATGGTTCGAATTCGAACCATAGCGTCATTTGTCTCTCTGCTATTGGTTAACCGTGGATTCGCGGTAGTTTTTATTTGAAAATGTTTTGGATAGTCAGCCAATGATTGCACAGATATTCTTGGCTGTGTGACGTGGTTCATTTACGCTGCACTGTTGACGCGCAATACATTTCACTTCACTTTCTTCTCCACTTTCCATTCCTCCATGTTCAGAATCAAAGTCACTGTCATTATCATCGTTTGCGCATAGTGCATATTTCAGCAACTTCGTCTGCAGTAAACCGGCGTTTACCACTGGCCGAAGCCATTTCGGAAAGGCTTGTAAAGACGTTATAGCGCGTCAACAGTGCAGCGTAAATAAACCACGTCACACAGCCAAGAATATCTGTGCAATTATTGGCTGACTATCCAAAAACATTTTCAAATGAAAACTACCGCGAATCCCACGGTTAACCAATAGCAGAGAGACAAATGACGCTATGGTTCGAATTCGAACTATTTTTAATAGGGCCGTTCTAGTCGCGAAGGAGTTAAGGGTTGTTTGACCTCATTTTTCCTATTGAACTCTACGGAAAAATAAGTGAGGAGAAACAACCATTAAAGTGACCCATCCATGTCTACTGCATAATCTGGCAGCAGAGTGATGGTTTCAGGCTCATTTGATAACTCAGGCCCTTGATGACAATAAAGCAATAAGCCAATAAACCGTTTTCGTGGATCATATGCCGTCCGATATGACTTTAATATAAATCTCGAAGCAGGAAAAATGCATACTTTGCATTTATTGTACATTGTCTTTTTTTCTTTTTTTTTTATGTTAGGCTGATTCCTGTATGTATTTCTGTTTTTAATTGTTTATGGCTGTTATTATACTGCATTGTGGTCCCGGGGGCAGGCTACTGTGTTCCGTTCT
>JAINUF010000028.1:740327-772584 GCA_029718625.1 Synaphobranchus kaupii
CTATATCCGCTATACTACACCTCTTTATTATATCCGCTATACTACACCTCTTTATTATATCCGCTATACTACACCTCTTTATTTTCTCTTTAATTTCCCTTATGGTCGGGGCATTGGGCATCAGAATGATCCAAGCTATCATAGCTCTTCTCTCTCTCTCTCTCTCTCTCTCTCTCTCTCTCTCTCTCTCTCTCCCTCTCTCCCTCCCTCTCCCATTCCCTTTACACATATCTCCTGGTACCTGTGCAGCGAGAGAGGCTTGGATAGCTCTATCTCTTCACACCGACCTGTCAGCTCCCGTGGTTGCCGTGGCGACGGACCATCGCCACGGCAACCCTGGCAGAGGGGGGTGGGGGTGGGGGGGGGGGGGGGGGGGGGTGAGGAGTGAGGAGGAGGAGGAGGAGAGAAAACGAGACCGAAGGATAAAAAAAGAGAAAGAGAGAGAGAGAAAGAAAGCGTCTACATCTTTTCTCATTAAACGATAAAGAAAGCACAGTGACTCTAAGCCGCCGTTCCGCCGGCCCTTTTATCAGCTCAGAAATCACAACCGCTTCCCTTTTGGAGTAAATAACAAGGAGCCGGTCCATTTGGTAGTATAATGACGTCTATTTATTAAACAGTGCAGTCGGCCCAAAGGAAGCTCCTCTGGAGCTCACAATAGCTTTTTTACAAAATGCACGTGGATAGGGGAACACAAGCAGTGTTTTGATTGGCCGTAGGATTGTTTTCTCTCCACTCAAGGCTGAAGGCGGGGTTTTCAGCTTTAACAAGAAAGACTGGACACAGGTCACTGCTTCTGGGTAAATACGTTTAACCCCATTATAGGTTGTGTGAACGTGAATACAACTGACTGGATTCAAACCCCCAACCCCCCTGCCCCCCCTCCCCCCCCCCCCCACCTCAACTGCATCCCAAGGGGATGGTGACTCTCTCCTCCACCAGAATAAATTGAAAAGGACCACGGAAAATCAATGTCAAATCAATTTTTCTTATTCCACACATCTGGGTAACATGAAAAGCATACTAGCAGAGCACTTTTGATGTTAGCGCCGCATGTATGAAATGGGACGCAATGAAACGTATCGACGAGGCTTCCCGGGAACGGTCCAGGAGCAGGTCGCTTATTTTACAAACCGACGAACACAAATGTACGACTTCCAAAGCTGCTTTTTTTTTTTTAAAAGGAAAAAAAACAATCTCAGAATTGCAGTCCTGTTCTTTGTAAGCTGATGTTGGTGTCTTTTGAATGTTCTTAACTGAACATTCTAATGCTGGTGTCATGACCACCAAGAGTTCTAGAACGCTGACTTAGTACATTCCAAAAAATCCGGATTCCGCCCCCTTTTCTTCCTTTCCTCTTTTAGGAACTCAGGGAAGTTTTCCCACCTCTCGTCATTTCAGCCCCGTCGCCAAACGACATCGATCTGGGTGTCCGTCCGGCCGCCCCAAGTGACTTCTCTGATCGCAGTTGCGCTGCGCTAAAAGTTAATTAAACCTGTGAGGCTAACAAGGTCGGAGCCCATCAACCGCTCGTATGTTAGCAAAGGTCAGCGGAAAGGTCAGGAGAAGGCGCCACCTGGTTTATTTTATTACCATTGAGTCGCGAATCATCAGGGTGGTGGTGGTGGGGGGGGAGGAGGGGGTGGGGGGGGTGGGTGAGGATTGGAGATTTAAACCCAGTGAGCGATGGTCAAGCCAGAACTTTATGGCTTTTTTTTTCTGATTGCTGCTATTAGGGGCTCTGGGAGGTACCGCATTCATCATACCGGCCCCACATCACCATAGCCTGCTCGGGCAGGCTCTAACTGGCTAAAATTGCATAATCAGGATTACTAAGTCGAATTAGCATGGCTCGCCTTTGATCTAATTTGTTGGAAAATCCATTTTTCTGTCTCCACTGCCAATATACATTTCATTCATGGGGATTCAGAGATTTCAAAACCAAGTTCCAAAATCTGTCAGCCAATGGAAAGTGACAGGGCATTTTTTTTGGTCGAGCTAAGAAGAAATTCGGGCAGGACATCTCTGCAGCTGCTAGTGCTGCACCAAGTCTACTGTTAATGTTACTGTTGCTGTTTGAAGTTCCCCTCCCGAGAGAAGGCCTGTGTTTGTTAGGCTGCCTTGGAGAAAGGTAATTACACAAGGATGTACAAAGGCCTCTCTATGCTTGGTGTGCTTAGCTGTTGAGTTCCTCCATATCTGTTGCTCCCCACGAGCCCTTCACAAAGGAAACTGGTTCCTGGAGAAGGGGAGCAGGGCTTTTTTACAACGCCCCCCCCCCCCCCCACCAGCCAATCGAGGACAACGACCAACCCCCCTCTCCCCTCCCCACCCCAAAACTTCGCTCTGACGCATCGGGGAACAAAAAAAAAAAACACCACCCGCAGCTCTAATCAGCTGGTTAATTAGAATAAATTAGGAACACTGATTCAGTTAACCTTTTTTAAAAACGAGCCTCCCGCTGAGTCCACAGTCGGGTTTACTTCCTGTCGGCATGCGGTCCAGCCGGAGAGTACAGAAGCGAGAACCTGGGGTTCAGGGGTTCTGTGGGACAGATTTGAGGGTTGTGGGGTGCAGCCAGAGGGGAATATGGGGGGGAAAGGGAGAGGGGGGGGTGGTGGGGGGGGGGGGGGGGGTGGAGAGGCATATGAGTCAGAGCTGTGCCTTTTGATTATCATGGGGTTTTATTTGCCGCTCTATAAATGCTGACAAACTACACCTCCAGAGTGGGTGGAGTCTCAGGGCTCCTCGCACCCGTATCTGGTGGCTCGACCTCGGGGTCAATCTTGCCTACGGTGACAGAAAGGCTGGAGAGGTGGCTGGGCTCGACAATGGCAATAACTAACCTTACCCACAATGCGCTGCTAATCCACCTGCCGCTGCTATCGCTAATGCTATAACCTTACCCACAATACACTGCTAATCCACCTGCCGCTGCTATCGCTAATGCTATAACCTTACCCACAATGCACTGCTAATCCACCTGCCGCTGCTATCGCTAATGCTATAACTTTACCCACAATGCACTGCTAATCCACCTGCCGCTGCTATCGCTAATGCTATAACCTTACCCACAATGCACTGCTAATCCACCTGCCGCTGCTATCGCTAATGCTATAACCTTACCCACAATGCACTGCTAATCCACCTGCCGCTGCTATCGCTAATGCTATAACCTTACCCACAATGCACTGCTAATCCACCTGCCGCTGCTATCGCTAATGCTATAACCTTACCCACAATGCACTGCTAATCCACCTGCCGCTGCTATCGCTAATGCTATAACCTTACCCCCAATGCGATGCTAATCCACCTGCCGGTGCTATCGCTAATGCTATAACCTTACCCACAATGCACTGCTAATCCACCTGCCGGTGCTATCGCTAATGCTATAACCTTACCCACAATGCACTGCTAATCCACCTGCCGGTGCTATCGCTAATGCTATCTATACGAATGAGAAACAGAACCCACGTTTAAGAAGAACCACATGCGTTATAAAAGGAGGCCGGGATAGTAAAAATGTTCTGCCTGACTTGCATTTTTCGGTCCCGTTTGACATGGGGAGAGCTCAGGGTTAACAAACATGGAGGCCGTGACGTTAATCTTGCTGTCCGCTGTTGACAGTGTCAACATTCTTCCCAGATAGTATCTGCAACGCTTATTAAATTCACAGAGCAGATGCCAATTTGTGTTTTTGCTGCTTAAGTTGTTGCTAATGAGCAGCACATTGGCAGCTGGCAGGGAGTTTTACTACGTCATCTGTGCGTTTAATTGCTGCGCAACTAGTCGTCAGCTAGTACCAGTCGTTAACTGCTGTTGTTGGTTCAGACGGCAAGCTCATGTTCATTTGCACAATAACTACAGCCAACAGCCATTCTTTGCTGCCAGCTTCTATGAGGAAGTCGTTGTCTCTACCTTGCAGAACCTTATTGCGTGTGAACATAACTATGAATAATAAAAACAAAAAGGATGACTCACAGCTGCATCTAGCTGTGAATGTGAATGTGACCTCAAAGCGTACATTTACATTTTAGGCATTTAGCTGGCGCTCTTATCCAGAGGGACTTAGTGCACAAAGAAAAAGGCCTAAGTTTGTAAATCACCAACATTCCACTTAGAAATGAATGAGAGTGTAATGGACGGGCCTTAACACACCCGCGAAAGGTAATCCTTTGTCACAAGAATTAATATGCGCAAAGGTATAGTGTTTTTTTAATAGGATAGATGGAAGATAGATTTGGAAGAGGGCAATGGGAATTGGGGGGGGGGGGAAGGGGAGGAGAGGTGTTTAGCTGCCAGACAAGTGCCAAACCCTGTACCCCTCAAACCAAGCGAGAGACTTAATTTGAGATGAAGCCGGTTTTGGCTGATCCAGTGTGTGTTCATTACCACTTATCTTCTGTGGCAATAAGCCTTTTATAAAAACCAACACTCATGGACTTACGGTCAGGAAGTGTATCTCCTGCCTGTGGACTCTATGGTGTGGTGGAAGTATTTTTGTATTTCATCTAATATCTGAAGCTTAGAGCTTTGTCTCCTGCCCCCCCGAAAACACACGACTGCGGGGTCAGTTGCCCACATCGTGGACGAACGTTCTCCGGATTCTCATTTGTCACAATCTCAACCAATTAAAAACGAGACTTCCCCAGATTGAGCTCCAAAGGAACACGGTGCCCCGCGCTCTTTGTTCACGTGCATACATCTCCGATTGGCTCCGATGAGGGATGTGATCACGGCTCAGCTGCCGAGCGCTACACCATGCATCTTAGCCCGGTTGCATTCCGATGACTCATTCTAATCATATCAATGGTGCATTACTCCACAGGGTGTGATGTATGGCTTGTCTTTAGTCAATCCATTACATGTATATCACACACTCTGGTTCAATCGGCTGTCCCCCTATCCCTCTGCTGTCGAGGGCCACTAGGGCTGATCAAGGTGATAGATTGGATGGGGGGGGGGGGGGGGTAACAATTTGGGCCGGCTTTTGAGGCCCAGGCCTCTGTCCATGCATCAGAGCCAATGCATCAGAACCCAGGCAGGAGGCTTCATATGGGCCCAGTGAGAGGAGCCAGCTAATGGCCCCTATTGATCAACGGACACGGGCCGGTGACTTATGGCAAAGTAAAAGCCCCCTAGTCCCACTGCAGCCAGTGAGTACGGCCGTCCAGAGAACTGCCTGCTGAGATCTCACCCCTTGACACTTATTTCTGATGTCTAATCAGTAAACAGCTTTATAATTTCTAATCCAAAATTACTTTGTAAATTGGCAGGATATGCACCTATGCAGATTATGTATAGAGGTATAAAGGTCTTTACTAAAAAAAAATTTTTAATACAATAATATATTTTTTCTGTATGAATGCAAAACGTTCAACACAATGCAAAACATTCATATTCTTTAGTGCTATATTATTTAATATTTTTCACTCATACCCCAAAAGCAAGATTTCCCTTCTTATTTATTATTATTATTATTATTATTATTATTATTATTATTATTATTATTATTATTATTATTATTATTATTATTATTATCATTATCATTATTATTTACAAACATTGGGTTTTAACTATTTAAATACACCTTTATTTTACTTGCATTATTCAAATTGAAATTGTGTAGGATGTATGTTAATTTCATAAATATTTGAAATCATTGGTGTTGGTGCTGCTATCATTATTCACAAAAAGATAAAACATTAAGCAGAAACAAACATTTTGAAATCTAATTTTGTTTTTGGGGTGATGACAGGAACAAAGCTTGTATCATGGCTGTTGTATAACATTATCGGATGAAGGAATTGGGCCAATTTTAAATGCCTCTCTTTCTCTCAACCTTTTCCTTTTATCCATCAGCTGCTGATGGCTTTCATTTTGAAATCAAATTAGTAAGAGGTCAGCTACTCGGGCGACTCGCCCTTACTCTCCCTCTCCACTCATAACCCCCCCGCAAAAGACACACACACACAAACACACACACACACACACACACACACACACACACACACACACACACACACACACACACACACACACAAACACACACACACACACACACACACACACACACACACACACACACACACAAACACACACACACAAACACTCGCATACATGCTCACAAAATCAAAGATGCATACATGCAAACACACATGTACTTGCATTCACGTCCATGATGTAAACAAACACACACACACACACACACACACACACACACACACACACACACAGCAAATACCATCCCACCCCTGAGCACGCGCGACATTAACTTGCTCGGATTTCATGTTAATGAGAGATCCTGTGGCCGCTTAATAGCGGGTCGTGCTCAAGCCGCCACGAAAATCAATTTGGAGTCATTTCCACCAATGATGTCTGCGGCAGCGCTGGCAATGCCGTCAGCAAAAATCCATTACGCTGAAGTGGAGAGGGAAAATGAAGGGGGGGAGAGAGAGAGGGAGGGAGAGAGAGGGAGGGAGAGAGAGAGAGGGAGAGAAATGGGGGTATTTGTCAGAGAAAGAGAGGGATGAGGGGATGTAGAAAGACAAGAGGAAGACAACAAAAAGAATGATCAATCTTGCAGCTGCCAAGATCCTGAGATTGGGAAGGGGGATGGTGGATGGGTGACGTTGACCCCCCCCCTCCCGTCCCAATGAGAATTGGTTAAGGGAAAAGAACAAGTGGTTAAGGGAAGAGGAAGAAAAAAAAAGAAGAGAGACAAAACACGTAATGACACATAATGGCCTGCAACACTTAAACAAGAAATCCCTCTCCCCGTTCGGCGGTGGCTGCTGATAGCTCGTTCTCCAGAGGTGCTGATTCACTGTAAGCGGCTCACGTCAGCGGGTCACTATTTTCATATCTTTAGCCTCAGCATACGAGAAGGAGGAGAGAACCCTTATGGAAAAAGAATATACTGCAGTATATTGTATATATGTCAAAATTATCGTCACAATATATTTAAAATGTACTGCAGTATATAACATTTCCATAAGGGAAACCCCACTGATGAGTCTCTCTTGGTTAAAATGTCATGCCCACATCGCTGGGCCTCTCATTACAACAGCTCGCAGTCTAACACCGCTCTGTTTGGCGCCTGCTGCTCTCACCCACCGAATCAGCCTGTAATTATTTTCGGTCACTGTGTCAAAACTTTGTTTCCGTGGTCGCAGCGTGCGCGGTTCAGGCGCTGTGGACACAGGGAGATAATTTTCCCCGATAATGAAAGCGCTTTTCTCCTTTTCCGATGTGTTTCCTAATGACTCTTGGTAATAGCTTATGATTTGCATGAAAGACAAAATATGCCCTTATTATAAGTCAATGTGCATACACTTACATTCTTTTTTTTTTGTTGTTGTTGACATAATAGAATTGTGTTAGATCTAAGTGTTGCTTGTTGCAGTTAAAACTAAACTGAGGGAAGTTATCCCAGCTCTATTCTCAGGGGTTTCCTGAGCCATTCCGAGCATCGAATGAATGAATGAGTCCCAGTCCTATTGGCAGATGATGAAGGCCTGCTCGGGGGGATATTTCACAAAGCAGGATTACTGAGTTAGCTGGATAACTGCACTGAGTAAGAGAAGCAGGATTACTGAGTTAGCTGGATAACTGCACTGAGTAAAACCCGGAACCCTCCCAAAACTGGAACATGGACTCAGTTTGGGCACAGTTAACCAGCTAACTCAGTAATCCTGCTTTATGAAACAGGACCCCGGTCTTAGCTATTCGTTAGTCTACTCTAAGGTATTGCTACTACCATTCTACCAACACATAGGAAAGGGAGTCAGATGAACTAGTTTAAGGGTGAAAGGCAAACCAGGGCTGTGTCCGAATACGACCCCTGTTCCCTGTCCACTCAGACTCCTGTCTACTATGTGCCCTGTCCCCTCACTTTGCAAGCAGTGTGCGAAAGAAAGTGAGGAAGTAGTTTGTAATATTTTTTTTTTAAATTGAGAATATCAATCAGTTAACATATGATGATCGTTACAAAGTGTAGATTATGAATGAAGATAGAATTAACAAAAATAAAAAAGAGTAGTTTGTAATATGACCCACTCTTGTCTTGTACCATAGATATGCATATACGCTCTACGTCTTTTATGTTTTTACTCCCGAGTTACTTGCTTAAATTGTCCGATGAGTGCACCGTTCTGTGGATGTGTGCTTTTGAATTCCCTCAACAAAACCCCGGAAATAAGGGGTTCATTCTGGTATTTCAAGTGCCCCCATTTGTGAGAAAAAGTTGCCCACTCAAAAGCTTTTTGACGAAGTGGACTAAAATATGCGCCCTCAAAAGGGTGGAGGGGTCGAATTCGGACACAGCCCAAGGCCGTATTCGGATCAGCGCACTTGCCTACTTTTGAGTATGCACGTTGAGTATACTTAAAAAACTGCTAAGTATGCGATATCCCCGGATTATATACTTATTTCCGGGTTTTTGCTGATAATACAAACGTTTGTAGTAAGGAGGATATTTTTTGCATACTGCATGTCACAAAGCAGTATGCAGTAAGCAGTTTACAGTATGCTAGTACACAGTATACAAGACGCAGTCGATAGGGCTCTGATACAGCCACAGCCTAGTTCTCCTGCCACTCCTTCCAGATCTGAGAATACTTCCTAGTATTCAAGTTATACCAATGAAGGTAGAGTATAACATTAGATCATTTTTTATTTATTTGCCATTATTTTATGTGATTCATATAACATGTGATTTGATTTTGTATGTCTCTTATGTGCAGAATATTCTTGTTAAAGCACCTTGTACCAAAGACAGGATTCAAACCTGTAGCCCCTCTTACGTTCCTTAACAGCTGTGTCACACTCCTCCTCTCTCAATCTAAATTAGTAAACAATATGGTTTGAAAGCCATCCATATAGCCAGGACTGTGATGGCTTCTGAGGACCCACAGATTCCTATTAAGCACAAAGCAGGCCTCATTTGGTGGTTGTTACTGCTGTGTCAGGAAATAGATGCTCTAACCCTTGTCACATGATGCATTTACCGATTTTTTTTCTTCAGCCAGAGGCCCTGGGGAGGTGCAGACAGGCATGTGTGAGTCAGTGCAGATAAAGTCTTATTTCAGTACAAGGCAGTCTCCGTGAGATCACACTCACAAACCTGGAAGTACAGTTGGTCACCTGGTTAACCCTTTAAAGTGTAAGATCACAAATGCAGTATGTTCTTAACTGAACATTCTAATGCTGATGTAACAATCACAACTGGAATGGAGTTCTAGAACACTGACTTTGAATTTAAAAAAATTAATAATAAAAAAGATTCCTAACCTACTCTTCAAAGGGTTAGGAATTTGTTGCAACAGGGCTCCTGGCCGTAAGTTATCAAACACGTTGCTTCATTGCTAGGTAGGAGAAAGGACAGGTTTGATGAAGAGGATGAGGTTGGAGTCCATCACTTGTGTGAGAGGTATTCAAGCTTTGAATACCTCTCCACCAGAGGAAAAGATGCGGTCAGGTTAGCTTAAACTGAGAACACTGTAACTGGTCTATAGCAAGAAGTAAAGCTGCACATGCTTCTAGCTAAATACCAGCATTATTCCACCATTTTGGTTTCGGTTTGGGTTTAGTGTGAATTTTGTGTGTGGGGTCTTCTTCAAATATGTGGCAAAATTCTGACCCAGCTATTTATATGAGAAATGATACTGGTGTTCAGTGCATGATTCTGTCATCAATGCATTGCAAATGGACGAGGAGAAATACTGGCTGCAGCAGCCGTTTACTGCAGGATGACCATGTGTCCAGTTAGCCACTGGAGTTAGCCAGCAGCAGGTGACAATGCCACCTGTACCTTACAGAAGACCTGGGCTAATGCCCGCTAACAGGTGTAGAAAACCTGTCAGTCTACATAAAACACATTCTTTTACTTCCACAATACCTTTCACTCGAAAAATCTGACCTGCGAGATAATTTTTTCTTCCAATAAATGCAATATACATTTAGCGTCTTAAATACGCAACAATGACAGCAGAGAAAATATTAAATAAACATTGATGTGCAGCGATGAACTACATTAATTTGAAATGAAATGTTCAATACAGTGGACTTTCACCAGTTTTTCTTATCCATTCATCTGAATTAATAAGAGCATGAGAACACAACGATAACAACAGGCCATTCAGCCCTTCTAGGCTTGCAATTTACCTAGACAAGACAACATCTAGCATCATGTCAAGCCTGGACTTGAATACTCTGAGGGTATCTTGAACTATCAGTGTAAAAAAAATAAATAAAATAAATAAAATAAAATTAAAATAAAAAATAATAAATTCCTGATATCTGTCGGGAATTCGCACCCTTGTTCCACGGACAAAACTCAACCTGAAACGTATTTTGCATTTCATCTGAATTTAGAAACCTCAATCAAACCCCCCCCCCCCCCTCTCTCTTAATAAATAGATTATAATCTTATAATCTTGTCACAAATATGGTTTCAAAGACTCATTTAGTCTTGTGCACAGTAGAGGTGAAATTGTGACTATAAACTGATAAGCAGAAAATCTGAATGGGGATTTGACAGGTGTGTATATGAAAGGACATCCAACTAGACATTTGCAGGCATTTTCCCAGCATTTACCGGCAGTGTGAATTAGGCATACTGTCAGTGTGAATTAGGCATTAGTAAGCAGCCCTGGTGTTTCTCCAGCGTTGCTGCTTCATAAGTAGGACCTTGATGAACGTCCTCTGTGGGGGACCTCTTGTATTTCCGTTTCGCACCAGAAATAGTGGCTCAAGATTAGCGGCTCAAGCTCGGGTCCTAATGAACGTTCAAGGCCCAAGCTCCATTTCCATTGTAATCAAATTCGGCGCACTTACCGATGCGATGATGGAACAAGCTCACAGTGCGAACCAAAAAGAGCATTAGGTCATTACTGTCCAGCACAGGGGATTGAACGATTGATTTTTCAAAAATCATGTGATGAGGGAATTGTGTTTTATATCAAGAGTAATTATAACTGGATTTGATATTGATTTGTTCACATTATGTATGTATGTATTCATGTTTTACGCCACATGTTATATAAAGGAGTTATTCTAAATAATAATAATAACAATAATAATAATAATAATCACCAGCCATTTTGCTTTATTGGAATGCCATATGAATTGAAACCATACAACGGTTCGGCACTGTGCTCAGCTGGGTCTCACACACACACACACACACACACACACACACACACAGACACACACACATGCACGCACGCACGCACGCACGCACGCACGCACACACACACAGACACACACACACACACACACACACACACACACACAGACACACACACACACACACACACGCACGCACGCACGCACGCACACAGACACACACACACACACACACACACACACACACACACAGACACACACACACACACACACACACACACACACAGACACACACACACACACACACACACACACACAGACACACACACACACACACACAGACACACACACACACACACACAGACACACACACACACACACACACACACACACAGACACACACACACACACACACAGACACACACACACACACACACACACACAGACACACACACACACAGACACACACACACACACACACACACACACACACACACACACACCTTGGGACACACTCCAAGCATAATCTGGAGCCACTCTGTCGTTCATTTCCCGGAGGAAGCCCTCATTACTGGAAAGGCTCTTTTCCACGGGAGCAGAAAGGCCCCACAGTGCGCCTGTCATTGTTGGACTCGGCCCACAGACCCCGACACCCCCACAGCGTGATTATTGACCCTGCTGGGTGGCTCAGCTGCCAGGGACACAGCGATTGCCATTTATGAAAGCCCCTTCTCCGATTCAGTACGGCCCAGTATAAGCCCCTCCCACTGGGAGGCCCTTCCTTTTATTAGTCATACACAAGCCCCTCCCACATACAAGGCCAAACTGTACGTTACTGTCCTTCAATATGCGGGCCATTCCCACATTGCAGTGCTCTACTATCATAGTAACTGCCAACATTCTGAAAATGAAATTTACAACAACAAAAAAAAGCAGTTATATGATGTAAAATAATTCAATGTTAGCGTGCATGAACAATTTCAAGTTAGCTGCATTTATGTTATGTATCGCAAATAGTTCAGTGTTACTGTTTGTGTTAAACTTTTTTTCAGCAAACAAACAATATTTTGGATCAGCGACCTGGGAGAATATGAGATATAACAAACACAGTTGCCAAATAACAGGTGCAGATACCACAGCATGGCATTGAGCTGATAGGCCAGGTTTGTTATTCAAATGACAAACTGATGAAACCCATTTTTGCTAATACGTGTAGTAATTTGTGAATAACGTAAAACAGGATCAATTAATCAGCGAACGATCAAACAGTATTTCTCCAGTTCTTTTTAAAATAAAATGTTACTTGGCACTGTAGATGTATTATAATGGTATTGCGTTAGCATAGCTCTTCACGCAGAAACATTAGCAGTCGGCTAGCAGCGCCACACTACCTTGCTGGTACAATGCTGGTATATATTATCTCAGCATAACTCACTCACACAAAGGCTTGTAAGCCTAGTAGTATACCAGCTTCATACTATCATACTGCAAGTGGTATAGAGAAATGGAAGCTAAGTATCTAATACTGTTCCACTGTCTCCTGGCATAGAACTGCTGCTCCTCGGCTCTGGATTGACATGACCTGATCCCACACTAACCAACAGGACAAAATATCTATGGATATATACGTACAGTGCCCTCCACTATTATTGGCACCCCTGGTAAAGATGAGTAAAAAAGGTGATAAAAAATTCACCCTTTGGTGAATTAGCTTAATGTCATACTGAAAAAATTAGAAAAATCCAAACTTTAATTGAAGTAAATTTATTATGAGAAAAAAAAAATCCCTCATCAAGAAATAATTATTTTTAACAAAACCATGTGTGCCACAATTATTGGCACCCCTGCATTTATATATAGAATAAAGTAATCATTTTTAATATTTGGTTGCATATCCTTTGCGTGCCATGACTTCCTGATGTCTGTGACCCAACAACATCAAAAGACTCTTGATATCTTATTTTCTAGTACTCTTACAAGCGATACTATAATGTCTCTGCATTTGAATAGATCTCTATGGGAATTGGGGGGTGGGACTAGATTTAGCTGTAAATTACACTGGAACAGTATGGAACACATGGTTGGCTATATGGCTGTAAGTCATCAAGGGTCTGATGTGTCAAACAAGCCTTAAACCATCACTCTGCTTCCAGAAATACAGTAGATATGGATGGATAACTTGAAGGGTTTCTTCTCCTGACTTATTTTTCCATAGAGTTAAATAGGAAAACAACCCTTAAAGTGATACATCCATATCTACTGCATATCTGGCAGCAGAGTGATGGTTTTAGGCTTGTTTGATACCTCAGACCCTTGATGACTTACATCCATTTTAGCAACCATGTATTCCATACCGTTCCAGCATAATTTACAGCTAAATCTAGTCCCGCCCCCCAATTCCCATAGAGATCCATTCAAATGCAGAGACGTTCTAGTATCGCTTGTAAGAGTACCAGAAAATAAGATATCAAGAGTCTTTTGATGTTGTTGGGTCACAGACATCAGGAATTCATGGCATGCGACCAAATATTAAAAATGATTACTTTATTCTATATATAAATGCAGGGGTGCCAATAATTGTGGCACACATGGTTTTGTTAAAAATAATTATTTCTTGATGAGGGATTTTTTTTTCTCATAATAAATTTACTTCAATTAAAAGTTGGATTTTTCTCATTTTTTCAGTATGACATTAAGCTAATTCACCAAACGGTGAATTTTTTATCACCCTTTTTATTCATCTTTACCAGGGGCGCCAATAATAGTGGAGGGCACTGTATATACTATGTATATACTGTCTTCTCACGTGTGAATGACCCTAAAAGCGTTTCTTGACTGGTGGCTTTTGGTCTCTTTAGATGAAAGCATGAAAAAGAGTCACCTTCGCTTGCGCAACAAGAAACTACCAGGTGTTAAAATAATTTATATTTTTTGGATTTTAATGAAAAGGCTACAAAGCCGTGAGGTAAAATACAATGTTTTCGGTACGAGGCTGTTTTGCTGTGTGCCGGCATAAAAATATCAACAGTGAATTCATGGGCGAGTTACAGTGACCTGTTCTGATGCGCTGGGTCCACGCTGTCTCCTGGCAGAGCTCCTTAGCGGTGAGATAGACGGAGCAGCGGGCCTTGGTGTAGGCGGT
Source organism: Synaphobranchus kaupii (assembly GCA_029718625.1). Lineage (NCBI taxonomy): Eukaryota > Metazoa > Chordata > Actinopteri > Anguilliformes > Synaphobranchidae > Synaphobranchus > Synaphobranchus kaupii. The sequence continues at coordinate 754,597 of JAINUF010000028.1, forward strand.
CACTGCTCCAGGTAGCAGCGTGTGGTGTGAGAGTACTGGGTAAACATTGCCTTAAATAGACATGATATTGGTGCCAGCAGAATTCTCTCTCTCTCTTTCTCTCTCTCTCTCTCTCTCTCTCTCTGCTTTCTTCCAAACCTTCTCCCACTGTGCTGACAAGCAAGCAAGCAAGCAAATAATCCTGCTGTAGCAAATGGGTAATGAAGAAACAGGATGTAAAATCGGTAAATAAATTATGAAATTGTGATACAATGAGCACTAGTCGTTTGTGTTTATTAATGTATGTCTCTCTGTGTGTGTGTGTGTGTGTGTGTGTGTGTGTGTGCGGCTGTGTGCGGCTGTGTGCACAAGTCTGTACGCCTAAGAATCAATGGGATGCAACGATGTCCTCTTATGATTGCACTGGTTTGCCCCCCTAATGGACAACTATCTGTATAACCCATTTTATAATGATGAACTACATGATAAATGTTACAATAAAACATATTTTTCTGCAAGAGAGCCAATGGCCTGCACATGGCCACACGCCTCCTCGCACTATGTCTTATTTCTTACTGGACAAAATCACAAACACAAATGAAAGGGGCCAGAGAAGTGTGAAGCTGTCATTTGTTGCACATGGAAAACCTCTTTTTTAATCCTCCTTTATATTACCCCCACCCCCTATTCCCGCCCCCAAATAACACTTTAGAAATGTTTCTAAATAGAATGAGACAAGGTTTTTGTTTTCTTCTATCCCTTTCCAGCTCACCCTCAATGATTCCATTTTAGGAGACCTTCATTTCACACAAAAAAGCCCCCCCCTCTCTCTCTCTCTCTTTCTCTCTCTCTCTCTCTCTCTCTCTCTCTCTCTCTCTCTCACACACACACACACACACACACACACACAAAGCAAGTCAGACCTTTGAGTGTCTGAAAAGCTATATTCTGCACCTGTCAATGATGGAAAAAAAGTGGAAAGTGGAGTCCTGTCTGAGTGTGTATTTATTATTTTAAACACCTTAATCCAGGTTATATAATGATTATTAATGCGCTTCCTTTTTATAGCTGTTTTATGATTAACTATAATAAGTGTACTTCTTAGATATCCATAGAGACACTACCACTGTAGATAAATATGTGGATTTTTTGGACTGTTCTTTATTTCTTGTACAACAGCACTCCCTGCTGGCCATATATTAAATAATCATGAAAACCAGACAACAATTTTTAAACAAATAAAGTAAGATAATCTATCTTATCAAAGAAAACTACAGAAAAAAATCTAATTAACGTTGATATTTTCCAGTGTGTAACTGTGTGCTTCACAGTACAAAATCTACATATTAGCCTATTACTTACACCTGAAAGCTTCCTTTAGCAAGAAATATTGCAACAGTGGCACATTTGCTTATTAACACATCTTGAAAAAAATATGCACTAAATTTTCTTCTTCCATCTCTAATGGAATTGCACTGCAGAGGCATGTAATGTGGACTTTTAGTTTGGTTTATCCATTCGATTGCTGCATCTGAGTCTACGTTGTGCAGATGCTCGCATAGACCAGTGCACAGTTTTCTTCTTGTTCCTGCAGAAATATGACATATTCAAATTTATGAATTTAGACCATGGAAAAATAGCCGTTGAAGAAGGCCATGAAAAAGTAAAGATGATAATAATTTTATACTTATTATATTTACATGTGCCTTTCAAGAAACTCAAGGACACTTATAATGGTGAGGGGGAACTCTCAATCACCACCGATATGGAGCACCCAGCTGGGAGATGCACGGCAGCCATTTTGCGCCAGAACGCTCACCACACATCAGGTGAGGTGGAGAGGGAGAGAACAATTTTTTATTTTATTTTAATTTTTTTAATTTTTCAGGGGATGTTTATATATAGGTGGCAGGTTGAGAGAGCCAAGTTGGGAATTTAGCCAGGACACCAGGGAAACCCCTACTCTTTGCAAAGAGTGTCATGGGACATTCAATGACCACTTTGAGTCAGGACCTTGGTTTAAACGTGTTAACCAAAAGACGGCACCTCCGACAGCACAGTCTCCCCATCACTGCCCCCACCAACACCACTTGCAGCAGCAACTAAGTTTTCCCAGGAGGTCTCCCATCCAAGTACTAACCAAGCCCACACCTGCCTAGCTGCAGCCATAGGGCAGGAGCAGAGTGCATGGTGGTATGGCTGCTGGTTGTATGAATATGATATGCACTACCAATACGTAAATTAAAAGAAAAATTAGTATTGTATTATCCAGAGCACCTCAGGGAATATACTTACTGAGCGAGACTGGGTGTTAAACTGCCTCTGTTGTTGCGTGTGTTGGTCTGTAACACCAAAAAATTATGAATGATCAAAAAGTAATTAAATAAAGAATGTTGAGTAGTTTCTACTAACTGTATTTCTCCAGTACCAGTAGCAACACCTTCTACTACCACTCACATACCATACGTATAATTATATAAGTAATTATTACGTGCACAATCATAGTCCTCATACTAAAAACAACATGATGAATGATGTGATTGTTGTCTGTTACATTGTTAGTCATGCATCTTCAAAAACTGTGCATTCTGGACAGACAATTGAGCAGCTTGGACCTAAGGCTTGGACATTATATGGTCAACTCATGGTAAAAAACAAAAACAAAAACAATCGTGAGATTCCGTGAAACTGCGCATGGAGTTTAAGTTCACTTTGTTAGTCATTTGGTCCCAGGGGACCAGGGATTGAAATTCTCCTTGAAACTCGCAAACTCCAGTGGTCACCGGAGGTATTGCAGTCTCTGCTGCCAAAAAGCAAATTTCCCCATTGAAGTCCATTAAAAACTACGAAATTACCCAGGCCAAATTATACTATTTTGAACAATTCTTTTAAATTGTAAAATTTCTTCACACCAAACTAATTGCTCTCTTTTTTTCTGAGCCCCACAGAAGAAGTTATAAGATTTTTTTCATTGCAATTGGGTCAGCACGTTTAGATAACAGTACGCATGCTCCTCTGGTTCCAAAAAACCACGTTAAATACCCAGTGCGCATGCTCTGGTTCCAAAAAGCCCCATAGTCTAACATGGCGTCACCATGAATTGGCTTCATGCGCTAATGAGCAGCTCCCGTAGGAATCCATGGATGGAACCGGTAAGCGGAAGCTGTCTCCAGTTCTTATATATCTCGATGGTCTGGTCTTTATCCATGGTCAGGTAGCGCTTTTTCCACTTTTGAAGTTTGTTGTAACAAAAGCTTTAAACACATTGGCCATATTCGACAATGAGGGATAATGTGGTGTCAAAGAATTAAAACTGATTTTTTATATTTTTAACAACCGGGGAGCGACTGTAGATGGCCGGTATCTTGCAAAATAATGTGCTTTGCCTTTCTAGTTTGCATGATAGAGTAGTATACGCAGGGGTTAAACTCTCTAAAGCCATCTCTTGACTGCATGGTCTGATCGAACACTGTGCACGTTAGCGAACAGTTTTTTTTCTTTCCTTTTGAATTAAAATAGCCGAAATTAACAGCTTCATGGTCTTTCCCAACGCTGATTAACGCATTATATTAAGCGTCTGATAAAAAATAATTGCATAATTTATAATTAGTTAATTATCAATTATGATAATTAAGATTCATGATTGAATTTAATAATTATCTGGCCTCTGGTGTTATTTTGTTGTAGGGTACAACCTTATACTAGCCTAGTGGTAGGCTAAAGCCTACTAGTTATACTAGCGGTTTTAAAACTCGGTCCTTGGAACCCCCAGTGTATGCTGATCAATTAGTTTTGTGTGTCCTATTTATATGTATTGTGTATAGTGTTTCTAAAAGGTTGTCTCAATGTTATAATGACGCAAGTGCTATTATCAACTTTGCGAGTTCTCAGAAAGAGGAAGAACGCCTAAGAAAAGGCACTGGGTATTTAACATGGCTTTTGGACCCACGAGGAGCATCTCCTCTCACACTTTACAATGCATTTCGTTTTATCAGATCCTTTAATTATCTGTTTGCGGCTCTTCCTTGCCGCGATCTGCAACGGAAACTCATTCTAAAGTTCTAAAATTAAAGTTTCTAAAATGAGTCGTCATACAGCACGTTACAGACAGTAAAAGCATTAGCTGGTGTGGGAAGTGAATATAGACCATGGCTGTGTCCGAATACGACCCCCTACACCCTATCACTCTCCTGCTCTCTCACGTTCCTCACTCCTTTCATTTATCCAATTAGTTCCTTCACCTGTTCCCACCTGTTCCTTCACCTGTTCCCTTCACTATTTAGTTTCCCCTCTCACGCCATTTCATTGCCAGTTTGTTTTCTCTGCTCCATTTGAGATCTCTCCCAGCCATTCTGATTATTTCTGTTGGTCTCATAATCTGTTTTGCTCTGTTCCTTCATCCGGCCCGTCCAGCCTGCCTCTTGCCTGCCCCTACCAGCCCTGATTCCTCTCCTGCCCCGCTTTAGTTCACCAGCCCCGTATCCTGCCTTCCTCCCTTTTATTCACCCTTTGCCTGCATTCGCTTGCCTTGTCTCTAATAAATATTCTCCCTTGTGGAGTTCAGTCCTGTACACTGCCATAGCTCTTACCTGTTGGCGTTTTTAGACGATGGACCAGCAGACACCCAAACAGAGACAATAATCCAACAAGCACAGCTGCAGTGCAGCTCAAAGTGATCACCAGCAGCATTCTATTACCTGCATTGGCACAAAAGAAGGAAACTTCACTAGGGAGCTCAGAACAGAGAGACCTTTTGAGTTCATGTTTTTTACAATTTCCTTATTTAGCTATATTAAAAGTTACATGCCTTATTTAGCTATATAAAAAGTTACATTCCTTATTTAGCTGTATTAAAAGTTACATTCCTTATTTAGCTATATTAAGTTACATTCCTTATTTAGCTACATTAAAAGTTACATTCCTTATTTAGCTACATTAAAAGTTACATTCCTTATTTAGCTACATTAAAAGTTACATTCCTTATTTAGCTACATTAAAAGTTACATTCCTTATTTAGCTACATTAAAAGTTACATTCCCTATTTAGCTATATTAAAAGTTACATTCCTTATTTAGCTACATTAAAAGTTACATTCCTTATTTAGCTACATTAAAAGTTGCATTCCTTATTTAGCTACATTAAAAGTTACATTCCTTATTTAGCTACATTAAAAGTTACATTCCTTATTTAGCTATATTAAAAGTTACATTCCTTATTTAGCTATATTAAAAGTTGCATTCCTTATTTAGCTATATTAAAAGTTACATTCCTTCTTTAGCTATATTAAAAGTTGCATTCCTTATTTAGCTATATTTAAAGTTACATTCTTTATTTAGACATATTAAGAGTTACTTTTCTTTTTTATTGAATAAAATGAAAGGTGTACGTACATCATATTAATTTGAGCATTTCTGCTTTCTGTTTGAGCTGTGTTGGTACTTGACTTGGGTGGACACATACGTTTTCAATATTGCTATTGTGCATAATATGAATTTCTTTTTTTTTTGAGAAAAGAGAAAATTCAAGAATTAAAACTGTGGTATATGTTTAAATGTCATGCTAAATTATTCAGATAACAGTTGGAACAGACAGACAGTTCCCATCCTTGAGCCTAAGGGTTTCTGATAAAACCCATGTTTTGCTGGGAAAGTTTGAAAAGTTCATGAAAGACTGGGTCAGGTCACAGTGTTACTTAGATGTTACTCATCTAAACTGAAAGCTAGCACAAAGAGCAACACCACTTTAGATTTCAAATATGCTATAAGTGGACTGTCATATATGCAATCACTAGGCCACAGGAGTGACAGAAGTATTAATGCTCAGTTGAACTCTGTATTGAACTTTGCTTCCCTCCCATTGTGGGTTGAATTCAGTTGTTTGTTTTAAGCCTTAAGAAAAGTCAGAGGTGTGGTTGATGGCATATGTGTAGGTTTTGGGGGAGGCAGGGATACATTTCACCCCCAATGTTTTCATATTATTTAATTGCTAGACTAGCAAGGAGGTTTGTGAGACTTGACGTTTGACAACACAAGACGAGGTGGTCCAGCAGTGTGTGTGTGTGTGTGTGTGTGTGCGTGTGTCCAAAGTTGAAATAAAATTTTCGCCTTATGGTTGGAGGTTTTTTACCTGTCTTTATTGTTGCCGTTGTAGGTGGAGTGAGGGGCAGGGGGACCTGTGCTCTGAGTGTGCTGTTTATGAACACCACACAGGCCCAGTGCAGCTGGTCTTCACTGAGGTCAAACAGGGTGAGATTCAGTATCCTGTTTGGGTTTCCCTCTCTCAGGACTTCCTGTTTTACGAGCTCCCCCCTGCCCCCCCTCATCCACAGCCAGGCCAGAGTCACAGAGCCAATCACCTGCGATATCTCACAGTTCAGCACTACTGACTGATTCCTGTATGGACCACCAGGGGGCACTGCTGAAACTGAGAGAGAACACATGTACACAGATTATTTGTTTATTTTTCTGAATTGATTTATTTTTACGCAGATATCATACATTTTTAGTAATGAATTGGCTGTAAAATGCACTACCTCTTTGACTTTGGATCAGCAAAAGTTCTGTTGACTGTTTGCCGATGGCTGTAGTATATAATATGTAGTTTAAAAATAACTCGCAGTTTGGTAGATCCTGTTTTTTGTATATTTATTCCATGATGAAAAGTATTTATTAATTATCTTTGACTCAGCACCAGGAAAATGAGATGTGCATGTGTACACCGGATTAGCCTACTTGTTGTCTGTTGTCTGACAGAGAATATTGACATTGTGAAAACTGCTCATTTAAGTAGCAAGTATTCTGTTATAATGTTAAAAATGTTTTCAACATACAAAAATGTTAAGTTACCCAGTCAAGTTACAATGCACTGTAATAAAACTAGCTAAATCTAGGCCTGCAAGATAACAAGCTCTATTCCAACAAAATGCTACCCAATATTTCTCAAATAATTTAATGTAACTTGGCCCTGTGTTTTTCATCTTACCATCTGCAGAGAATAATATACCTGTCATCTCAATTTGATCAGTTCTTTAAATTGTCTAAGCTTATACTAAACTTGTACTGCAAACTTACCCTGAATAGTTACCAGAGTTATCGAGGCCATCACATTGTCTTCAGTATAACAGGTGTACCTTCCACAGTCTCCAAACTTCACTGGTAAGATTCTCAGAGGAAAATGATTTCCATCATAGACCTCAGTTGAGAATCTCTCTCTATCTATCTCCATGGAAATCAAACCAGTCTTGTCTTTATCAGCTGAGGTCACAAGGATAGCATCTGGGCTTAGCAGTGGACCCCTGAACCAAGAAGCTTTACTGTATGAGTTCCGTGAATGACAGATTAGCACCACCTCACTGCTGTTGAAACTTCCTCTGTACAGAGTGTGATGTGTGTCACATGTACCTGAAGAATAAAGTTGTGGTTAGAATGACGTTCTGCACAGTGCTATACACATATGCTACTGCTACAGGTAGTGAGCAACAAATGGAGAAAAACTAACAATGTGAAAGTCAATCAGCTCACAGTGAGTTTGTGGAAGAGGAAAACTCAGACCTCCTTACAGAATAGCCCATGAAGAATAACACAGGCCATATGTTGAAGCAGGAGTGAATAAGTCATACATCATTGTGGTAGTCTTCTGGACATCCAAGCAGGTTGGCAGCTCAGCTCAATTTTTGGTAGCCCAGGCGTATACCGGTATAACGGAATATATTTTTATATGTGTACCATTTGTACAGAAAAAAACAATATATTTTGTTAATACAGTTACTACATAACTTCCTGCCCACTCACCTGTTTCTATTTACAAACAACTGAAGGTCAACTGAAAAAATATAATAATCTCAGTAAGATTATATTTCTAATCCGTGTTTATCCAAGGCCACTATAATTCACTGGTAGAACGTGGACTTTGGTAGTCCAGGATAGAAAGAAATTGTAGTTAAAAATGTGCAAAATCTTTAACAGCCCTAATTGTGAAACAAGGTTAAACTGCCACGAGTAGGCTACTTCTGACAAGCTTTTTAAAATATAGAGGCCCAAGATTTCATACTTAATATGCAATTAAACATCTACTGTACTGGAGTCTTAAAATTACTACGGCCATATTACTGGGATTTATCTTTAGTCTTAATATATTATGTGCTGCAACATCACAGTTTTGCCCATGAAAAAAAATGTTAAAGCTAAGAATGATTCTATAAATGCTCCAGTGAAATCTATATGCATTGTAACGTACCCAAGTTGATGTGAAGTGTTTTGGGAAGGCTGAAAATAAGTGCTCCGTTCCATCGGAGTGTACAGCTATACTTTCCTGCACTGTGTAGGTCAGTACTGTGGATGGTGATGTGGGCAGTTTGGTTAAAGATCAGCGTTGTGTTAGCAGTGGGTTCTCTGTCCCTTTCCCAGTCCAGTGTAGCTGAATCTGGAAGGCGGGATACCTCGCAGCTCATGGTCACATCAGATCCTTCATTGACTCTGGCCGAGCGAAGTGGTTGCACTGTAGGAGCAATGAGTAATTGATTTAGAGAAGTTTGTAGATCTTTATGTCAAATCACTGTGTAGGCTACATTACAAAACCAGTCATTAAATTGAAAGATATACAGTATACAGTCATTCAGGTCTGTGTTGGGAATTATATTGAGAAAACATATCTCTGTATGGAGTGAAATCTTTCCGAAAAACAGGATCATCAAGTTATCTAGATAACTGAGGGAAGGATAAGGCTAGTTAACGAAAATGCACCGCAATCTGGTTTAGGACTAGTAGTGTGATTTAGTCATATTGTTAGCTGCTGATATTGAAGAACGTTTCTGAGGTTATTTCATGACATGAAATATTTTAGTTATCTGGATAACTTGCTTATCTTGCTTTGTGTAAAACCCCCCTGATCTATATCACCTCAGATTTAATAATGCACTGTATCAAATATGAGAAACATGAGCCATTACTGAGTATTACTCTCACTTACCTTTTCTTAGTACAATTATTTATTCTTCAACTTTGCATACAAGTGCAATCTAATTTCAGATTAAAAGTCAGTCTTCCGGGAAAGTAAAATACAAGATCTATCTCAGCTTTGATTCATGATCCTTTGTTTATATTTAAAGCATAAAGATATGTTCTTCTACAGATCCTTTCCAAAAAAGTTTTGGATATCATGGAAAAGTTTTTTTTTTTTCCATAATTCCATTCAAAAAGTGAAACTTTCATAGATTATAGATTCATTACACACAAAGTGAAATATTTCTAGCCTTTATTTGTTTCATTTTTCATAATTTTGGCTTACAGCTCCAGAAAACCCTCAAAACAGTATTTCAAGAAATTAGAATAGTGTGTCGAAAATAAGCATTTACTTCAGTTATTTCAGAGAATGAATGTTTTAGACTGAGTGTCACACTATCATCTAATTTACTCAAAACACCTGCAAAGTTTATCTCAGTTTGGTTCAGTATGGGGAAGACTGCAGACTTGACAATTGGCCAGAAGACCATCATTGACACCCTCCAGAAGATGGGTAAGCCACAAAAGGTCATCGCTAAGGAGGTTGGCTGTTCACAGAGTGCAGGGTCCAAGCATATCAATAGAAAGTTTAGTGGAAGGGAAAAATGTGGCAGGAGAAGGTGCACAAGCAAAAGAGATGACCGTAGGCTTCAGCGGATTGTCAAGCAAAGACGATTCCAAAATTTGGCGGAGATGCAGAGGGAGTGGACTGAGGCTGGAGTCAGTGCTTCAAAAACCACCACGTACAGACGTATCCGGGACATGGGCTACAACTGTCGGATTCCTCGAGTCAAGCCACTCCACTCATTCTCTGAAATAACTGAAGTAAATGCTGATTTTCGACACACTATTCTAATTTCTTGAAATACTGTTTTGGGGGTTTTCTGGAGCTGTAAGCCAAAATTATGAAAAATGAAACAAAGGCTAGAAATATTTCACTTTGTGTGTAATGAATCTATAATCTATGAAAGTTTCACTTTTTGAATGGAATTATGGAAAAAAAAAAACTTTTCCTTGATATTCTAATTTTTTGGAAAGGATCTGTATATAGTCTCATTATTTCCAAACTACATAAAAGAGTCAATTTACCTTTTACAGCGAACATTTCAAACTGGGCCAAGTTTACTTTCTCTGGTTTAGTTTGAATAAAAGTAAAAACTCCTGCATTTTTAAAATATGGCTGCAGAGAAATGTCGTACTTGCTAACTCTTAAAGAGAACACCTCCCTCAAATTAAGGACAAGTTTTCCATTGGAGTGCATAGTTATTATCCGAGCGTTTATGTATCTTCCATCATGTGATGTCCACTCCCAGATGAATTCTGTCCCATTGGTGTCAGCAGGGGCTTGTAGAGAGATGCTCTCTCTCTGCCCAGAAAGGATGTATTTGTACTGCAACACTGCAGAAAGTGTACAAAATGCAAATATACAATTGAACACAAGGCTTGATAATATTACATTTTATTACATAAATATTACATTTCAATAGGGAGGCAAACTGCAATAAGTTCATTAATGTTAAACCCAAATGATTAAACCCAAGTCAGTCTGGAGGCTGATATAGATTAAAATGTAATCCCCAATTACCGAATGAATATCTAAACTATATTATACTGGGATGGAAAAGTATTGCTTGTACCAGCTGTAGTCTTGTTGTATACCCAAGATCTGCATCATTACTTTTTTTCTGTCCTCAATGGGATTGTAGAATTTTACAAAGTTTTCTCTTTGTTTTATCTTTTGAAACGTCTCGTAGTGAAATGCAGGCAAACATGAATAGCTTGAGATTAGAACTGTTTGCAGTACTCTTCATCAGAAATGAAAATTTTTAGCATCTGTTAATGTTTTTGTTTTATGAATTTTGCCATTCAAGTACATGCACCGTTGTGGGTCATGTGTGGAGTAATGGTAAATTTGTTTTGACTCTAAAGTTACTGTACAAAACAACTTTGTGAATTTGCATATATTACTGCATGTATACTGCTTTAATAACAATATGAATCACTTTATCATTCATAATTTAATAACAGAATTTAATATTTAAAATGTCTCAGTAACTGCCTGGCATTGGCATATAAAACCATGTCATTGTTAAATGCAATATGAAAATATGAAACTTTTGCCTCTTGTTAATTCATTATAATCTATGTCACACTCCTTAAGTAACAATGTTTATTTTTCTATTTACATGGGTCAGATTTTAATACATTCATTTTTTTTGTTTCTTTCCCATGTGTTGCCATGTGTCTAACATATTTTAGTCTTCTATAGTAAAATAAATGTATGATTTGTCCATTACAGTATTGTTCTGTCATTGTACATTTGATTAAATTTCTGTGAGATTTACATAAATATATAAATGTATGATTAAGGCAGAAAGAGGGACTCACCCTCAGATGAAAGTCTGGCACAGAATCCTGATATCCACACCAGGGTCCACCACAGTACCATCCCCATGGCTTATGCCCTACGCAGCACTGGATACTGGTGTCCAGCCTTTTTACAAGGTATGCTTCACGGGAAATGACTAAAAGAGGAAGTACCACCTATTTTGGTGAAACTGTATTCTGTAACAGTTTGCACAAGCTTCTTGGAAGTTTTGTTAATATCTTGTTGTGCAATCTGACCACCTATGACTCTGTTCTTGACTGTGCTCAGTGTTGTGATATCTGTGTCTCTTGAAGCACAAATAACTGCCATTTAACATGTTTACTTCAGGTTATAGGATAATGTTTGTTTTTTGTTCATGGACGTGATATTTTAATATTATTGGGAGTGAAGTGTTCTAACTATAAATTATATGGAAAAGACTTTAATCCCTTCTGGTTCACAAATTTCTGAGCATATTTAAATCTGCAAGTCTGCATGTTTTTCATAGAGGCAGCTGGACTCCTCTCATGCATAGAGTTCGATGTATCTGGGGAAAAACTGAAGGTAATCACTGAGTAAATAACTTGGAGTCATAGTTGATTTTCAAATCTCCTTTAAAAAAAACAAAACGTAAAAACGGTGGTCAGTGCAGTAAAATTTAACCTGTCAAATTTGTGATCTCTGAGCAACTGTTTGATCACCGAAGCCGCAAAACTTTAAATGAACGCAGTGGTCCTCCCTCGTCTGCCACACTGCTTGACAAGCAAGCAAAGCCGAGCCTGCAGCATGCAAGTCTTTTGTCTGCTTTTTTGTATGCCCGTCTTATTCTATTCGATTCAATTTTATTTGCATAGCGCTTTTTTACAGGGAACTACCGCAAAGACGCTTTACAGAGAAACAGAAGGAAAATTGAACTGAACCCCCAAAAACCAAATGAGGCAAAAACTCCCCATTGGGAAGAAAGACACTCTGTGGTGATAAAAAAAACTCCCCAGAGAGAATTATTTTTGGGAGGAATCCTGCTGCAGAGGAATCCCGTCCTCCGCTGGCCGGCCCGGTGTAAAGTTAGGCTAGAATGGATGGTAACAGAAACATAATGGGGGATCTATCACAATAAATACTCAATTGGGTTAAGCAGGTTACAGGCTGAGGTAATAAACTAGCTGAATAAGTAGGAAGTCCAAATGAAGAGATGTATCATATGCAATACTGAGGGGCGGGGTGATGCATCTGGGGCTCCAGGTAGCGTCAAGGCAGGTTGCCTTATCTGCCTGCTGTGTGTTGTAGCCTGCTTTTGTTTTTTTTTTGTAGCCTGCTATTGCTTTTATGTTATGCATTTTGCAGTTTGCTGTCTTTTTATGTACCTATATATATACAACCCCAATTCCAAAAAAGTTGGGACAGTATGTAAAATGCACATAAAAGCAGAAAGCTGTGATTTGTAAATTCTCTTTTACATATATTTAATTGAAAACAGTACAATAAAAATATGTTTTACCTTATCAACATTATTGATTTTTTAAAATATATGCTCATTCTGAATTTGATGCCTGCAATACGTTTGCCATTCCACAGGTAAACAGGTGATGCTATCATGACTGGGTACTTTCAGGTACTGGCTATTTTCAGGTACTCTTAGAAGCGATACTATAACTTCTCTGCATTTGAATGGATCTCTATGGAATTGGGAGGTGGGACTACATTAAGCTAGAAATTACACAGGAATAGTATGGAACCTATTTTTATACAGTCTATGTATGGAACCCATGGCTGGCTAAATGGCTGTACGTCATCAAGTGTCTGAGGTATCAAATGAGCCTGAAACCATCACTCTGCTGCCAGATACAGTGGATATGGATGGATCACTTTAAGGGTTGGTTCTCCTGACTCATTTTCCGATTGAACTCTATGGAAAAATGGCGAAACAGCAAAGGCTGCTAATAACCGTGACAGTTTTGTTTATTTGTTTGATCCTGATGTCTCGTTGATTGCAGCAGCGTCCCGTCACTCATCACTATTGGGTTCAAATGTATTTGTATTAAGTCTGTTTCCTAAGTTCAGCAGTAATCTTAGTCCTTTGGAAGTTGTTGGGGCTCCTCGAGCATGTTATTGTTCAGTCACACTGTTAGTGTCAGTCAGCAGAGAACTCAGGATCCCTATCAAACGTTATCTTGACATCCCTCCTCGCATCTCAAATAGAAGGTCGGTATATAACTGTGTTTAGTTGCTGAGTAATTGTGAACTGAGGAATGTCATCGTGAAGTTTTCACCCAAGCAGGATGGTTTGCTTTGATATGTCTTGAATGTTGGGATATTGCCATTTGCAGTGCACTTCTCACAGAAAAGTGTAACTGACTGAAATGGACATGATGGAATTATCAGGGCAAAGGGGCGGTGCTAATTGTCCTTGTCATGTAAAGGAACAGAAAAACAAATAGAAAATCATGAAAACCTGTTTTATTTTGACAGTGCTTTTTGTAGAGGTTATCCCCAGCTATTTCCTACTAAGAGAAAATAAACTCAAAAAAGCATCAAGAATAAACAGTTAAAAACAAGCAGGTATTATAAATATACCAAACATTAAACAGCCAGAGAAATAAAACAAAAATACATGACTTTAAAGCATGAAGCTAAAATAAAACAATGTGTTTTTAATGCCATTTTTCAGGAGCTGCAGGTGTAATAATATACAGCCATTTAGATTTAGGTAAATAACAGTATAATCAGAGAATCACATTGAGAAGGAAGACAGACACAGGTTGTTTTAGGTCACTCATAAATACTTTAGATGTATCAACACACATCAAACCAGTGATGACACACTTCCTGCTGTTCAGTCTGAAGCCCTTTTGCTAAGGAAGTGGGCAGGGCGAGATTGTTACGTCTGTTATACATTTGACAAGCACTGATAATGGTTCTTTACAATGGAAATATCTTGCAAAATCTACATGTTTACTCACCTATTAATTACCTGAAAGCTTCCTTTAGCAAGACATATTGCAACAGTGGCATATTTGCATATTAACACGAACAATTATGAACTGTATTTTCTTCTTCCATCTCTAATGGAATTGCACTGCAGAGGCATGTAATGTGGACTTTTAGTTTGGTTTATCCATTTGATTGCAGCATCTGAGTCTACGTTGTACAGATGCTCGCATAGACCACTGCAGAGTTTTCTTCTTGTTCCTGCAGAAATATGACATATTCAAATTTATGAATTTAGACCATGGAAAAATAGCCGATAATGAAAAAGTAAAGATAAATTATTCGGTTTACCAATATTTGTGAATTAAAAACTAGTTTGAGCGTTACTGCTATTCTTTTTAAACAAAGAAAGGTGGACCATCCCTATACGAAGTTTAATCATTTTTAATTGGTTGTATGAATGATACGCAACGCCGATACGTAAATTGACAGAAAAAATCTTACTGTATTATCCAGAGCACCTCAGGGAATATACTTACTGAGCGAGACTGGGTCTTAAACTGCCTCCGTTGTTGTGTGTGTTGGTCTGTAACACCAAACAATGATGAACGATCAAAAAGTAATTAAATAAAGAATGAGTAGTTTCTGCTAACTGTATTTCTCTAGTACCAGTAACAACACCTTCTACGTATAATTATATAAGTAATTATTACATGCACCATCATAGCCCTCATACTAAAAACAACATGATGAATGATGTGATTGTTGCCTGTTACATTGTTAGTCGTGCATCTTCAAAAACAGCAGTGCATTCATGGACCTTAGTTGTGGACGGACATTTTTTTAAAATTTTTTTATAATTTGGCGCCTAACACGGGGTTGTCTATATCCAATCCCATTCCCAATTTGGAATGTCCAATTGTCTCCCCAAACCACATTCATGAACCAACCCCAGTGCACTAGACACAGGTTATCTTTACCTCAGTGTAAACTCACGGCTTTCCTCTGAAACTGGACGGACAATTGAGCAGCTTGGACCATGATATGGTCAACTCACGGTCAAATAAATCGCGAGATTTCGTGAAACTGCGCGTGGAGATTAGGTTCCCTTGGTTAGTCGTTTGGTCTTTATCCACGGTCAGGTAACGCTTTTTACACTTTTGAAGTTTGTTGTAAAACAAAAGCTTTAAACATAATGGCCAAATTCGACAATGAGGAATAATGTGGTGTCAAAGATTTAAACTGTTTTATTATTTTTTAACAGCCTGGGAGCGACTGTATATGGCCGGTAGCTACCTTGCTCCATCTGGCCCTCTGGTTTTCGATATGAATATCTTCAGACAGAGCCCATAGAAAAGCCCATAGATCTAACTCCATAGAAAAAAGCGAACGCTGTAACCTAGAGCCGTTTTCCGGCCGAACTGAATCGAGTTGAGTAATTCTGAAAGTTCTTCCCTATTCTGGCACTTGTCCTCCACAAATCTCAGCCGGCTAGTAGGCTACTAGGCTCAGCTCGGTTATGAACGGTTCGCCCGTAATCTATACTTTTAGCGAGCTATGGCTATAACCGACAATGTCGTCAACATAAACTAGTGACGTCTTCAATACGGCCCGCGGCCAGCGGCGTCAGTGCTGAGCGCATATGTTGCATTGTCAGAGCGAAGTCTGTGGCGTCCATGTTCATTTTTAACTAGTTTCATTCGATTCGCTGTTCTCAGACAGAGGAAGAACGCCTAAGAAAAGGACCTGCTCATCTCTTCTCACACAGTACAATTTATTTCGTTTCATCAGTTCCATTAATGATCTTTTTGCGGCTCTTCCTTGCCGCGATCTGCAACGGAAACTCATTCTAAAGTTCTAAAATTAAAGTTTTTAAAATGAGTCGTCAGCACGTTACAGACAATAAAAGCATTACCTGATCTTACTGCTTAAAAAGTAAGGGATGTGAATATAGACTATTTATTCTTCGTGGCAGTGCACACTGAGGGGACACACGTGGCAGTGCATACCCTTTTAATGAGCAACTATGGTCGGAACAAAATGAAAGCCAGCATACACATCGGGTCCGCGGGAGTGGAGCTTTGCACCTCTTTCATAAAGTAATGTTGCACCATGATGCAATCACGGGATAAAACTCATGACCTGACCAGAGTAATATAACCATTTTATAATTAGGATGAAGCTGCAATCTTACCATGACTGGGGGTGCTGAGGGTCAATGCCAAGTATTGGAGCTCTTCACTTTCATTCTCCCCTATTGGGGTACCTGGGTTTCCTATTAGTAAAAAACAATGTTTAAAATCCATTATAATGCTGATAATGCACACCTTCCTTTATTTAACCTGTAAAGCAGTAAACACAAGAAGCTAATTAACTTCTATTTAATCTGCTTCTATGTACACAGACACACACACAGTATGTGGGTAATATACACACGTGTATACAGTGGCGTTTTTATATGTAAAAAATTGGTGGGGCAGCCACCAACCACTTAGGCTACATACCAGGCAAACTACAGTAATCAAAATTACAGTAATCCCACTTGCTACTGATGCGTTTTTAACACGTCAACAAACAGCTATCCATTGAGAGAGAGAGAGAATGTGAGTGAGTGTGTCAGTGGCGACTGGTGAGGTCCACAACAGGTGAAGCTGAGCTCCAGGAGAGGGAGGGAGGGGGAGATCAGGATTATCCTGACAGTGCCGCGGGAAGATGTTAAAAAACAAAGTAATTTCAATTTAGATATTGATATAGCTATTCCAACCCCTCCCGTACGCAATCGCCCCCTGTCATGTACTCCCCCTGTCATGAACGTTACCATTGCTTAGCAATGCTGGGTTAGCTAGCTAGCAAGCTAACGATATCTCACGGCAAGTCGTTTTAACATTTAGCTAGCAAGCTAAGGATAGCTTATAGCAAGCCATTTTAATTTAAGTTATTCGACTTCCTTAAAATCATCCTTGCTGGCTGGCCATATAAGTTCGCTAGCTACCGTGATTGCCTAGCTAACGTTACTAACGTTAACCAGCTGCTCTAGCTAGAAATCTAACCAGACATTTTCTACACCTGGATACATTTTTTAGGTCCCAGAAATTACGAAAATGTGCGGGGAATAGAGCCAAAGTGTTAGCGGTATGTTTGTACTGACTAAATACGGGGATGTTTAAAATAAAACCAATAATTTAGAATTATTTAGAAAGAATACGGAGTCTTCGTTTGTAAATGTTTGCAATGTTTGTGATTAGCGTTCGAGCACCCATTGTCGACCGCTTTCGCGGAAAAAACAGCAAAGCGTACACATATTTGCAATCGTAGGTAAAAATGGGATACATATCGGTAACACCCTGTACCTAGTTTTGTAGAAAAAAATGTCCTTGTTATCCTCCGAAGGCTATTTTCTTCAGGACTTCCGCTATTTTCTTTCTTTAACGGCAAATATGCAGGACGCCCGCTCGCCGTAGCATTAGCCGGGTGGGGACCTATTCTCGACCGCCCCTCGCGATTAGTGCCGCGGGTCTTTATTTTCTCAAATTTTATGAAAGTGGAGCCACTATAAGTCATAAAGTAAGCACGTATTCAACTCTATGGTATTTTATCTTCTCAAAAATACATCAATGGTCCCATGTACTCGCCAATTTATTTTGTAAGACAACATCTTCACCTGTACCTTGTGGAAACACTGGAAGCTGACTACAATATACATGACAAAAATTA
>JAINUF010000028.1:773084-858691 GCA_029718625.1 Synaphobranchus kaupii
TGGCTTCACGGTTGATGTCATGAGCGAACGTGGCCATTGCAACTTGTTACTCTTCTTTGTTGTTGTAGTCGACCAGTGCCGGCACTACATTTGTAGGTAACGTAAAGTATCGCTCCGTCGCCGTACTTCCAGAGAGAATATAGATCAGCACAAAGTAAAGGATTCAACGATAGTTTGACTTCAAAAATGATGGTATAAACACTCAAAATAACCCTGATAGACTGTTGTCCTATTTTATTTGCTTTGGGTGCACTGTGGAGTGTTTAAGTGCGTTTGGTAGTGGATGCTACCGGTTACCATAGAGTTGTACTAGCATTACCAACGTGTGTATGTCCAAAATAAGGGACAGCATGGAATTAGCTGAAAATGGTTTCCATCAATCAACTACATCATGGGTAAGTCGTAATTGAGACATTATGTCCAAAATTCTGAACTATCCCTTTAAGGAAAAGTGTCCGAGCGTTTATTTCGAACTCTCTTCCTCTCTTCCCGCAGTGGACCCGTCGCTGTGGCCCAGTTTCCTTCCAGGTGCGGACGTGAGCGTCCGCTGCAGGGTGTCCCGTCTGGTGGACTCAGCCACACTGCAGTGGGAAAAGGAAGGGAGGCCCACCGCTGACACCAAGCTATTCTACAACAACGCAGCCCATGTCATCATACACAGCGTTGCTCAACACAGTCAGGGAAGGTACAGCTGTTTGCTCAAACAGAACGGCCTGATTCTGCACAGCGTCAGCAAAACGCTGTCTGTCAAGAACGGTAAGAGCCATGAATTGTTCTTTCCTTGGGTGTCGGTTTATAAAATTCTCTGCACTGCACTTAAAATTAATTTTAAAAAAATACATTAACAACTGTCCAAATATCTGTAGGCTAATTCTAAAACCCTCTTTGTGCTTCCATTTTCAGACACGCATCACACCTCACACAACCTATACAGAGACAGCTCCGACAGTGCTAAAGTGCTGTTGGTGTGCGTGTCTCAGGCCTGGCACAGCACAGCTAGCTGGGTCTGGACACCATTTTTTGAGGGGAAAACACAAGCTCTGGCATCAGCCGGGAATGAGGGAGCTCGTAACATCTCTACAGAGATCGACAGAGAGAGGTTCTTGTGGGAGAGCTACGACAGAATGCAATTCTCCCTGAGCATTTCACCGGTGGTCTTTCAGGATGCTGGAAGATACTCGTGTTATGCTGATAATAGTTACTTAAGCTATATAACACTTATAACTCTTCAGGGTAAGACGAGTCTTTTGGGTCACAAATCGTAGGAAGACTGAAGATTATTTCTTTTTGATCAATGCAGGAGGAATGGGTTACAATTAATCAAAAACAATCCTCTTGTGTGTATGTGCTCTCTCTCAGTCTCAGCAGTGCTCCCTGATGGTCCGTCCAGGAATCAGTCAGTAGTGCTGAACTGTGAGATATCGCAGGTGATTGGCTCTGTGACTCTGGCCTGGCTGTGGATGAGGGGGGGCAGGGGGGAGCTTGTAAAACAGGAAGTCCTGAGAGAGGGACACCCAAACAGGATGCTGAATCTCACCCTGTTGGGCCTCAGTGAAGACCAGCTGCACTGGGCCTGTGTGGTGTTCACAGAGAGCATGCTCAGAGCACAGGTCCCCCTGCACCTTATGCCTCTGTCAGCGCATGCACGGCCAGGTAGAGACACCTTCCAACCACCCATCCCCCCCCCCCCCCCCCCGCCACTGACTTCACTGCCTACATCATGAGGATTCAACATGCTCAAACATACCGGTCTGGTGGACTTAAAATGGTCTTTAGGGCTATGTCCGAATCAGAACCCTATCTATTGCGTCCTGTGTACTACCATATTGTGTACTGCTTACTGCATTCCGTTTAGTACGTGACATGCAGTATGCAAAAAATATCCTCCATACTATCATCTGTGAAAAACCCAGAAATAAGTAGATCATCAAAGGATTTTAAGTACACTACATTTAAAGACCATTCCATTTAACAGCTTTTTAATCCAGTGTACTCAACATGCATACTCAATTGCATAGAAGGGCATTGACTCGGAGACAGCTCTAGGTCTTAAAATGCAGCAGATCGCATCTGAGAACATACTATCAGACATATTGGGCCTCATTCACAAAACTGTTCTTAAATTCTTCTTAATTTTTTTAAGTAAAGTTCCTATGTAAAAACCAATGTGGGATTCATGAAACATAGGCAGACCTTAGTTTTTGGTTTTGTGCGCATCCCAGGTGTAGCTGATGATGAATGGATCATTCTGGGGTGAAATGGGCCCCTTTTTATTCTTGTTTCAGCAATTTGTGCCAAATTCTGCTCTAAATGATTGAATTAGCTCAATTATCTCTTGAGCCGAAATTTGTAAGCACCGGGTAGCCGCAGACTGCAAGTGTATCCAAAAGATTTGACTGTGTTCAAGTACAGGAGTGAACCAGCGTAGTGTATAGAACTGTCTGAAAACTTGGGCCAAGCAGTGAAAGTACCTAGTTTTTCAATTTTGTCATGCCTGATTTGCATAGAGGGTTAAACATTAAACATTACTCTAAAAGAATAAAACTAGAAACTAGAACGTGATTAGTTGGAGCAAAGACTAGGACCAGAGCTGTGCAGCCCTGCGTTAACCAGTCAGTTACCTCTTGTAATAGTACTGTAACACAAAAAGCACAAGAGATCCAACTCTGTAAATTGGCATGTGTAGAGATTGGACTGTGTAGAACATCTGAAAAATTTAGAAAAATTATATATATACGTATATATATATTTTTTTTTTAAAGGTACTTTTGAGATTATTAGATTATTGATATTAATTCCTAATTAAGTAATGCAAACAAATAAGTCAAACGTGGCTGTAGAGCAAGTCTTTGTGATTATAATGTTGTAATTGTTTTGTCATTTACGGCCGTCAAACTGTACATAGAGGTGGGTAGGCCAAACGTGGAGTGAGAAGGGACACTACCAATAGTAATGGCTCCAAGGTTACATTATGGGTGTCGAATATCAGAAAGATCTGAGAGGTCAAGGTACATTTGCCCTCGGAATTACCTGGACACAAAATGTTCTTAAATGTGATGCGTGGGGCTGTTCGTGCTGATTAGCATAAGGAAAGCGTAGGCATCTTTTGTGAAAGAGGCCCATTGAATCTGAGAACAGACTACATCAGACACACTAACCATATGTGTTCCCTCTCACACAGGGTGGAGCACTGAGACAGTGGTCAGGGTGGTGATTGTAGTGGTGGCCACCCTGGGGATGCTAAAAGTACTGCTGTGGTACTACAGGAGAAGGCCACAAACCGAGGACACTAGCACTGGGACACAACAGCCAAGTACTCAACATCTTTCAGTTTTGAATGAAGACAGGGGACCGTAGTACTGAAACCAACGGTTCAAAGCATCTTATCACTAGAGACAGTCTCAGCCTTTTTAATTCTTAAGTTCATATAAACATATAAATGTATGATTTAGGCAGAAAGAGGGCTCGCATAAATTAACAGATTGTGGTTCTGTGTGGGCTAAATCATATAAATATATTAGATGTTGGGCTCTATTTTCAAACCGGCGCAAACCAGCGCAAGGGGACGGTATAGTCAAACGCAAGCTTGTTGACAGCATCAACGTCTTAAAACTGGCGCTATGGCGTTTCTCAGCAATACCGCTAGGATCAACAAATTCTCAACATAACATCCTTTCGCTTGCGCTGCAGTGGGATGGGTGGCGCTGTCTGGGGCGTGTTCTAAAATACTTTCGGCTCAGTGACAATTTGAACCAACGAAAACCCATTGCGTTATGATCAGCTGGAACCACCTCTTAGCGGGAACGCAATAGACTCTGGCAATTTGAAAAACATATTCGTCATGTAGTTCTATGTAGTGTCTATAGGTGATGCCAACATTACACTTCCATTTAATGAACAAATAGCCTATAATTATTATTAATTAATTAATTTTAATTTAAACTACTAGAATAAAACAGGACAGCTTACAAGAAACTTGCGATCATGTAGGCCAATAGCCTATAATATATAAATTACACATTGACACAGTTGAATCATAAGCCTACCACTTGGGCTTTGTCCAATAATTGATGGTTCAGTGTAAACCGACACTCAACACAGGAACAACCTTATTATGAATATATTATTTTAATTTATCAAAATACAATCGGAAGCATAAACAAACAAAAAAGAGACGAACAACGCATTTCGGTAGTCCTTCTTCAGGTTCGCTCTTCCGTTTTTGTTCTTCAGAGTGACACCAGAGGAGGACATGCCCTACTCGTCCCAGTTAAAGTTACTGCCGCGCTTACTTTTTATGCGACTGGGTCATTCCAGCATACCGTCAGTTCCACCTCCGGAGTCTCCCAGACAGCTGTCATTGCTGCCATTCAGGCTGTGACATCAGCCCTGGTCAACCAGGCCAACAGGTATATTACTTTACCTTCGTCACCACCAGAACGCCAGCGCGAGACAAAACTCGCATTTTTTCTCAAGTGTGGGTTCCCTGGGGTGCTTGGTGCTATCGACTGCACGCACATACAAATCCGCGCACCACCCGAGCATGCAATAGTTTTCGTCAATCGCAAAGGAACACATTCCATCAATGTCCAGGTGACATGCGATGCCGGCTGCAAAGTCACACATGTATTTTGCCCCACCTGCACCAGTGGTCGCGGTCCCCATCACAGCCGGAGCAAAGAGAAATCAACTGGCTGAGCGGTTTAATAGGGCTAGATAAATGGTAAGTATCGGATCAGCTTTTAAAATGAACATTTCAATGCATGTTCCCACGTAGAATCATACGCACATCCAAGTTGACGGTCCAGTGCGTTTGGATTGCTCATTATGAAATTGCATGGAGCGATTGTGTTCCAACTGGCTTTTTTTTAAAGCATGAGAACAACAATTTGATTGGCTATCATAGAGACACACCTTGGACGTTTAAACCCAGCCTTTTAGCAATACCGCCATAAGGTGCGCCAAGATTGCCGTCATGAAATTACCAAATTTCTCGCCGACACGCCCTCAGAGCGATTCCGCCAAGCGATTACTCTTGCGTTCACCATTGCGTTTGGTTTATTAAAATAGAGCCCGTTATGTTAGACACATCATAATATGAAAAGGTAAATGAACATCAGTAATCATCCAATAAAGAAAAAATGTAGAAATAAAATCAAATCCAGCCACACACAGCACTAGACCACTCAAAGCCAGCAAGTATAAATTACAGTTTGTGATTTTTAATGTCACCGTTTCCAGGTTTGACCAAGAACGGCTGTGTGATAAAGACTGAACATTTCTCCACTTCCACTGTTGCAGGTGAACCTGAAACCCAAGAGTAAACCCAGCCTGTGGAGTGATTAGAGCAGCAAAGCCCTGGAGGACCAATGCAATGGAGAGCTTCCCTCCTATGGACAGCTCTCATTGATGCAGACAAATAAGTCTTTACACTGTGCTAAGGGATCTGGACACACTCAGCCCATTCAATTTAAACTCAAAGTTTCAGTGCAAAACACCTGTAAAGCAGACAGATTAAGTACGTCCAGGCTGCCAACACAATTCACTGAGCAGCAAAGGAAACTCACATTTCAGTAATCAGATTTATTTTTAAAAACTTGAAAAAGTTGGAGATTAAAGATAATTAGTTTTTAATATTTTTAATACATTTTTCAGACATAAAGGGCAATTTTTTCAAAGACATAAAGGGCAAATTGCAAAATGTATAATATTTTCATTTTAAAGAACCAGTATCAGTGCTTGTCAAATGTTTAACAGACATAATGGCTGCATCCTATTACATCTGCCACTCAGGAAGACATTGTTTTATTTTAGATTCATGTTTCATTTTAGAATCATTTAGTTTTTGCATTCTTTCTCTGATTGTTGTTTAAAGTTTGGTATATGTATAATACCTGCTTGTTTTTACCTGTTTATTCTTGAGGCTTTTGTGAGTTTATTTTCGCTAAGTAGGAAATAGCTGGGCATACACTCTACAAAAGGCACTGTCAAAATAAAACAGGTTTTCATGATTTTCTATTTGTTTTTCTGTTCCTTTACATGACAAGGACAATTAGCACCGCCCCTTTGCCCTGATAATTCAATCATGTCCACTTCAGTCAGTTACACTTTTCTGTGAGAAGTGCACTGAAAATGGCAATATCCCAACATTAATAACATACAGGTATCAAAGCAACCCATCCTGCTTGGGTGAAAACTTCACAATGACATTCCTCAGTTCACAATTACTCAGCAACTAAACACAGTTATATAGCGCCTTCTATTTGAGATGCGAGGAGGGATGTAAAAATAACGTTTGATAGGGATCCTGAGTTCTCTACTGACTGACACTTACAGTGTGACTGAACAATAACATGCTCGAGGAGCCCCAACAACTTCCAAAGGACTAAGATTACTGCTGAACTTAGGAAACAGACTTAATACAAATACATTTGAACCCACTAGTGATGAATGACGGGACGCTGCTGCAATCAACATGAGAGATCATGATCAAACAAATAAACAAAACAACTACAAAATAAACAGGAGACACTAAAGTATGCAGGGTATTGGTCTAAACACTGTGTGCATTGTTGGTTGTCCTTTAGTCATGGCCTAAGTGAAATGGCAAAGAAGCGATATGTTGTGCAAGTTTGTATGTATGTCTGGTGGCAGTGTGGTCCAGGCGTCTGTGGTTGATACTGAGTTGCTAAAAACACTTTTCCTTCCTGTAACTATGCAGCCTTACTGTGGACCTGCTTGAGCTGTTAGTAGATTTCTGCTTAACTAAGGTGCTGAGGGGGCGGGGCCATTTAGAGTTTTATAAAGAAGACAAACATCTGCACTGTTTTACGGTGTTTTCCCAGCTCAGCAAGTTGTGCGTTCGTAGGACATAGCAGTGGTGATGGCTATTTGGCTTTCTGTCCAGGACCGTAAGGGCTTGTTTGTACACAGAAGCAATGGATTTCAATGTGGTCTTGCTTGCTTGTACCCAGTTTATCAAGCAGTATGTCAGATGATGGCGCATCATTGTGTTCATCTAAAGTTTTGACTGAGGCTTCAGTGGTCTGTTGGATATGTTGTTCTACAACCCGAAGTAAACATGTTAAATGCAAGTTCTTTGTGCTTCAAGAGACACAAATATCATAGTATTGAGCACAGTCAAGAACAGAGCCATAGTTAGCTTGTGCAAACTATTGCAGAACACAGCTTAGCCAGACAGTTTGTAGTTCCTCTTTGTTCAGCCATTTCCTGTGAAGTATAACTTGTAAAAAGGCTCGATGTCAGTATCAAGTGCTGAGTAAGGCATAAGCCATGGGGATGGTACTATGGTGGACCCTGGTGTGGATATCAGGATTCTGTGCCAGACTTTCATCTGAGGGTGAGTCCCTCTTTCTGCCTTAATCATACATTTATATATTTATATAAATCTTAAAATCTTAAAATTTAAGCAAATGATTGATGGCAGAACAATATTGTAATGGAAAAATTATTACTTTATTTAACTACTGGAGACTAAAATATGTGGTAACACATGGGAAAGAAACCCAAAAAATCTAAAGTATTAAAAAGTAATCCATTTACATTCAAAAATAAACATTATTAATTTAGGAGTGTGACATAGATTTCTACTATTATAATGAATTATCAAGAGGCAAAAGGTTCATATTTTCATATTGCATTTAACAATGACATGGTTTTATATGCCAATGTCAGGCAGTTACGGAGATGTTTTAAATATTAAATTGTATTATTAAATTATGAATGATGTGATTAAAATAGTTAATAAAGCAATTAGTTGACTGTACATGCAGTGATATATGTAAATTCACAAAGTTCTTTTGTACAGTAACTTTATAGTCAAGAAGGATTTACCATTAGTCCATACACTACCCATAACGGTGTATGTGTTTGAATGGCTAAATGCATAAAACAAAAATATTAACAGAAGCTAATAGTGTTCATTTCTGATTAAGAGTACTGCAAACAGTTCTAATCTCAAGCTATTCATGTTTGCCAGCATTCCCCTACAGGAAGTTTCATCCAAAAAAGAAAATTGACTGCAAACCCACATTGAGTACAGAAACTAATCATGCAGATCTTGGGTATAAAAGCATGACTACAGCTGGTACAAGCAACACTTTTCCATCCCAGTATAAAATAGCTTAGATATTCATTAGAGCTGTGGGGATTACATTTTTATCTGTTTATAAATCTGTACCAGCCTCCAGACTAACTAGGGTTTAATCATCTGGGATTCAATTTAATGAACTCACTGCTATTATCCCATCAATTAAAATGCAATAGCATCATGCCTTGTGTTCAACTGGATATTTGCATTTTGTATATTTCTGTTTCTGCAGTGTTGGTGCAGTACAAATACATCCTTTCTGGGCAGAGAGAGAGCATCTCTCTACAAGCCCCTGCTGACACCAATGGGACAGAATTCATCTGGGAGTGGACATCACATGATGGAAGCTACATAAACACTCGGATAATAACTATACAGTCCAATGGAAACCATGTCTTTAATTTGAGGGAGGTGTCCTTTCTAAGAGAAATGAAGTACAACATTTCTCTGGGGCCAGATTTTAAAAATGCAGGAGTTTTTACTTTTATTCAAACTAAACCAGAGAAAGTAACCTTGGCCCAGGTTGAAGTGTTCACTGTAAAAGGTAAATTTACTCTTTTATGTAGTTTGTAAATAATGTCACTATACATAAGAATGTACGTATCTTTCGGTAAGTGAGAATAATACAAAGTGGTGGCTCATGTTTCCCTTGTTTTGATACCACAGCTAACACTGTCTATGAATAAATCACACATCTAAATCAGATTGTATTGCATTTTCCTGGACTGAAATCTCACTAATGTGATGATACAGCCTAATCGTTCTCTCAGTTAACTGGATAACTTTATGATCCTATGTTTTCTCTCTAGAATTGACTGTTATAATTAAGAAAGCTCAAACGCTGAAATGTTTGTGATCTTGTCCTCAAATAAAAATAATCGCAAAGGCAAATGAATGTAAGACATCTTTTGGTGTGTGGAGCATTCTTTTCTCCTCTGTAGAATTCCCAACACCTGGAGGAATGTATATGGCTTTAAAGTTGATGACTGGTGTTGAGATGTAGCTACACAATGATATGACATAAAGATCTACAAGCTTCTCTAAATCAATTACTCTTTGCTCCTACAGTGCGACCATTTCACTCGCTCGAAGTCGATGAAGGATCTGATGTGACCATGAGCTGCGAGGTATCCCGCCTTCCAGATTCAGCTACACTGGACTGGGAAAGGGACAGAGAACCCACTGCTAACACAACGCTGATCTTTAACCAAACTGCCCACATCACCATCCACAGTACTGACCTACACAGTGCAGGAAAGTATAGCTGTACACTCCGATGGAACGGAGCACTTATTTTCAGCGTTCCCAACACACTTGAAGTCTACGTGGGTATGTTACTATGCATATGGTTTTCCCTGGAGCATTTATGAAAGCATCCTTAGCCTTAAAGGGATAGTTCGGAATTTTGGACATAATGGGCCCTATCTTACACCCGGCGCAAAGTGGCGCTAACCCAAACGCAAGTGTCTTTGCTATCTTACACCCGGCGCTAGGTTCATTATAACGCCTAGCGCTTACGTCCTTTAACTAGCATGTATTCTTGCGCCCGTTGCAAGTGAACAGGGCGTGTTGGTCTTAAGATGAGGAGTGGCCAGGATTATTTTTGGCGTATTGCTATCTTGAGCCAGCAGAAAGCGCTTGCTAGAACCACCACAAACCTGTTCTAAAGTCATGTCGCAGATGTTTACATGTTATTTTAACGGCGCATATAAGTGGGTCTACATTGGCGTGTGCACAACGCGCATACCCTCCTGTCTGTTACACACAGGGGCACGCACAAGCATGACTAAAATATCTAGATCACAATGTGAAATATTATTATTGTGTAGGCTATATCAAAAATGCATAATAATAAAAGGTTCCATAGGTCCACATACCTTTCCCTCAGCGAAGGGAAACGATGCCACATTACATTGCTCTCAGCCCACTCCATCAACATCCAGGTGATGTGCGATGGTACGGGACAATGGCTATCCATTAAAATGGAGCTGATAACACCTATATCAAGCCTAATGCGCGAATTGTCATTTGCACCTAATGCGTGAATTGTCATTCAATGGAAAACTCGCGCACTGCAATAGACGGACATTTGAGTTCTGAAAATGTGCTTCAGATGTCATTACAATACA
This sequence comes from Synaphobranchus kaupii, assembly GCA_029718625.1. Taxonomy (NCBI): domain Eukaryota; kingdom Metazoa; phylum Chordata; class Actinopteri; order Anguilliformes; family Synaphobranchidae; genus Synaphobranchus; species Synaphobranchus kaupii. Next base: position 783,324 of record JAINUF010000028.1, read on the forward strand.
GCTCTGTTTATCTAGGAATACAGCCTGTAAGTAAATAGAATGGTTTGTGAAAAAAGTTGAAAACCTTGTCCAGTGAATATTGCTTTTATTGTTTTTCAAATAGCCTAGGCTACAGCGGACTCGCTGTGCATAAGCCTATGGTTAAAAAACGGAGATAAATGTCATCATGTTAACTGAATTGTAACCTTAGCTATTCTTCATCCTTCATATTTTTTTAATTACATTGACAATTTTTCCATACCCTCAGCTTATTAAAACCCCACTGATTTCACCTGTTATTCCATAACTGAACAAAAGATTTTAAAGAGAACTAAGCGTCTAATTAGAAACGAAATCTGCAGCACATTACACAATTAATTTACAATTAATTTTAATTCCATTATCTGCATGTGCGCTTTACAGGAGCAGGTCTGTTTCCCCTGCTGTAAATCACACTTTTCATGGTCTTCCTGGGAAAGTGGATCGTTTAAAAATATTACGCTAGGCTACCAGTAAAACAGGTTGGTCACATTTCCATAAGCAGGACATTATAAAACAAAGGAAAATATGCTGAACCTATGGGTTGCCAACCTGACAGATGTATTGTATTTAGTGTCATCATTAAGGCAAAATAACGTTATTTATGTTATTAATCAAAATTAGAATGCAGGTAGCCTAATGAACTTCGGATGAAGCGTGAACATGAGTTAATTGCATAATCAAACGAAATTCGTTAAACAAGCAGGCTAATTTGGCGTTTTCTAAGGTGAGACGGAAGCAATTGGTCGCTTATTCTCAGCTGTTGCAGGTGCTTTTAATGAAATTTAACCGCATGTATTTTGTAAACAGCACTGTCAGGAATTACCAGGAACTCATAATGGTTCGCCCGAATAATACTGATCATAGGCTACTATTGATCCATATAGCCTATTCCTTGATCGCACTAAACACGCACGAGCATGTCTGTTTCGCCATCATAAGCAATCCGCCAAGGTGGAGCGGAGGTGAGTTATATTTAGCTATAACGTTACTAACATTTTTATTTTTTTTGAGCGCGTCCTCTGACCCAGCACTCAATACCAACTAACAAAATCCGAGCTTGACATAAGTTGTTTTCTTGTAACAAAACTGTCGGAAACGTTCATCAACTATAACTTTTTACAATTCTATAATGTTTTATTTACAAATGCTTGACGCATGGTGTCCTGTCCAAAGTTCTCATCTATCACATATCTGTTGGCAGTCATAGTGTAGTGGTAATCAATGGAGATGATCCAGTGTCATCCACGGATACATCCAGGTTTTCAATGGCATTCGGTAGCAACAGATCCCACTCCCTACAACACAAACTTTCCTCCTCTCTGGGCATCTGCTTGCACCTCTTACAAGAACACCAAAAGTCCCCCGAAATTCTTGGTCTAGCCTCGGCAGCGACTTCGGATAACATTACCTGCGCAACTTCAGCCTCTCTCTCTTCTCTTGCTCTCTTATCATCCATCTCTTGTAGTTCCGTGTCCGTGTATTCTGGCTCAAATCTGTAGCCAGTAACGTCAAAGTCAAAATCGAATTCTTCGTCTTCGTAATCATTATAGTCATCCATCATCCAAGTTTTTTTGTGGAAATTGTAGCCTACGTTGCTGCAGGTAAACAAACGCAGACTGCTCAACTAGATAGTTTCGTAAACGGCCGGCACACCTTCCCGCTCCCCTACCCCCGACACATAGTACTCCGCGGGAGCAGCGAAAACAAGCAACAGAGAAATGCTTACTTCCAAGCCATGCCAAGCACGTAAAAATGTTCGGATTGAGATACATTTCACAGGAGAGCATACTGAGACCGGTAACAATACACCCTGAGCTTCCCGTCTCATTTATTGTACATGAAAGCACATTTATCGAACATTTCTGATTGCCCCGTTCACTTCCATTGTAGCCCAGTGAGAGCCTACAGGAAATCTGTACCGAACTCAATACTGGACCGATCAGCGAAAAAATGGACTTCATGGGTCAGGTTCATGGAAGACGGACCGCAAATAGGGTCCAAGGTCCAAAATAGCGAACTTACCCTTTAAGTATGAAATCTTGGGGCTCCATATTTTCAAAGGCTTGTCAGAAGTAGCCTACTAGTGGCAATTTAACCTTGTTTCACAACTAGGGCTGTTAAAGGTTTAGCACATTTTTAAAAACTACAATTTTTCTGTCCTGGACTGCCAAAGTACTAAATTCTCTTGGTCCAGGATAAACACGGTTTACAAACATAATCTTACTGAGATTACTCTATTTTTATCTTCAGTTGTTCGTAAATAGAAACAGATGAGTGGGCAGGTAGTTATATAGTTTGCTAAATATTTAGTTTTCCTGTACAAATGGTACATGTCGAAAATATATTCCGGTATACTGGTTTTTAACTGGGCTACCAGTTAAAAAAATTGGGCTGAGCTGCAAGATTTGGCTGCTTGGATGTCCAGAGGACGACCACAATGATGTATGACTTGTTCACTCCTGCTTCAATATATGGCCTGTGTTATTTTTCATGGGCTATTCTGTAAGGAGGTCTGAGTTTTCCTCTTCCACAAACTCACTGTGATGTGCTGCAAGGTCTGCAAACAAAACAAAAATGGACAAAACAAATTCCAATCAAAGGCCCTTCCTGATTACCTGGCTTCCTCATCATTCACCAGAACAGATATTTATTGGGTTAACTAGCTATTGAAGGGCTGCTGGGTGGTTCATTCGGTTAAAGTACCACTCTGTGGTGCAGGGATGAGCCCCACAGCCTCAGATCTAATCCGGACTGTGCCAGAACTGGCAAGTGCGTCGCCCAGGGTATGAGAGGGAGCAATCGGTTAGGGGTCCGCATTTGATCGCTTTCACAATCCCCAGTGTAGGGGAGGGGCAATCCCCAGTGTAGGGGAGGGTGCCAGTGGACCGCATGCACAGCAGTAAATACTAACTGGATATTCTAAATTAGGGTGGGAATTGGATACACTCCGCCCCACGTTGGGTGACAAAAAAATAAGAAAACAGCCTCGCTATTGAAATCACAACGTGTGCGTTTGTTTAAAAAAAATGACACATTAAGGGCTCTATTTTAATAAACCAAACGCAATGGTGAACGCAAGAATAAGCGCTTGGCGGTATCGCTCTGAGGGCGTGTCGGCGAGAAATTTGGTAATTTCATGACGGCAATCTTGGCGCACCTTATGGCGGTATTGCTAAAAGGCTGGGTTTAAATGTCCAAGGTGTGTCTCTATGGTAGCCAATCAAATTGTTGTTCTCATGCTTTAAAAAAAAGCCAGTTGGAACACAATCGCTCCATGCAATTTCATAATGAGCAACCCAAACGCACTGGACCGTCAACTTAGATGTGTGTATGATTCTACGTGGGAACATGCATTGAAATGTTCATTTTAAAAGCTGATCCGATACTTACCATTTATCTAGCCCTATTAAACCGCTCAGCCAGTTGATTTCTCTTTGCTCTGGCTGTGATGGGGACCGCGACCACTGGTGCAGGTGGGGCAAGCTAATTTTGTCGCATGTCACCTGGACATTGATGGAATGTGTTCCTTTGCGATTGACGAAAACTATTGCATGCTCGGGTGGTGCGCGGATTTGTATGTGCGTGCAGTCGATAGCACCAAGCACCCCGGGGAACCCACACTTGAGAAAAAATGCGAGTTTTGACTTTTTACTGCATTCATTGTCCGTATAGTTGAGGAAGGACACCCGCTGAAAGTATATCCTTTCTGTGTATTGTGTAGTGGTAGGCTTATGATTCAACTGTGCCAATGTGTAATTTATATATTATAGGCTATTGGCCTACATGATTGCAAGTTTCTTGTAAGCTGTCCTGTTTTATTCTAGTAGTTTAAATTAAAATTAATTAATAATAATAATTATAGGCTATTTGTTCATTAAATGGAAGTGTAATGTTGGCATCACCTATAGACACTACATAGAACTACATGACTAATAAGTTGCCAAATTGCCAGAGTCTATTGCGTTGCCGCTAAGAGGTGGTTCCAGCTGATCATAACGCAATGGGTTTTCGTTGGTTCAAATTGTCACTGCGCCAAAAGTATTTTAGAACACGCCCCAGACAGCGCCACCCATCCCACTGCAGCGCAAGCGAAAGGATGTTATGTTGAGAATTTGTTGATCCTAGCGGTATTGCTGAGAAACGCCATAGCGCCAGTTTTAAGACGTTGATGCTGTCAACAAGCTTGCGTTTGACTATACCGTCCCCTTGCGCTGGTTTGCGCCGGTTTGAAAATAGAGCCCTAAGTATTTTAACATGTTTATGTTGAAAGCTCTACAAACAGTGCATGCATGTTTCCATCTGAGACAAATGTACTGCATAACAATAGAACAGAGAAACAGAGTAAACAAGGGACAAAATGTAAACGCAAAGTAGAGGCTACCATACCATAGGTATGTATGACTCACCCATTAGTTAAGCCAATAACATACCAGCATGCCATGCATAAAAAACAGCTTTAATGCATGTGAGAGGTGAGATATTTTTCAAGGAATAGGAGGTCTGAGTTTTCCTCTTCCACAAACTCACTGTGAGCTGATTGACTTTCACATTGTTTTCTCCATTTGTTGCTCACTAACTGTAGCAGTAGCATATGTGTATAGCACTGTGCAGAAAGTCATTCTAACCACAACTTTGTTCTTCAGGTACATTTCACACACGATACACTCTGTACAGAGGAAGTTTCAACAGCAGTGAGGTGGTGCTAATCTGTTATTCACTGAACTCATACAGTAAAACTTCTTGGTTCAGAGTTCCACTGCTAAGCCCAGATGCTATCCTTGTGGCCTCAGCTGATAAACAAGAGACTGGTTTGATTTCCATGGAGATAGATAGAGAGAGATTCTCATCTGAGGTCTATGATGGAATAAATTTTCCTCTGAGAATCTCACCAGTGAAGTTTGGAGACTGTGGAAGGTACATCTGTTATTCTGAAAACACGACGATGGCCATGATAACTCTGGTAACTATTCAGGGTAAGTTTGCAATACAAGTTTAGTATAAGCTTAGACAATTTAAAGAACTGATCAAATTTGGATGGCAGATATATTATTCGGTTCAGATGGTAAGATAAAAAAACACAGGGTCAAGTTACATTTAGGAAATATTGGGTAGCATTGCTGTGGAATAGAGCTTGTTATCTTGCAGACCTAGATTTAGCTAGTTTTATTACAGTGCATTGTAACTTACATTTTTTTTACATTGAAAACATATTTAACATTATACCAGTGTACTTGAACATGTTGCTTCTTAAATTAACAATTTTCACAATATTCTGTGTCAGACAACAGACGACAAGTAGGCTAATCCAGTATACACAAGCCCATCTTATGCTCCTGGCATTGAGTCAAAGATAATTAATATAAATACTTTTCATCATGGAATAAATATATAAAAAACAATCAGGAGCTACCATTGTGTGAGTTATTATTTGTAAACATGTAATACATGTAATAGACTACAGCCATCAGCAAACAGGAAGCAACAGAAATCTTTCTGATCCAAAGTCATAGAGGTAGTGCATTTCACAGGCACTTCATTACTAACTAGAATGGCACTCAGAGAGATGCTACACTCGCATGGGGCTAAAACTGTGATCTTGCACTGTGAACTCGGGCATTGACCGATTGGGGGAAATTAAATTCAAGATTCAGGTCAATGCCCAAATGTCAACATTTACACAAAGTTTCACAAACGGAGTAGAATTGTTTGAGTTATGGATGATAGGGACATAAACACAGACAGACACACGCACAGACAGTTGCGAAAACAATACCTCCGGCTTGCGCTACGCGCGCGAGTGTAATAATGGATGATATCTGCATAGAAATTATAAATAAATACGTAATCCATGTACAAATGCTCTCTTTCAGTCTCAACAGTGCCCCCTGGTGGTCCATACAGGAATCAGTCAGTAGTGCTGAACTGTGAGATATCGCAGGTGATTGGCTCTGTGACCCTGGCCTGGCTGTGGATGAGGGGGGGCAGGGGGGAGCTCGTAAAACAGGAAGTCCTGAGAGAGGGACACCCAAACAGGATACTGAATCTCACCCTGTTGGGCCTCAGTGAAGACCAGCCGCACTGGGCCTGTGTGGTGTTCACAGAGAGCATGCTCAGAGCACAGGTCCCCCTGAACCTCACAACGCTCGTCACTGAACCCCAAGAGAAAAAGACAGGTAAAAACCTCCAACCACCTCTATGAGCTGATTTAAGGCTTAAAAAACAACTGAATTCAACCCACAATGGGAGGGAAGCAGAGTTCAATACAGAGTTCAACTGAGCATTAATACTTCTGTCACTCCTGTGGCCTAGTGATTGCATATATGACAGTCCACTTATAGCATATTTGAAATGTAAAGTGGTGTTGCTCTTTGTGATAGCTTGAATCTGAGAACAGACTACATCAGACACACTAACCATATGTGTTCCCTCTCACACAGGGTGGAGCACTGAGACAGTGGTCAGGGTGGTGATTGTAGTGGTGGCCACCCTGGGGATGCTAAAAGTACTGCTGTGGTACTACAAGAGAAGGCCACAAACCAAGGACACTAGCACTGGGACACAACAGCCAAGTACTCAACATCTTTCAGTTTTGAATGAAGACAGGGGACCGTGGTACTGAAACCAACGGTTCAAAGCATCTTATCACTAGAGACAGTCTCGGCCCTTTTAATTCTTAAGTTTATATAAATATATAAATGTATGATTTAGGCAGAAAGAGGACTCGCATAAATGAACAAATTGTGGTTCTGTGTGGGCTAAATCGTATAAATATATTAGGATGTTATGTTAGACACGTCAGAATATGAAAAGGTAAATGAATCAGTAATCATCCAATAAAGAAAAAATGTAGAAATAAAATCAAATTCAGCCACATACAGCACTAGACCACTCAAAGCCAGCAAGTATAAATGACAGTTTGTGATTTTGACCAAGGTTTGACCAAGAACGGCTGGTGATAAAGACTGAACATTTCTCCACTTCCACTGCTGCAGGTGAACCTGAAACCCAAGAGTCAACCCAGCCTGTGGAGTGATTAGAGCAGCAAAGCCCTGGAGGACCAATGCAATGGAGAGCTTCCCTCCTATGGACAGCTCTCATTGATGCAGACAAATAAGTCTTTACACTGTGCTAAGGGATCTGGACACACTCAGCCCATTCAATTTAAACTCAAAGTTTCAGTGCAAAACACCTGTAAAGCAGACAGATGAAATGCTTCTAGTCTTTCATGATAAGTCATGAAAGCAAAATTCGTCTTGACTGCCAACACAATTCAATGAGCAATGAAGGAACTCACACTTCAGTATTGAAATAAAAGATTAAAGATACTTATATAAATTTTAATGTATTATTTTTAGTTTATTGGTTGTTTTATTTAAGATTCATGGTTTAAAGTCATGTATTTTTGTTTTCTTTCTCTGGCTGTTTAATGTTTGGTATATTTATAATACCTGCTTGTTTTTAACTGTTTATCCTTGATGCTTTTGTGAGTTTATTTTCTCTTAGTAGGAAATAGCTGGGCATACACTCTACAAAAAGCACTGTCAAAATAAAACAGGTTTTCATGACTTTCTATTTGTTTTTCTGTTCCTTTACATGACAAGGACAATTAGCACCGCCCCTTTGCCCTGATAATTCCATCATGTCCATTTCAGTCAGTTACACTTTTCTGTGAGAAGTGCACTGCAAATGGCAATATCCCAACATTAATAACATATCAAAGCAAACCATCCTGCTTGGGTGAAAACTTCACAATGACATTCCTCAGTTCACAATTACTCAGCAACTAAACACAGTTATATAGCGCCTTCTATTTGAGATGTGAGGAGGGATGTCAAAATAACGTTTGATAGGGATCCTGAGTTCTCTACCTTCTGCTACAAGGTTCTCCTCGAACACTATTTTTAACTATCTACAGACCTCCAAGATACTCTCCTAACTTTATTGATGATTTTAGCGAACTCATCTCAGTAATCTCCACTGATTTTGACTGTTTTGCCATAACTGGTGATTTTAACATCCACATTGACAATCCCAATAATAACTATGCTAAAGAACTGTTTGCAGTATTTGATTCCTTTGGTCTGACTCAGCATGTGACGGGACCCACACACTGTCGTGGTCATACACTGGATCTGGTAATCACAAAAGGTGTAAACATTGTAAGTATTGTTGTCAAGAATGTGGCACTCTCAGACCACTACTGTGTATTTTTTGATATGCTGACCTGCCCAGACACCCAGTCCAACCTATGCCCTGTCAGAACACGATCTATCAATGAGAATACAAGTGCATTATTTGTTACGGCTCTTTCATCAACACTTAGCATAGCATCAGACTCTGTTGATGTTCTTTGTGACAATTTAAACTCCAAAATCGTGAATATTATGGATGATATCGCACCCATGAAAAACAAATCAGTATCTGGCAAACAGAGAGCACCTTGGAGAAATTCCCAAGCAGTAAAAAATATGAAAAGAGAATGTAGGATAACTGAACACAGGTGGAGGAAAACGAAGCTACAAATCCACTATGACATTCATAAAGAGAAGCTGCAAGCCTACAACCTAGAAATAAAAAGGGCTAGACAGTCTTTTTTCTGTTGTCATTAATAGAAACACTAATCATACCCAGACTCTCTTTGCTACAGTCGACAGACTGACAAACCCTCCAGTTCAACCTCCTCCTGAACTCTGCTCTGTTAATAAATGCAATGATTTTGCTTCGTATTTTAGCATCAAAATTAGCGACATTCGATCAGCCATTAGCTCCATTAGCTCCTCCGCACCCACCGGCATAGCCGCACCATGCTCTTCTTCTCTGCTAAAAAACTGTCCTCCTTGCTTGTCGCATTTTAGTGAAATTGACAATGAGGCGCTTGAAGAAATAGTGCAGCATCTTAAACGATCTACTTGCTCATTAGATCCTGCACCCTCTAGCTTTTTAAAAGCAAACTTTAGTTATTTATCTTCAGAAATACTGCAAATAGCTAACTGCTCACTCCGGACTGGCCTTTTTCCGAAATCTTTAAAAACTGCAGTCATTAAACCTCTTTTAAAAAAGAAAAATTTAGACCCATTCAAATTAAATAATTATCGCCCTATTTCTAACCTTCCCTTCATTAGTAAGATTCTTGAGAAGGCTGTTTCTAATCAACTTAACAATTTTTTAAACCAAAACTGCCTTTTTGACACTTTTCAGTCTGGTTTTAGACCCCATCACAGCACAGAAACGGCACTCATCAAAGTTTTAAATGACATTCGCATAAACAGTGACTCAGGTAAAATCTCTGTTCTTGTTCTGTTGGATCTCAGTGCAGCCTTTGATACTATAGATCATCAAATACTCATTGACAGACTACATCATTGGATTGGGCTCTCGGGCACAGCTTTAAACTGGTTCAAATCTTACCTACAAGATAGAAATTACTTTGTAACCATTAATAACTACCAATCAGAACGGACTACTCTGACCTCCGGGGTCCCCCAAGGTTCCATCCTCGGTCCTCTATTGTTCAACTTATATATGCTCCCCCTCGGTCAAATCTTTCAAAGGTACCAAATGTCATACCACAGCTATGCGGATGACACACAAATTTACCTGTCATTTACTCCTGACGACTACAACCCTATTGACTCTCTATACCAATGCTTAAAGCAAGTAAACAGCTGGATGTGTCAAAACTTTCTCCAGCTAAACAAAGACAAAACTGAAATTATTGTTTTCGGGAGCAAAGAACCGAGACAAAAAATAGCTCTCCACCTTGACACTCTTGGTTTACGAACAACCATGCAGGCCAGAAACCTAGGTGTACTCATTGACTCTGATCTCAACTTTGATAACCATGTCAAGTCAATAACCAAATCCGCCTTTTATCATCTTAAGAATATAGCAAGAGTCAGAGGGTTTATGTCTAAACAAGACCTAGAAACCCTCATTCATGCCTTCATTTCAAGTAGGGTTGATTACTGTAATGCTCTCTTCACTGGTCTCTCAAAAAAGTCCATTAAACGGCTCCAACTTATTCAAAACGTTGCTGCCAGGCTTCTTACAAGGACTAAAAGAAGTGCACACATTACTCCAATCCTTAGATCATTACACTGGCTTCCAGTCCGCTATAGAATAGATTTCAAAGTGATGCTAATAGTTTATAAATCACTCAACGGCTTAGGACCAAAATACATCTTGGAAATGCTCAGGCCATATAAACCAAACAGATCTCTTAGATCTTTGGGATCGGATCAGCTCATTGTGCCTAAGGTTAAAACAAAAAATGGGGAGGCAGCCTTTAGTTTTTACGCTACCCATAGCTGGAACCTACTACCCTACGACCTTAGACATGCCTCTTGTATTACGTCTTTTAAATCTGGTCTGAAAACTTTTGCTGCATTGTACTGCATTTTATTGTACTTTTATTAAGCCCAGCCGGTATTTTTAACTCTATTGTTTCTTGTTTTATTTATCTTAGAGTGTTCCATTAGCTCCTGTCTGTCTATTAAAAAGACAGAGGCACTTCTATCTTTTCTTTTATTCTTTTCTAATTTATTTATTTTTAAGCTTATTTATCCTTTAAAGCTGTTTTATCTTTTATTTATTTTTTATCTCTTTTTATTATTTTTTTAAATTCTTTCTTTTTCTTCACCGCATATACTTAGATAAATACTGTTATCTGATGTTCAGTTGTTGCCTGTTATCTGTTGAGCACTTGAAAAGTCCTCTATAAAGAGTCCGCTCAACTTAAAAGTTTGATTAAAAGTTTGATTAGTGACCGACGGGTCCGTCACTCTGTGGAGTGATTCAAACTGTGGAGGCTGTATGCTGCTCCCACCCATGGGCTAATACGTAAAAAGAGGCCGTAGTGCACTCAACTTGAGGCCGTAGTGCGCTCAACTTAAAAGTTTGATTAGTGACCGACGGGTCCGTCACTCTGTGGAGTGATTCAAACTGTGGAGGCTGTATGCTGCTCCCACCCATGGGCTAATATTTTTACAAAAGTCCTGCAGCGTAGCTGGCAGGCACCTGCAGCGGAGCTGGCAGGTATATTATCACCCAGAGAGAGAGGTTGTACGGTGCGTAACAGATGGCAGGTAGCAGGCTGTTTGTGGTAGGAGTGTTTGTTGGGGTATTTGTTTTGTGGGCCCAACCAGTATTGCGTTTTATTATAACTGTTTTAACTTCTTATTAACATTGTTCAATTCTAATTTACTTTTTATATAATGTCTTTCTATGTCTTATGTAAAGCACTTTGAGTTGCCTTGTGTATGAAATGTGCTATACAAATAAACTTGACTTGACTACTGACTGACACTAACAGTGTGACTGAACAATAACATGCTCGAGGAGCCCCAACAACTCCCAAAGGACTAAGATTACTGCTGAACTTAGGAAACAGACTTAATACAAATACATTTGAACCCAATAGTGATGAGTGACGGGACGCTGCTGCAATCAACATGAGACATCATGATCAAACAAATAAACAAAACAACTACAAAATAAACAGGAGACACTAAAGTATGCAGGGTACTGGTCTAAACACTGTGTGCATTGTTGGTTGTCCTTTAGTCATGGCCTAAGTGAAATGGCAAAGAAGCGATATGTTGTGTAAGTTTGTATGTATGTCTAGTGGCAGTGTGGTCCAGGCGTCTGTGGTTGATACTGAGTTGCTAAAAACACTTTTCCTTCCTGTAACTATGCAGCCTTACTGCAGACCTGCTTGAGCTGTTTGTAGATTTCTGCTTAACTTAGGTGCTGAGGAGGTGGGGCCATTTAGAGTTTTATAAAGAAGACAAACATCTGCACTGTTTTACGGTGTTTTCCCAGCTTAGCAAGTTGTGCGTTCGTAGGACATAGCAGTGGTGATGGCTATTTGGCTTTCTGTCCAGGACCGTAAGGGCTTGTTTGTACACAGAAGCAATGGATTTCAATGTGGTCTTGCTTGCTTGTACCCAGTTTATCAAGCAGTATGTCAGATGATGGAGCATCATTGTGTTGATCTAAAGTTTTGACTGAGGCTTCAGTGGTCTGTCGAATATGTTGTTCTATAACCAGAAGTAAACATGTTAAATGCAAGTTCTTTGCGCTTCAAGAGACACATATATCATAGTACTGAGCACAGCCAAGAACAGAGCCATAGTTGGTCAGATTGCACAAGATATTAACTAAATTTTCAAGAAGCTTTTGCAAACTATTGCAGAACACAGGTTAGCCAGACAGTTTGTAATTCCTCTTTGTTTAGCCATTTCCTGTGAAGTATAACTTGTAAAAAGGCTCGATATCAGTATCCAGTGCTGCATAGGGCATAAGCCATGGGGATGGTACTGTGGTGGACCCTGGTGTGGATATCAGGATTCTGTGCCAGACTTTCATCTGAGGGTGAGTCCCTCTTTCTGCCTTAATCATACATTTATATATTTATATAAATCTTTAAAAACATTTAGGCAAATGATTGATGGCAGAACAATATTGTCATGGAGAAATTATTACTTTATTTAACTATTGAAGACTAAAATATGTGGTAACACATGGGAAAGAAACCCAAAAAATCTAAAGTATTAAAATGTAACCCATTTACATTAAAAAAATAAACATTATTAATTAAGGAGTGTGACATAGATTGCTACTAATATAATGAATTATCAAGAGGCAAAAGTTTCATATTTTCATATTGCATTTAATAATGACATGGTTTTATATGCCAATGCCAGGCAGTTACTGAGACGTTTTAAATATTAAATTATATTATTAAATTATGAATGAAATTATTAAAATTGTTATTAAAGCAATCAGTCGGCAGTGATATATGCAAATTCACAAAGTTGTTTTGTACAGTAACTTTATAGTCAAGACGGATTTACCATTAGTCCATACACTACCCACAATGGTGTATGTGTTCGAATGGCAAAATTCATAATACAAAAATATTAATAGAAGCTAATAGTGTTCATTTATGATTTAGAGTACTGCAAACAGTTCTAATCTGAAGCTATTCATGTTTGCCAGCATTCCCCTACAGGAAGTTTCATCCAAAAGAAAAAACTTAGGCAACTGCAAACCCACATTGATTACAGAAAAATGTAATCATGCAGATCTTGGGTATAAAAGCATGACTACAGCTGGTACAAGCAACACTTTTCCATCCCAGAATAAAATAGCTTAGATATTCATTAGAGCTGTGGGGATTACATTTTTATCTGTTTATAAATCTGTACCAGCCTCCAGACTGACTTGGGTTTAACCATCTGGGTTTAACGTGAGAACTAACTAATATTTGCCTCCCGATGGAAATGTAATATTATCATGCCTTGTGTTCAACTGGATCTTTGCATTTTGTATATTTCTCTTTCTGCAGTGTTGGTGCAGTACAAATACATCCTTTCTGGGCAGAGAGAGAGCATCTCTCTACAAGCCCCTGCTGACACCAATGGGACAGAATTCATCTGGGAGTGGACATCACATGATGGAAGCTACATAAACGCTCGGATAATAACTATACAGTCCAATGGAAAATATGCCTGGAATTTGAGGAAGACGTCTATTTCAAAAGAAAGGAAGTATGAACTTTCTCTGCAGCCAGATTTAAAAAATGCAGGAGTTTTTACTTTTATTCAAACTAAACCAGAGAAAGTAAACTTGGCCCAGGTTGAAGTTTTCTCTGTAAAAGGTAAATTTACTCTTTTATTATTTGGAAATAATGTCACCTGAAGAACATATCTTTCTTTATACTATACAGTTTAGAAGAAAAACATCATAATGAGATACGTATATCTTGTATTTTACGTCCACGAAAGACTGATTATTAACCTGAGCTTAGATTTCACCTTCATGTAAAGCTGAAGAATAAGTAATTGTACCAGGAAGGTAAGTGAGAGTAACACAAAGTGGTGGCTCATGTTTCCCTTGTTTTGATAGCGCAGCTAACACTGTCTATGAATAAATCACACATCTAAATCACATTCTAGTGCATTTTCCTGGACTGAAATCTCACTAATGTGCTGATACACTAATCTCACTAATGTGCTGATACAGCCTAATCGTTCTCTCAGTTAACTGGATAACTTTATGATCCTCTTTTTGCGAATACCCCCCAGTTGTCTTAACAGTACACTGCACAAAACAAAAATATGGAGAATATTTTACATTACATTTATGTTTTCTCTCCAGAATTGACAGGCAATGAATGTAAGGCATCTTTTAGTGTGTGGAGCATTCTTTTCTCCTCTGTAGAATTCCCAACACCTGGAGGAATGTATATGGCTTTAAAGTTGATGACTGGTGTTGAGATGTAGCTACACAATGATATGACAAAACAATCTACAAGCTTCTCTAAATCAATTGCTCTTTGCTCCTACAGTGCAACCACTTCGCTCGGCCAGAGTCAATGAAGGACCTGATGTGACCATGAGCTGCGAGGTATCCCGCCTTCCAGATTCAGCTACACTGGACTGGGAAAGGGACAGAGAACCCACTGCTAACATAACGCTGATCATTAACCAAACTGCCCACATCACCATCCACAGTACTGACCGACACAGTGCAGGAAAGTATAGCTGTACACTCCGATGGAACGGAGCACTTATTTTCAGCGTTCCCAACACACTTGAAGTCTACAGTGGTATGTTACTATGCATATGGTTTTCCCTGGAGCTTTTATAAAAGAATCCTGATCTTTAACCTTTTTTTAATTAGCAAAATTTGAGCTGAGCTGCCAGTTTTTGGCTGAGCTGCCAACCTGCTTGGTTGTCCAGAGGACCACAATGATGTATGACTTGTTCAACATATGGCCTGTGTTATTCTTCATGGGCTATACTGTAATGAGGCCTGAGTTTTCCTCTTCCACAAACTCACTGTGAACTGATAGACTTTCACATTGTTTGTTTTTCTCCATTTGTTGCTCACTACCTGTAGCAGTAGCATATGGGTATAGCACTGTGCAGAACGTCATTCTAACCACAACTTTGTTCTTCAGGTACACATGGCACACAACACACTCTGTACAGAGGAAGTTTCAACAGCAGTGAGGTGGTGCTAATCTGTAATTCACTGTCCTCATTCAGTAAAGCTTCTTGGTCCAGGGTTCCACTGCTAAGCCCAGATGCTATCCTTGTGGCCTCAGCTGATAAACACAAGACTGGTTTGAGTTCCGTGGAGATAGATAGAGAGAGATTCTCATCTGAGGTCTATGATGGAAATCATTTTCCTCTGAGAATCTCACCAGTGAAGTTTGGAGACTGTGGAAGGTACACCTGTTATTCTGAAAAAAGTATTCTGATGGCCATGGTAACTCTGGTAACTATTCAGGGTAAGTGTGCAGTACAAGTTTCGTATAAGCTTAGACTATTTAAAGAACTGATCAAATTGGAATGACAGTTATACACTGCCCGGCCAAAAAAAAAGTCGCCATTGCACCCGCCATGCATAGTGCCCACTGTACAAGCCTCTGGAGGCAGTGTTATGATCTGGGCTTGCTTCAGTTAGTCAGGTCTAGGCTCAGCAACATTATGCAGCAATAAAATGAAGTCAGCTAAGTACCTGAATGTACTGAATGACCAGGTTATCCCATCAATGGGCATATACCAGGACGACAATGCCAAGATTCATCGGGCTCAAATTGTGAAAGAGTGGTT
The DNA here is from genome assembly GCA_029718625.1 of Synaphobranchus kaupii. Taxonomy (NCBI): domain Eukaryota; kingdom Metazoa; phylum Chordata; class Actinopteri; order Anguilliformes; family Synaphobranchidae; genus Synaphobranchus; species Synaphobranchus kaupii. The sequence goes on from JAINUF010000028.1 coordinate 798,968, forward strand.
CAGGGAGCATGAGGAATCATTTTCACACATGAATTAGCCACCATATTCCTGACCTTAACCCCATTGAAAGTCTTTGGGATGTGCTGGAGAACACTTTACGGAGTGGTTCAACTCTCCCGTCGTCAATACAAGATCTCAGCCAAAAATTCATGCAACTCTGGATGGAAATAAATGTTGTGACATTGCATAAGGTTGTGGAAACAATGCCACAACAAATGCGCGCCGTAATCAAAGCTAAAGGCGGTCCAACGAAATATTAGAGTGTGCGACTTTTTTTTTGGCCGGGCAGTGTATTATTCTCTACAGATCGTAAGATGAAAAAACACAGGGCCAAGTTACATTAAATCATTTAAGAAACATTGCATTGTAATAGAGCTTGTTATCTTGCAGGCCTATATTTTTCTAGTTTTATTACAGTGCATTGTAACTTGACATTTTTGTATGTTGAAAACATTTTTACCATTATAACAGAAAACATGTTGCTTCTTAAATGAGCAGTTTTCACAATATTCTGTGTCAGACAACAGATGACAAGTAGGCTAATCCAGTGTACACATGCCCATTTTATTTTCCTGGTGTTGAGTCAAAGATAATTAATCAATACTTTTCATCATGGAATAAATATATAAAAAACAATCAGGCGCTACCAAAGTGTGAGTTATTATTAAACTACATGTACATCACTTCATTACTAATAATGGATGATATCTGCGTAAAAATTAATTTTCAGAAACAAATAAATAAATAAATAATCCATGTACATGTGCTCTCTCTCAGTCTCAACAGTGCCCCCTGGTGGCCCGTCCAGGAATCAGGCAGTTGTGCTGAACTGTGAGATATCGCAGGTGATTGGCTCTGTGACTCTGGCCTGGCTGTGGATGAGGGGGGGCAGGGGGGAGCTCGTAAAACAGGAAGTCCTGAGAGAGGGACACCCCAACAGGATACTGAATCTCACCCTGTTGGGCCTCAGTGAAGAGCAGCTGCACTGGGCCTGTGTGGTGTTCACAGAGAGCATGCTCAGAGCACAGGTCCCCCTGCACCTCACTCTGCCAACAACGGCCATCACTGAACCCCAAGATAAAGAGACAGGTAAAAACCTCCAACCACCTCTATGAGCTGATTTAAGGCTAAAACAAACATCTGAATTCAACCCACAATGGGAGGGAAGCAGAGTTCAATACAGAGTTCAACTGAGCATGAATACTTCTGTCACTCCTGTGGCCTAGTGATTGCATATATGACAGTCCACTTATACCATATTTGAAATGTAAAGTGGTGTTGCTCTTTGTGATAGATTTTACTCATCTAAACTGAAAGCTAAGTAACACTGTGACCTGACCCAGTCTTTCATTAACTTTACAAACTTTCCCAGCAAAACATGGGTTTTGTCAGAAACCGTTGGGAACTGTCTGTCTGTTCCAATCTTATTCCAGTGTTATGTGAATAATTTTGCATTCAATTTAAAGCATTATGTTTTTCATATACCACGTTTAATTCTATACTTTTCTCTTTTCCCCAAATAAAATAATATTTTATATTATTATGCACAATAGCATATGCACAATTGCAATATTGAAAGAGTATGAGTCCGCCAAAGTCAAGTACCAACACTGCTCAAACAGAAAACAGAAATGCTCAAATTAATATGATGTACGTACACCTTTCATTTTATTTAATAAAAAAGAAAAGTAACTCTTAATATAGCTAAAAAAGGAAAGTAACTCTTAATATACAATAGCTAAATAAGGAATGTAACTTTTAATATAGCTAAATAAGGAATGTAACTTTTAAGATACAGTAGCTAAATAAGGAAATTCTAAAAAACATGAACTCAAAAGGTCTCTCTGTTCTGTTCTGAGCTCCCTAGTTAAGTTTCCTTCTTTTGTGCCAATGCAGGTAATAGAATGCTGCTGGTGATCACTTTGAGCTGCTCTGCAGCTGTGCTTGTTGGATTATTGTCTCTGTTTGGGTGTCTGCTGGTCCGTCGTCTAAAAACGCCAACAGGTAAGAGCTCGCTTCCCTGTTCACCGTACTCTCTGACAGAGCTTTCTAGCTTTCACAGAACATTCACACTGTTTTTAAAGTAGGTTTGTTAAATTTTTTCTTTTGCCATTTTATTTAATGGATTTTAATGTGGCTATTTAAGATGAGACAGTACTTTTAAACATTTTGCCCTTGATTACATTTAAGGTTTAACCTTTATCTGTTTTTCCAAGTTTGTTCTCTGATTGTATCTCTATTTAGTTTTTCCCTCCTGAAGAAAGGATATGAATAATTTATTTAATTAGAGAGAAGTATGTTATATTGTCTTTGTGTGTGTGTAGCGATGCACAATAATATCGTGGTCATACCGGTATCAGCCAATAATAGCTGAGAACAAACTCACTGTATCGCCTGATATGATGATGCAACCTGCACCAGAGGGGGAACGCATTTGATGTGACACTGATGGTGTAAATTAAGTGGAAATGTCAGGCTCATAAAGTAATATAATTATAGTCAGCTGAAGCTCTGTATCTATTATTTATTTTTAATTTATCATTTATACCAGCCACATTTACAAGCAAAGATATAGACTCCATAGCACTCTGAAATCCTGCTCCATTCTGAAGCAAGTGGAAACATCTGCTTATGTAAACCAATCTGTTCCATTTCTCCGTCATCATTTCAAGTCTGTGCTTATCTACTGCTTCTATTATTGTGGAAGCTTGCATTTTACATACAGTGTGTGGTATAATGCAAAACAGCATGGCATCCGCATCAGCCTATATGACTAGTCAAATATTGGTTATTGAAATAATCTGCATCAGCCTATATGACCAGTCAAATATTGGTTATTGACGTAATCTGCATCAGCCTATATGACCAGTCAAATATTGGTTATTGACATAATCTGCATCAGCCTATATAACCAGTCAAATATTGGTTATTGACATAATCTGCATCAGCCTATATGACCAGTCAAATATTGGTTATTGACATAATCTACATCAGCCTATATGACCAGTCAAATATTGGTTATTGACATAATCTGCATCAGCCTATATGACCAGTCAAATATTGGTTATTGACATAATCTGCATCAGCCTATATGACCAGTCAAATATTGGTTATTGACATAATCTACATCAGCCTATATGACCAGTGAAATATTGGTTACTGATATCAGCTGCAGTATTTCCATATTGTGCTGCCGTAATACGGCGTAGTCATATTAAAAATATATATTTAAAATAAAATATGCAAAATTTTATGGCTTTATCATATTTAAGATTCGCTCATTCTTTTGAAGTTGCTAATAGACAGCTCAGTGTACAAAGGACAACTTCTCTACTCGTCCCAAAGCTTGCCTGTAGAATCAATTACTAGAAATATGATTTAAGGTTTGCTTAGATGTTTATCTCTCTCTCTCTCTCTCTACATTACCAGCTCAGGGGATCGGCGCAGCTGATACAGTCCACAGTAACGTTGCAGATGTGCAGGAGGATCAAGGTACTGTGGGGAGGTGCAGTAACACAAGGGAATACATTACATTACATTACATTACGGGCATTTACATTACATTACATTACGGGCATTTACATTACATTACATTACGGGCATTTAGCGGACGCTCTTATCCAGAGCGACTTACACGGCTTTTTGCATGTTTTTTAAATTCATATTTTTTTTTTTTTTTTACATAGCATTCAAGGAGTTTAGCCGGATAACTTTTATAAATATTTTGAATTTGATAACATCTGATTGGATGAGAGCCTGGGTTGCTTCAAAATATTTACTAAAGTTAGCTGGCTAACTCCTTAATCCCACACCCCTGTTCTCAGTTATTATTATTATTATTATTATTATTATTATTATTATTATTAATAAATAATAATCTTTATTTGTATAGCACCTTTCACACAACGATTTGCAGCTCAAATTGCTTTACAGTAAGCAGAGATAAAATAAAAACGTGAAAATACTAGTGTGCAGTAATAAAAAGAAGGAGCCAGTTAGAGAGATAACAGTGAATAAAAGGGTAACCAGGTAAGATAAATTGAACACTAAACAATTGAACAAAGTTAAAATACTAAAATTTAAAAAGGCATCGCTGTAGGTATTTTAAGTAAAGGCTAAAGTAAAGAGTTGAGTTCTAAGAAGTGTTTTAAAAATGCCTCTATAATGTGTTTAATGATTCCACAGTTTAGGTGCATTATAAGAAAAGCTTGTCATGCTGCTCCTAACATGTGCTACCGTTGGTGCAGTTAAAAGGCCTGCAGGGGAGGAACAGAGGGCACGCTGTGGGACATAAAAGGACAGGCATTCTGATATATAAAAGGTGCTACACCATTAAGTAGCACCTTTTATATACCATAAAAAACCAGTTAGAAAAAATGATTCTAAAAGATGAAGGAAGGAAGTGCATTGCACAGGAAGCCAGTGCAATGCAAGCAGAACTGGAGTCGAAAAATATATAACTTACAAGAGCAGTGTATAAAAAAACTGCAGAACTAATACAACCACTTGACTCTACGCTGACAAAAATCTCTTAAAAAATCAATAAATAAATAAAATAAAATAAAAACAAAACGTACTCAAGTCTTACAAAAACAGAGATGTGGGGAGAAACAGGGAATTACCTTTAAATAAGTGGTAAGTGGCTATTAAGATTCATAGCCATGGTACATGCTAACTTTATTAGATGGAATGACAGCCTGAGGGTAAGCTAGCTATCTGGCTATGGATTTGGTTCTATAGGTCTGCAGGAGATACAATTGGAGTGTGTCTAATTTATAAATCCTCTCTATCAGCTCAAATACTCTGTGGGTCTCAGCTTCATTCTTTTCTCATGCCTGAGTGCACAGAAAGGAAGGAAAGTAAATGGTGTTTTGACATGAACATGTTCTGTTATTTATTGTTACTTTGTTTTTTAAACTAATTTTAATGATATGTTTTTCCATTTTTTACTTTTACTACAGTTTTTAGGACATAGTTTCAGTTTGTTCTAAAAATTATGTAAAGAACTTTGCTTGGAGGTGGACTTAGGCTAATGGTTGTTGTTCTGATACCAAGGCATTCACTGGTGATACTAATGCACACTATTCAAATACAAATAACAGCCACTGCTAACATACTGGGATTTACAAAGAAACTATAAAATGTACTTACAGGCCGTATATGACTTGAACACAGTAAAGATTCACTCTGACTTTATACATTTGCCCAATGTAAAAGAATAATGTCTCAATGTGGCTCAGTGGTGCCGATATAGTAATTTATAAAAAGTAGTTTTCTTAAATCTTTCTGACTCCCACACTTCTCTCCACATTACCGGTGGAAGGGAACGGTGATTCCGGTGCATCTGCTGCAGTCTACAGTAACATCTCAGAACTACAGAACCATCAAGGTAACGTGGGTATCTGAGTTATTGATGTGCTGCATGATCTGGTTCAGTAATCTAAGGGAAGGGCAGTCCTTACACGTTCTGCGCGCCCAAAATGGGTGTGGGAACTTAACGACGTCGAACAGCTGAAATTAGGACCGTTCTGGTGCATCGGTCTGCACCTCTGCTATGCTCTGAATTGTACCGTGTCTTGCGAAGCCCGCTTGTATTTTCACAGACGCACACCTAAGCAATATCTCAGACTATTTGTAAAATTGTGTATTTTTCCTCTCAAAAGAAAGTGTATTCCTTGGTTTGCATGTTTGCCGTTTCCTTAAAGGAGGCTGAATTGCAGTTATGCTCAGTTTTCCGGAGCTTGTGCCATATAAATGCCGGTTGAAGTCTAGCTCATATCATTTACCATATATGAGGCTGCACAGCACACAACCGGCAAAATGTTCTATAAATGTAGTGTACTGAACATTGCATACTGTATAGCATACTGTACACTGCTTAATACATACATGTTTAGCGACAAGCAGTGTGCTAAAAATATCCTCCATACTATTATCAACAAAACCCCAGAAATAAGTATATCATCCACGGATATTAAGAACACGTAAAAGCTTTTTTTTAAAAAGTATACTCAACTGACATACTCAATAGTAGGCAAGTGTGCTGATTCGAACATGGCCCAAATGCCACAAGTGCCCTTGGTGTGGATGCAGGCAGCAGAGTAGTGGGCAAATAAGGAGGTAAAAAATTGTGGGGGGGGGGGGGGGGATTCAATAAAAATAGGTCACTTAGTGAGCAGACATTTATTTTAAGGGATGTGTTTGCTACTATGTCCACAAGAGGGCGATATGCACAAAAAAGACTTGACTTGCTCTTTTACTGTTTAGGCACTCCTTACGAGCACTGGCTGGATTCTGTAGTCACAGGGAGTGTGTCCCAATACTCGAAAAATGCATCCTCCTGTCCTCCTATACCACCTCCTCTCCACCGTGCCCTGAAAACAGACCTTTGTGTCCTAATCTAATGTTGCTGATTTCATATTTATTGTTACATATTACCGCAGTGACTTGTACTTGAAACATACTGGCAGTTTTGCATGCTTCCGGGTAGGAGACGAGCAGAGGAGAGGAGTGGAGGAAAGGAGTTGAGGAGTGAAGAATAGTGGGACGCACACAGGTTCAAGTCTCTGCCTTGCCGACGTCATTCAGTGGACTTTACCTGGGGCTGGCAGGAGAGGCTAGGGGGCATAGTGCTAACTTGAGGGGCACATCTGTTGATTCCAATTGAGAAAAAAAAATGTATTGAAAAAAGACAAATGTTAGTAAAGAGATCTGAGTAAAGGTAATGTAAACATATATTTTTTGTATTTTATAATGAAAGGATAAGCTCAGTTCAGTTTCCACCCAAAAAGGCAAGCTGTGGAAATTATGTGGGTATATACCATAGACTGTGTAAAAGGTATATACATGGTGTGTATATTACCCACATACTGTGTGTGTCTGTGTACATAGAAGCAGATTAAATAGAAGTTAATTAGCTTCTTGTGTTTACTGCTTTACAGGTTAAATAAAGGAAGGTGTGCATTATCAGCATTATAATGGATTTTAAACATTGTTTTTTACTAATAGGAAACCCAGGTACCCCAATAGGGGAGAATGAAAGTGAAGAGCTCCAATACTTGGCATTGACCCTCAGCACCCCCAGTCATGGTAAGATTGCAGCTTTATCCTAATTATAAAATGGTTATATTACTCTGGTCAGGTCATGAGTTTTATCCCGTGATTGCATCATGGTGCGACATTACTTTATGAAAGCGGTGCAAAGCTCCACTCCCGCGGACCCGATGTGTATGCTGGCTTTCATTTCGTTCCGACCATAGTTGCTCATTAAAAGGGTATGCACTGCCACGTGTGTCCCCTCAGTGTGCACTGCCACGAAGAATAAATAGTCTATATTCACATCCCTTACTTTTTAATCAGTAAGATCAGGTAATGCTTTTATTGTCTGTAACGTGCTGACGACTCATTTTAAAAACTTTAATTTTAGAACTTTAGAATGAGTTTCCGTTGCAGATCGCGGCAAGGAAGAGCCGCAAAAAGATCATTAAAGGAACTGATGAAACGAAATAAATTGTACTGTGTGAGAAGAGATGAGCAGGTCCTTTTCTTAGGCGTTCTTCCTCTGTCTGAGAACAGCGAATCGAATGAAACTAGTTAAAAATGAACATGGACGCCACAGACTTCGCTCTGACAATGCAACATTATGCGCTCAGCACTGACGCCGCTGGCCGCGGGCCGTATTGAAGGCGTCACTAGTTTATGTTGACGACATTGTCGGTTATAGCCATAGCTCGCTAAAAGTATAGATTACGGGCGAACCGTTCATAACCGAGCTGAGCCTAGTAGCCTACTAGCCGGCTGAGATTTGTGGAGGACAAGTGCCAGAATAGGGAAGAACTTTCAGAATTACTCAACTCGATTCAGTTCGGCCGGAAAACGGCTCTAGGTTACAGCGTTCGCTTTTTTCTATGGAGTTAGATCTATGGGCTTTTCTATGGGCTCTGTCTGAAGATATTCATATCGAAAACCAGAGGGCCAGATGGAGCAAGGTACCGGCCATATACAGTCGCTCCCAGGCTGTTAAAAAATAATAAAACAGTTTTAAATCTTTGACACCACATTATTCCTCATTGTCGAATTTGGCCATTATGTTTAAAGCTTTTGTTTTACAACAAACTTCAAAAGTGTAAAAAGCGTTACCTGACCGTGGATAAAGACCAAACGACTAACCAAGCGAACCTAATCTCCACGCGCAGTTTCACGAAATCTCGCGATTTATTTCACCGTGAGTTGACCATATCATGTCCAAGCTGCTCAATTGTCCGTCCAGTTTCAGAGGAAAGCCGTGGGTTTACACTGAGGTAAAGATAACCTGTGTCTAGTGCAGTGGGGTTGGTTCATGAATGCGGTTTGGGGACACAATTGGACATTCCAAATTGGGAAGGGGATTGGATATAGACAACCCCGTGTTAGGCGCCAATTTATAAAAATAAATGTCCGTCCACAACTAAGGTCCATGAATGCACTGCTGTTTTTGAAGATGCACGACTACCAATGTAACAGGCAACAATCACATCATTCATCATGTTGTTTTTAGTATGAGGGCTATGATGGTGCATGTAATAATTACTTATATAATTATACGTATGTTATGTGAGTGGTAGTAGAAGGTGTTGTTACTGGTACTAGAGAAATACAGTTAGCAGAAACTACTCATTCTTTATTTAATTACTTTTTGATCGTTCATCATTGTTTGGTGTTACAGACCAACACACACAACAACGGAGGCAGTTTAACACCCAGTCTCGCTCAGTAAGTATATTCCCTGAGGTGCTCTGGATAATACAATAAGATTTTTTTCTGTCAATTTACATATCGGCGTTGCGTATCATATTCATACAACAAATAAAAAAATATTAAACTTCGTATAGGGATGGTCCACCTTTCTTTGTTTAAAAATAATACAGTAACGCTCAAATTAGTTTTAATTCACAAATATTGGTAAACCGAATAATTTATCTTTACTTTTTCATGGCCTTCTTCAAGGGCTATTTTTCCATGGTCTAAATTCATACCTTTGAATATGTCATATTTCTGCAGGAACAAGAAGAAAACTCTGCAGTGGTCTATGCGAGCATCTGTACAGCGTAGACTCAGATGCAGCAATCGAATGGATAAACCAAACTAAAAGTCCACATTACATGCCTCTGCAGTGCAATTCCATTAGAGGTGGAAGAAGAAAATTAACTTCATAATTGTTCGTGTTAATATGCAAATATGCCACTGTTGCAATATGTCTTGCTAAAGGAAGCTTTTAGGTAATTAATAGGTGAGTAAACATGTAGATTTTGCAAGATATTTCCATTGTAAAGAACCATTATCAGTGCTTGTCAAATGTATAACAGACGTAACAATCTCGGCCTGCCCACTTCCTGAGCAAAAGGGCTTCAGACTGAACAGCAGGAAGTGTGTAATCTCTGGTTTGATGTGTGTTGATACATCTAAAGTATTTATGAGCTACCAAAAACAACCTGTGTCTATCTTCCTTCTCAATGTGATTCTCTGATTATACTGTTATTTACCTAAATCTAAATGGCTGTATATTATTACACCCGCAGCTCCTGAAAAATGGTATTAAAAACACATCGTTTTATTTCAGATTCAGGCTTTAAAGTCATGTATTTTTGTGTTTCTTTCTTCTTTTTCGTGAGTTTATTTTCTCTTAGTTGGAAATAGCTGGGCATAACCTCTACAAAAAGCACTGTCAAAATAAAACAGGTTTTCATGATTTTCTATTTGTTTTTCTGTTCCTTTACATGACAAGGACAATTAGCGCCGCCCCTTTGCCCTGATAATTCCATCATGTCCATTTCAGTCAGTTACACTTTTCTGTGAGAAGTGCACTGCAAATGGCAATATCCCAACATTAATAACATATCAAAGCAACCCATCCTGCTTGGGTGAAAACTTCACAATGACATTCCTCAGTTCACAATTACTCAGCAACTAAACACAGTTATATAGCGCCTTCTATTTGAGATGCGAGGAGGGATGTAAAAATAATGTTTAATAGGGATCCTGAGTTCTCTGCTGACTTACACTAACAGTGTGACTGAACAATAACATGCTCGAGGAGCCCCAACAACTCCCAAAGGACTAAGATTACTGCTGAATTTAGGAAACAGACTTAATACAAATACATTTGAACCCAATAGTGATGAGTGACGGGACGCTGCGGCAATCAACATGAGACATCATGATCAAACAAATAAACAAAACAACTACAAAATAAACAGGAGACACTAAAGTATGCAGGGTATTGGTCTAAACACTGTGTGCATTGTTGGTTGTCCTTTAACCATGGCCTAAGTGAAATGGCAAAGAAGCGATATGTTGTGTAAGTTTGTATGTATGTATGGTGGCAGTGTGGTCCAGGTGTCTGTGGTTGAAACTCAGAATGCAGAGTTACTAAATACACTATTCCTTCCTGTAACTATGCAGCCTAACTGCAGACCTGCTTGAGCTGTTAGTAGATTTCTGCTTAACTAAGGTGCTGAGGGGGCGGGGCCATTTAGTGTTTTATAAAGAAGACAAACATCTGCACTGTTTTACGGTGTTTTCCCAGCTCAGCAAGTTGTGCGTTCGTAGGACATAGCAGTGGTGATGACTATTTGGCTTTCTGTCCAGGACCGTAAGGGCTTGTTTGTAAAAAACAGCAAAGGTACTCGCACTCCAAAACATGGAAAAACAGATTCCAGAGGCCGAGCTGCAATAGCAATGTGTATTTATATTGGACAATTAAATAATGTGCAAGTGAAAAAAGTGCAAAACACAAAAGTGCAACACAGACGTTTCGGTCCTCAGACCATTAATTTGGTCTTAGATGCCCTGATTCAGGGCTTGTTTGTACACAGACGCAATGGATTTCAATGTGGTTTTGCTTGCTTGTACGTAGCTTGTCAAGCAGTATGTCGTCAGATGATAGAGGATTATTGCGTTCATCTAAAGTTTTGACTGAGGCTTCAGTGGTCAAACAGTTCCTAAGAGATATAAAATTTGGCTGGTTAAATTTTACTCTATTGACCACCTTTTTTTACCCATTTTTTAAAGGAGAGTTGATACTCAGTCATGACTCCAACGCATTGAAACTCAGTGACTGCCTTTAGATTTTCCTCAGATACATAGAACTCTGGTTCAGAGGCGTCCATCAGGCTTTTTGTGAAAAATAAGCAGACATGCAGATTTAAAACAATTTGTGAACCAGAAGGGATTAAAGTATTTTTTATATCATTTATAGATAGAACACTTCACTCCCAATAATATTAAATTATCACGTCCGTGAACAAAAAAACAAAAAACATTATCCTATAATCTGAAGTAAACATGTTAAATGGCAGTTATTTGTGCTTCAAGAGACACAGATATCACAGCACTGAGCACAGTCAAGAACAGAGTCATAGGTGGTCAGATTGCACAACAAGATATTAACAAAACTTCCAAGAAGCTTGTGCAAACTGTTACAGAATACAGTTTCACCAAAATAGGTGGTACTTCCTCTTTTAGTAATTTCCCATGAAGTATACCTTGTAAAAAGGCTGGACACCAGTATCCAGTGCTGCGTAGGGCATAAGCCATGGGAATGGTACTGTGGTGGACCCTGGTGTGGATATCAGGATTCTGTGCCAGACTTTCATCTGAGGGTGAGTCCCTCTTTCTGCCTTAATCATACATTTATATATTTATATAAACCTCACAGAAATTTTACCAAATGTACTATGACAGAACAATACTGTAATGGACAAATTCTTTCTTTATTTAACAATAGAAGACTAAAATATGTTAGTCACATGGCAACACATGGGAAAGAAACTAAAAAAATCTAAAATATTAAAATCTAACGATTTACATTAAAAAAGAAACATTCTCACTTATAAGAGGAGTGTGACATAGATTGCTATTATTATAATAAATTAGCAAGAGGTAATAGTTTCATATTTTCATATTGCATTTAACAATGACATGGTTTTATATGCCAATGCCAGGCAGTTACTCAGACTTTTTAAATATTAAATTCTATTATTAAATTATGAATTAATTGATTAAAATTGTTATTAAAGGAATCCGTATACATGCAGTGATATGCAAATATGCAAAATTGTTTTGCACAGTAAGTTTATCGTCAATATAGATTTACCATTAGTCCATACACTACCCACATTTGTATATGTGTTTGAACTTCATAATACAAAAACATTAACAAAAACTAAAAATGTTCATTTCTGATTAAAAGTACTGCGAACAGTTCTAATCTCAAGATATTTATGTTTGCCAGCAGCATTCCATTACAGGAAGTTTCACTTGAAAGAGAAAATGTTGTAATATTCCACAACCACATTGAGGACAGATAAAAAGTAATCATGCAGATGTTGGGTATAAAACCATGACTACAGCTGGTAAAAGCAACACTTTTCCATCCCAGTATAAAATAGCTTAGATATTCATTAGAGCTGTGGGGATTACATTTTTATCTGTTTATAAATCTGTACCAGCCTCCAGATTAACTTGGGTTTAACCATCTGGGTTTAACGTTAGAACTAATATTTGCCTCCCTATGGAAATGTAATATTATCATGCCTTGTGTTCAACTGGATCTTTGCATTTTGTATATTTCTCTTTCTGCAGTGTTGGTGCAGTACAAATACATCCTTTCTGGGCAGAGAGAGAGCATCTCTCTACAAGCCCCTACTGACACCAATGGGACAGAATTCATCTGGGAGTGGACATCACATGATGGAAGCTACATAAACACTCGGATAATAACTATACAGTCCAATGGAAACCATGTCTTTAATTTGAGGGAGGTTGGGAGAGTTGGGAAGTATGACATTGCTCTGCTGCCAAATTTTACAAATGCTGGGGTTTTTACTTTTATTCAAACTAAACCAGAGAAGGTAAACTTGGCCCAGGTAGAAGTGTTCGCTGTAAAAGGTAAATTTACTCTTTTATGTAGTTTGGAAATTATGTCATTGTACATTAGAATGTATCTTTCTTTATACTATACAGTGTATAATAAAAAGATCATAATGCAAAGCTGAGATATATCTTGTATTTTACTTTCACAAAAGACTGATATTTAATCTGAATTTAGATTTCACTTTTATGTAAAGCTGAAGAATAAGTAATTGTACCAGGAAGGTAAGTGAGAGTAACACAAAGTGGTGGCTCATGTTTCCCTTGTTTTGATAGCGCAGCCAACGCTGTCTATGAATAAATCACACATCTAAATCACATTCTAGTGCATTTTCCTGGACTGAAATCTCACTAATGTGATGATACAGCCTAATCATTCTCTCAGTTAACTGGATAACTTTATGATCCTCTTTTTGCAAATACCCCCAAGTTAGCTTAACAGTACACTGCACAAAACAAAAATATGGAGAAAATTTTACATTACATTTATGTTTTCTCTCTAGAATTGACTGTCATAATTAAGAAAGCTCAAACACTGAAATGTTTGTGATCTTGTCCTCAAATAAAAATAATCGCAAAGGCAAATGAATGTAAGACATCTTTTGGTGTGTGGAGCATTCTTTTCTCCTCTGTAGAATTCCCAACACCTGGAGGAATGTATATGGTTTTAAAGTTGATGACTGGTGTTGAGATGCAGCTACACAATGATATGACATAAAGATCTACAAGCTTCTCTAAATAAATTACTCTTTGCTCCTACAGTGCAAACACATCGCTCGGCCAGGTTCAATGAAGGACCTGATGTGACCATGAGCTGCGAGGTATCCCACCTTCCAGATTCAGCTACACTGGACTGGGAAAGGGACAGAGAACCCACTGCTAACACAACGCTGATCATTAACCAAACTGCCCACATCATCATCCACAGTACTGACCTACACAGTGAGGGAACATATAGCTGTACACTCCGATGGAACGGAGCACTTATTTTCAGCGTTCCCAAAACACTTAAAGTCTCCCGAGGTATGTGACTATGCATATGGTTTTTTTTCATGAGCAATAGGCTACTGTGACTGTGATGCACTTAATATATTAAGACTAAATATAAATCCAAGTTAATACTGCCCTAGTCACATTAAGACTCCAGTATAGTAGATGTTTACTTGCATATTAAGTAAGAATGCTGCAATGTGCTGCAAGGTCTGCAAACAAAACAAAAATGGACAAAACAAATTCCAATCAAAGGCCCTTCCTGATTACCTGGCTTCCTCATCATTCACCAGAACAGATATTTATTGGGTTAACTAGCTATTGAAGGGCTGCTGGGTGGTTCATTCGGTTACAGTACCACTCTGTGGTGCAGGTTGAGCCCCACAGCCTCAGATCTAATCCGGACTGTGCCAGAACTGGCAAGTGCGTCGCCCAGGGTATGAGAGGGAGCAATCGGTTAGGGGTCCGCATTTGATCGCTTTCACAATCCCCAGTGTAGGGGAGGGGGCCAGTGGACTGCATGCACAGCAGTAAATACTAACTGGATATTCTAAATTAGGGTTGGAATTGGATACACTCCGCCCCACGTTGGGTGACAAAAAAATAAGAAAACAGCCTCGCTATTGAAATCACAACATGTGTGTTTGTTTAAAAAAAATGACATATTAAGTATTTTAACATGTTTATGTTGAAAGCACTACAAACAGTGCATGTATGTTTCCATCTGAGACAAATGTACTGCATAACAATAGAACAGAGAAACAGAGTAAACAAGGGACAAAATGTAAACGCAAAGTAGAGGCTACCATACCATAGGTATGTATGACTCACCCATGAATTAAGCCAATAACATACCAGCATGCCATGCATAAAAAACAGCTTTCATGTCTGTGAGAGGTGGGATATTTTTCAAGGAATAGGAGGCCTGAGTTTTCCTCTTCCACAAACTCACTGTGAGCTGATTGACTTTCACATTGTTAGTTTTTCTCCATGTGTTGCTCACTACCTGTAGCAGTAGCATATGTGTATCGCACTGTGCAGAACATCATTCTAACCACTACTTTGTTCTTCAGGTACATTTGGCACACATCCCACTCTGTACAGAGGAAGTTTCAACAGCAGTGAGGTGGTGCTAATCTGTAATTCACGGGACTCATACAGTAAAGCTTACTGGTTCAGGGTTCCACTGCTAAGCCCAGATGCTATCCTTGTGACCTCAGCTGAAAAAAACAAGACTGGTTTGATTTCCATGGAGATAGACAGAGAGAGATTCTCATTTGAGGTCTATGATGGAGTTAATTTTCCTCTGAGAATCTCACCACTGAAGTTTGGAGACTGTGGAAGGTACATCTGTTATTCTGAACACAATGTGATGGCCTCGATAACTCTGGTCACTATTCAGGGTAAGTGTGCAGTACAAGTTTAGTATAAGCTTAGACAATTTAAAGAACTGATGAAATTGGGATGGCAGATATATTATTCTGTTCTGATGGTAAGATGAAAAAACACAGGCCCAAGTTACATTAAGGAAATATTGGGTAGCATTGCTTTGGAATAGAGCTTGTTATCTTGCAGACCTAGATTTAGCTAGTTTTATTACAGTGCATTGTAACTTGATATTTTTTTACATTGAAAACATTTATAACATTATACCAGTGTACTTGAACATGTTGCTTCTTAAATAAACAGTTTTCACAATATTCTGTGTCAAACAACAGATGACAAGTAGGCTAATCCAGTGTACACATGCCCATCTTATTTTCCTGGTGTTGAGTCAAAGATAATTAATCTAAATACTTTTCATCATGGAATAAATATATAAAAAACAATCAGGAGCTACCATTCTGTGAGTTATTATTTGTAAACATGTAATACATGTAATAGACTACAGCCATCAGCAAACAGGAAGCAACAGAAATCTTTCTGATCCAAAGTCATAGAGGTAGTGCATTTTACAGGCACTTCATTACTAACTAGAAGAGCACTCAGAGAGATGCTACACCCGCGCATGGGGCTAAAACTGTGATCTTGCACTGTGAACTCGGGCATTGACCAATTGGGGGAAAAAAATTCAAGATTCAGGTCAATGCCCAAACATTTCCACAAAGTTTCACAAGCGGAGAAGAATTGTTTGAGTCATGGATGATAGGGACATAAACACAGACAGACACACGCACAGACATTAGCGAAAACAATAAATAAAAATTATAAATAAATAAATAATCCATGTACAAATGCTCTCTTTCAGTCTCAACAGTGCCCCCTGGTGGTCCATACAGGAATCAGCCAGCTGTGCTGAACTGTGAGATATCGCAGGTGATTGGCTCTGTGACTCTGGCCTGGCTGTGGATGAGGGGGGGCAGGGGGGAGCTCGTAAAACAGGAAGTCCTGAGAGAGGGACACCCAAACAGGATGCTGAGTCTCACCCTGTTGGGCCTCAGTGAAGACCAGCTGCACTGGGCCTGTGTGGTGTTCACAGAGAGCATGCTCAGAGCACAGGTCCCCCTGCACCTCACTCTGCCAACAACACCCATCACTGAACCCCAAGAGACAGGTAAAAACCCCCAACCACCTCTATGACCTGATTTAAGGCTTAAACAACAACTGAATTCAACCCACAATGGGAGGGAAGCAGAGTTCAATACAGAGTTCAACTGAGCATTAATACTTCTGTCACTCCTGTGGCCTAGTGATTGCATATATGACAGTCCACTTATACCATATTTGAAATGTGAAGTGGTGTTGCTCTTTGTGATAGCTTGAATCTGAGAACAGACTACATCAGACACACTAACCATATGTGTTCCCTCTCACACAGGGTGGAGCACTGAGACAGTGGTCAGGGTGGTGATTGTAGTGGTGGCCACCCTGGGGATGCTGAAAGTACTGCTGTGGTACTACAGGAGAAGGCCACAAACCGAGGACACTAGCACTGGGACACAACAGCCAAGTACTCAACATCTTTCAGTTTTGAATGAAGACAGGGGACCGTGGTACTGAAACCAACGGTTCAAAGCATCTTATCACTAGAGACAGTCTCAGCCCTTTTAATTCTTAAGTTCATATAAATATATACATGTATGATTTAGGCAGAAAGAGGACTCGCATAAATGAACAGATTGTGGTTCTGTGTGGGCTAAATCATATAAATATATTAGGATGTTATGTTAGACACGTCAGAATATGAAAAGGTAAATGAATCAGTAATCATCCAATAAAGAAAAAATGTAGAAATAAAATCAAATCCAGCCACACACAGCACTACACTACTCAAAGCCAGCAAGTATAAATTACAGTTTGTGATTTTGAATGTCACCGTTTCCAGGTTTGACCAAGAACAGCTGTGTGATAAAGACTGAACATTTCTCCACTTCCACTGTTGCAGGTGAACCTGAAACCCAAGAGTCAACCCAGCCTGTGGAGTGATTAGAGCAGCTAAGCCCTGGAGGACCAATGCAATGGAGAGCTTCCCTCCTATGGACAGCTCTCATTGATGCAGACAAATAAGTCTTTACACTGTGCTAAGGGATCTGGACACACTCAGCCCATTCAATTTAAACTCAAAGTTTCAGTGCAAAACACCTGTAAAGCAGACAGATTAAGTACGTCCAGGCTGCCAACACAATTCACTGAGCAGCAAAGGAAACTCACATTTCAGTATCAAATTTATTTTTTAAAACTTGAAAAAGTTGGAGATTAAAGATACTTATTTTTAATATTTTTAATACATTTTTCAGACATAAAGGGCAATTTTTTCAAAGACATAAAGGGCAAATTGCAAAATGTATAATATTTTCATTTTAAAGAACCAGTATCAGTACTTGTCAAATGCTTAACAGACATAATGGCTGCATCCTATTACACCTGCCACTCTGGAAGACATTGTTTTATTTTAGATTCATGTTTCATTTTAGAATCATTTAGTTTTTGCATTCTTTCTCTGATTGTTGTTTAATGTTTGGTATATGTATAATACCTGCTTGTTTTTACCTGTTTATTCTTGAGGCTTTTGTGAGTTTATTTTCTCTAAGTAGGAAATAGCTGGGCATACACTCTACAAAAAGTACTGTCAAAATAAAACAGGTTTTCATGATTTTCTCTTTGTTTTTCTGTTCCTTTACATGACAAGGACAATTAGCACCGCCCCTTTGCCCTGATAATTCAATCATGTCCACTTCAGTCAGTTGCACTTTTCTGTGAGAAGTGCACTGCAAATGGCAATATCCCAACATTAATAACATATCAAAGCAACCCATCCTGCTTGGGTGAAAACTTCACAATGACATTCCTCAGTTCACAATTACTCAGCAACTAAACACAGTAATATACCCCCTTCTATTTGAGATGTGAGGAGGGATGTCAAAATAACGTTTGATAGGGATCCTGAGTTCTCTGCTGACTGACACTAACAGTGTGACTGAACAATAACATGCTCGAGGAGCCCCAACAACTCCCAAAGGACTAAGATTACTGCTGAACTTAGGAAACAGACTTAATACAAATACATTTGAACCCAATAGTGATGAGTGACGGGACGCTGCTGCAATCAACATGAGACATCATGATCAAACAAATAAACAAAACAACTACAAAATAAACAGGAGACACTAAAGTATGCAGGGTATTGGTCTAAACACTGTGTGCATTGTTGTCCTTTAGTCATGGCCTAAGTGAAATGGCAAAGAAGCGATATGTTGTGTAAGTTTGTATGTATGTCTGGTGGCAGTGTGGTCCAGGCGTCTGTAGTTGATACTGAGTTGCTAAAAACACTTTTCCTTCCTGTAACTATGCAGCCTTACTGTGGACTTGCTTGAGCTGTTTGTAGATTTCTGCTTAACTAAGGTGCTGAGGGGGCGGGGCCATTTAGAGTTTTATAAAGAAGACAAACATCTGCACTGTTTTACGGTGTTTTCCCAGCTCAGCAAGTTGTGCGTTCGTAGGACATAGCAGTGGTGATGGCTATTTGGCTTTCTGTCCAGGACCGTAAGGGCTTGTTTGTACACAGAAGCAATGGATTTCAATGTGGTCTTGCTTGCTTGTACCCAGTTTATCAAGCAGTATGTCAGATGATGGAGCATCATTGTGTTCATCTAAAGTTTTGACTGAGGCTTCAGTGGTCTGTTGGATATGTTGTTCTATAACCTGAAGTAAACATGTTAAATGCAAGTTCTTTGTGCTTCAAGAGACACAAATATCACAGTACTGAGCACAGCCAAGAACAGAGCCATAGTTAGCTTTTGCAAACTATTGCAGAACACAGCTTGGACAGAATAGTTTGTAGTTCCTCTTTGTTCAGCCATTTCCTGTGAAGTATAACTTATAAAAAGGCTCGATATCAGTATCAAGTGCTGAGCAGGGCATAAGCCATGGGGATGGTACTGTGGTGGACCCTGGTGTGGATATCAGGATTCTGTGCCAGACTTTCATCTGAGGGTGAGTCCCTCTTTCTGCCTTAATCATACATTTATATATTTATATAAATCTTAAAATCTTAACATTTAAGCAAATTAATTATGGCAGAACAATATTGTATTGCAGATATTATTACTTTATTTAACTACTGGAGACTAAAATATGTGGTAACACATGGGAAAGAAACCCAAAAAATAGTATTAAAAAGTATTAAAAAGTAACCCATTTACATAAAAAAATAAACATATGAATTAAGGAGTGTTACATAGATTGCAACTATTATAATTAATTATCAAGAGGCAAAAGTTGAATATTTTCATATTGCATTTAACAATGACATGGTTTTATATGCCAATGCCAGGCGGTTACTCAGACGTTTTAAATATTAAATTATATTATTAAATTATGAATGAAATGATTAAAATTGTTATTAAAGCAATCAGTCGGCTGTACATGCAGTGATATATGTAAATTTGCAAAGTTTTTTTGTACAGTAACTTTATTGTCAAGACGGATTTACCATTAGTCCATACACTACCCACAATGGTGAATGTCTTTGAATGGCAAAATTAATAAAACAAAAATATTAACAGAAGCTTCATTTATGTTCATTTATGATTAAGAGTACTGCAGTGCAAACAGTTCTAATCTCAAGCTATTCATGTTTGCCAGCATTCCCCTACAGGAAGTTTCATCCAAAAAAGCTGGTACAAGCGACACGTTTCCATCCCAGTATAAAATAGCTTAGCTATTCATTTGAGCTGTGGGAATTACATTTTTATCTGTTTATAGATCTGTACCAGACTCCAGACTAACTTGAGTTTAATCATCTGGGTTTACATTTAATGAACTCACTGCTATTATCCCATCAATTAAAATGCAATAGCATCATGCCTTGTGTTCAATTGGATCGTTGCATTTTGTATATTTCTCTTTCTGCAGTGTTGGTGCAGTACAAATACATCCTTTCTGGGCAGAGAGAGAGCATCTCTCTACAAGCCCCTGCTGACACCAATGGGACAGAATTCATCTGGGAGTGGACATCACATGATGGAAGCTACATAAACACTCGGATAATAACTATACAGTCCAATGGAAAACATGTCTTTAATTTGAGGGAGGTGTCCTTTCTACGAGAAATGAAGTACGGCATTTCTCTGCAGCCAGATTTTAAAAATGCAGGAGTTTTTACTTTTATTCAAACTAAACCAGAGAAAGTAAACTTGGCCCAGGTTGAAGTGTTCACTGTAAAAGGTAAATTTACTCTTTTATGTAGTTTGTAAATAATGTCACTGTACATAAGAATGTATCTTTCGGTAAGTGAGAATAATACAAAGTGGTGGCTCATGTTTCCCTTGTTTTGATACCGCAGCTAACACTGTCTATGAATAAATCACACATCTAAATCAGATTGTAGTGCATTTTTCATGGACTGAAATCTCACTAATGTGATGATACAGCCTAATCGTTCTCTCAGTTAACTGGATAACTTTATGATCCTATGTTTTCTCTCCAGAATTGACTGTTATAATTAAGAAAGCTCAAACGCTGAAATGTTTGTGATCTTGTCCTCAAATAAAAATAATCGCAAAGGCAAATGAATGTAAGGCATATTTTGGTGTGTGGAGCATTCTTTTCTCCTCTGTAGAATTCCCAACACCTGGAGGAATTTATATGGCTTTAAAGTTGATGACTGGTGTTGAGATGTAGCTACACAATGATATGACAAAAATATCTACAAGCTTCTCTAAATCAATTGCTCTTTGCTCCTACAGTGCAACCACTTCACTCGGCCAGAGTCGATGAAGGATCTGATGTGACCATGAGCTGTGAGGTATCCCGCCTTCCAGATTCAGCTACACTGGACTGGGAAAGGGACAGAGAACCCACTGCTAACACAACGCTGATCATTAACCAAACTGCCCACATCACCATCCACAGTACTGACCTTCACAGTGCTGGAAATTATAGCTGTACACTCCAATGGAACGGAGCACTTATTTTCAGCGTTCCCAAAACACTTGAAGTCTACGTGGGTATGTTACTGTATGGTTTTCCCTGGAGCATTTATGAAAGCATCCTTAGCCTTAAAGGGATAGTTTGGAATTTTGGACATAATGTCTCAATTACGACTTACCCATGATGTAGTTGATTGATGGAAACCATTTTCAGATAATTCCACGCTGTCCCTTCTTTTGGACATACACACGTTGCTAGTGCTAGCACAACTCTATGGTAACCGGTAGCATCCAATACCAAACGCACTTAAACACTCCACAGTGCACCCAAAGCAAATAAAATACAACGACAGTCTATCTGGGTTATTTTGAGTGTTTATACCATCATTTTTGAAGTCAAACTATCGTTGAAGTACGGCGGCGGAGCGATACTGTACGTTACCTACGAATGTAGTGCCGGCACTGGTCGACTACAACAACAAAGAAGAGCAACAAGTTGCAATGGCCACGTTCGCTCTGCCACCGTACTTCCACAGAGAATATAGATCAGCACAAAGTAAAGGATTCAAAAATGTCATATCCCATTCCCTTTAGTGCGTGTTTAGTGCGATCAAGGAATAGGCTAAATGGATCAATAGTATGATCAATATTATTCGGACTAACCATTAGCTTATGCGTTCCCGGTAATTCCCAACAGGGCTGGTATTTTACTAAATATATGCAGTTAAATTTCTTTAAAAGGACATACAACAGCTGAGAATAAGCTATCAATGGCTTCAGTCTCATCTTAGAAAACGCCAAATTAGCCTGCTTCTTTAACAAATTTCGTTTGATTATGCAATGAAAGTGTCAAACATCAATTCTACGAGGCTGTTCTCATGGTGTTCTCTCTCTCGAAGTTCAAGCTTCATCCGAAGTTCATTAAGCTACCTGCATAGTAATATTGATTAATAACATAAATATAGTTATTTTGCCTTAATGATGACACTAAATACAATAAAGCTGTCTGGTTGGCAACCCATAGTTCACACATATTTCCCCTTGTTTTATAATGTCCTGTTTATGGAAATGTGACCAACCTGTTTTACTGGTAGCGTAATGCTTTAAAACAATCCACTTTCCCAGGAAGACCATGAAACGTGCAATTTACAGCAGGGGAAATAGAGAACATGCAGCGCACATGCAGAGAATGGCATTAAAATTCATTGTGAATTAATTGTGTAACGTGCTGCAAATTTGTTTTCATTTCTAATTAGACGCTTAGTTCTCTTTAAAATCGTTTTGTTCAGTTATGGAATAACAAGTGAAATCAGCTGGGTTTTAATAAGCTGAGAGTATGGAAACCTGGTCACTGTAATTAAAATAATATGAAGGACGAAGAATAGCTAAGGTTCAAATTCAGTTAACATGGTGATATTTATCTCCGTTGTTTAACCGTAGGCTATGGAAAACACCTTATGCACAGCGAATCCGCTGTAGCTTAGGCTATTTGAAAAACAATAAATGCAATATTCACTGGACAAGGTTTTGAACTTTTTTCAGTCAAAACCATTCTATTTACTTACAGGCTGTAGGCCTAGAGAGCTGTATTGTAATGACATCTGGAGCGCAAATTGCAGTGCGCGAGGTTTCCATTGAATGACAATTCACGCATTAGGTGTAAATGACAATTTGCGCATTAGGCTTGATATTGGTGTTATCAGTAAATGGAAAGCCATTTTTAATGGACAGCCATTGTCCCGTAACAGAAGATTGTCCCCCCAGAAGATTACAGGAATTATTGGCAAATATAGGCTAAGTCATAGATTGATCCAGGATAATTGTGAATAGTCTATAGCCTACATGTAACCTTACACGTACCATCGCACATCGCTTGGATGTTGATGGAGTGGGCTGAAAGCAATTTAATTCGGCATTCCCCTTCGCTGAGGGACAGGTAGCTATGTGGTCTTTGACCTATGGACCCTTTTATTATTATGCATTTTGTTATATAGCCTACACAATAATAATATTTCACATTGTAATCTTGATATTTTAGTCATGCTTGTGCGCGCCCCTGTGTGTAACAGACAGGAGGGTGTACACGCGTTGTGCACACGCCTATGTAGACGCACTTATATGCGCCTTAAAATAACATGTAAACAACTGCGACATGACTTTAGACCAGGTTTGTGGTGGTTTTAGCGCAAGCGCTTTCTGCTGGCTCAAGATAGCAATACGCCAAAAGGCTGTAGGGCCAATCCCCATCTTAAGACCAACACGCCCAGTTCACTTGTAATGGGCGCAAGAATACATGGTATTTAAACGACGTGAACGCATGGCGTTATAATGAACCATGCGCAGGGCGTAAGATAGCAAAGACACTTGCGTTTGGGTTAGCGCCGCTTAGCGCCGGGTGTAAGATAGGGCCCCACGTGTTCCGGAAGAGAAATACGGAAGTTTTCACCCTCCTAATTTGGCAGTGAGAGACCACGTATGAACACAGCTGTAAATACTAACTGGATATTCTAAATTAGGGTGGGAATTGGATACACTCCGCCCCACGTTGGGTGACAAAAAAATAAGAAAACAGCCTCGCTATTGAAATCACAACATTTGTGTTTGTTTAAAAAAAAGACATATTAAGTATTTTAACATGTTTATGTTGAAAGCACTACAAACAGTGCATGCATGTTTCCATCTGAGACAAATGTACTGCATAACAATAGAACAGAGAAACAGAGTAAACAAGGGACAAAATGTAAACGCAAAGTAGAGGCTACCATACCATAGGTGTGTATGACTCACCCATTAAGCCAATGAGCGTCGCGAACAAAGTTCGCAAAGGCAAATTCTGTCGGAGAACCTCTCGCTGTTGGCGACCATGGTCGGCTAGCAATCATGCGTCACATACTCAACCAATCACATGCACACACCTCTAATGGAGCGCCCTTTTTAAACCAATCACATGCACACACCTCTAATGGAGCGCCCTTTTTAAACCAATCACATGCACACACCTCTAATGGAGCGCCCTTTTTAAACCAATCACATGCACACACCTCTAATGGAGCGCCCTTTTTAAGCCAATCACATGCACACACCTCTAATGGAGCGCCATTTTTAAGCCAATCACATGCACACACCTCTAATGGAGCGCCCTTTTTAAGCCAATAAGTAGTTCTCTCTGTGCTTGAATGCTGATGCGCTGCTCTTTGTTGCTTGTGGCTTGTGTTAAAAGAAATTTGCTGTCACCCTCCACCACCCCAGCTTCCACCTGTTGTTTAGATCTGCTTTAGTATGGGGGGTTTCTGGTCATCTCTTGTTTAGCGGGGAGAGATGCCCATGAGCAGTACTAAAGCAGATCCACTCACCGCCAAATTAAAATAATTATGCAGCACATTCAGTCATTAAACATGTAATTTAAATCCGTGAGTTGTCCTGACAGAAATAACATACCAGCATGCCATGCATAAAAACAGACCTGCCGGGCTGCCTATAACTACAGCTTTCATGCATGTGAGAGGTAGGATATTTTTCGAGGAATAGGAGGCCTGAGTTTTCCTCTTCCACAAACTCACTGTGAGCTGATTGACTTTCACATTAGTTTTTCTCCATTTGTTGCTCACTACCTGTAGCAGTAGCATATGTGTATCGCACTGTGCAGAACATCATTCTAACCACAACTTTGTTCTTCAGGTACATTTGGCACACATCACACTCTGTACAGAGGAAGTTTCAACAGCAGTGAGGTGGTGCTAATCTGTAATTCACTGGACTCATACAGTAAAGCTTACTGGTTCAGAGTTCCACTGCTAAGCCCAAATGCTATCCTTGTGACCTCAGCTGAAAAAAACATGACTGGTTTGATTTCCAGGGAGATAGATAGAGATTCTCATCTGTCTATGATGGAATTAATTTTCCTCTGAGAATCTCACCAGTGAAGTTTGGAGACTGTGGAAGGTACACCTGTTATACTGAAAAAAATATTCTGGTGGCCACGGTAACTCTGGTAACTATTCAGGGTAAGTTTGCAGTACAAGTTTAGTATAAGCTTAGACAATTTAAAGAACTGATCAAATTGGGATGGCAGGTATATTATTCTGTTCAGATGGTATGATAAAAAAACACAGGGCCAAGTTATATTTAGGAAATATTGGGTAGCATTGCTGTGGAATAGAGCTTGTTTTCTTGCAGACCTAGATTTAGCTAGTTTTATTACAGTGCATTGTAACTTGACTTTTTTTTTTTTACATTGAAAACATATTTAACATTATACCAGTGTACTTGAACATGTTGCTTCTTAAATGAACAGTTTTCACAATATTTTGTGTCAGACAACAGACGACAAGTAGGCTAATCCAGTGTACACATGCCCATCTTATTTTCCTGGTGTTGAGTCAAAGATAATGAATAAATACCTTTTATCATGGAATAAATATATAAAAAACAATCAGGAGCTACCATTGTGTGAGTTATTATTTGTAAACATGTAATACATGTAATAGACTACAGCCATCAGCAAACAGGAAGCAACAGAAATCTTTCTGATCCAAAGTCATAGAGGTAGTGCATTTTACAGGCACTTCATTACTAACAAGAATGGCACTCAGAGAGATGCTATACTCGCATGGGGCTAAAACTGTGATCTTGCACTGTGAACTCGGGCATTGACCAATTGGGGAAAAAATTCAAGATTCAGGTCAATGCCAAAATGTCAACATTTCCACAAAGTTTCACAAACGGAGTAGAATTGTTTGAGTTATGATAGGGACATAAACACAGACAGACACACGCACAGACAGTAGCGAAAACAATACCTCTGGCTTGCGCTACACGCGCGACTGTAATAATGGATAATATCTGCATAAAAATGATAAATAAATAAATAATCCATGTACAAATGCTCTCTTTCAGTCTCAACAGTGCCCCCTGGTGGTCCATACAGGAATCAGTCAGTTGTGCTGAACTGTGAGATATCGCAGGTGATTGGCTCTGTGACTCTGGCCTGGCTGTGGATGAGGGGGGGCAGGGGGGAGCTCATAAAACAGGAAGTCCTGAGAGAGGGACACCCAAACAGGATGCTGAATCTCACCCTGTTGGGCCTCAGTGAAGACCAGCTGCACTGGGCCTGTGTGGTGTTCACAGAGAGCATGCTCAGAGCACAGGTCCCCCTGCACCTCACTCTGCCAACAACACCCATCACTGAACCCCAAGAGACAGGTAAAAACCCCCAACCACCTCTATGACCTGATTTAAGGCTTAAACAACAACTGAATTCAACCCACAATGGGAGGGAAGCAGAGTTCAATACAGAGTTCAACTGAGCATTAATACTTCTGTCACTCCTGTGGCCTAGTGATTGCATATATGACAGTCCACTTATACCATATTTGAAATGTGAAGTGGTGTTGCTCTTTGTGATAGCTTGAATCTGAGAACAGACTACATCAGACACACTAACCATATGTGTTCCCTCTCACACAGGGTGGAGCACTGAGACAGTGGTCAGGGTGGTGATTGTAGTGGTGGCCACCCTGGGGATGCTGAAAGTACTGCTGTGGTACTACAGGAGAAGGCCACAAACCAAGGACACTAGCACTGGGACACAACAGCCAAGTACTCAACATCTTTCAGTTTTGAATGAAGACAGGGGACCGTGGTACTGAAACCAACGGTTCAAAGCATCTTATCACTAGAGACAGTCTCAGCCCTTTTAATTCTTAAGTTCATATAAATATATACATGTATGATTTAGGCAGAAAGAGGACTCGCATAAATGAACAGATTGTGGTTCTGTGTGGGCTAAATCATATAAATATATTAGGATGTTATGTTAGACACGTCAGAATATGAAAAGGTAAATGAATCAGTAATCATCCAATAAAGAAAAAATGTAGAAATAAAATCAAATCCAGCCACACACAGCACTACACCACTCAAAGCCAGCAAGTATAAATTACAGTTTGTGATTTTGAATGTCACCGTTTCCAGGTTTGACCAAGAACAGCTGTGTGATAAAGACTGAACATTTCTCCACTTCCACTGTTGCAGGTGAACCTGAAACCCAAGAGTCAACCCAGCCTGTGGAGTGATTAGAGCAGCAAAGCCCTGGAGGACCAATGCAATGGAGAGCTTCCCTCCTATGGACAGCTCTCATTGATGCAGACAAATAAGTCTTTACACTGTGCTAAGGGATCTGGACACACTCAGCCCATTCAATTTAAACTCAAAGTTTCAGTGCAAAACACCTGTAAAGCAGACAGATTAAGTACGTCCAGGCTGCCAACACAATTCACTGAGCAGCAAAGGAAACTCACATTTCAGTATCAAATTTATTTTTTAAAACTTGAAAAAGTTGGAGATTAAAGATACTTATTTTTAATATTTTTAATACATTTTTCAGACATAAAGGGCAATTTTTTCAAAAGACATAAAGGGCAAATTGCAAAATGTATAATATTTTCATTTTAAAGAACCAGTATCAGTACTTGTCAAATGCTTAACAGACATAATGGCTGCATCCTATTACACCTGCCACTCTGGAAGACATTGTTTTATTTTAGATTCATGTTTCATTTTAGAATCATTTAGTTTTTGCATTCTTTCTCTGATTGTTGTTTAATGTTTGGTATATGTATAATACCTGCTTGTTTTTACCTGTTTATTCTTGAGGCTTTTGTGAGTTTATTTTCTCTAAGTAGGAAATAGCTGGGCATACACTCTACAAAAAGTACTGTCAAAATAAAACAGGTTTTCATGATTTTCTCTTTGTTTTTCTGTTCCTTTACATGACAAGGACAATTAGCACCGCCCCTTTGCCCTGATAATTCAATCATGTCCACTTCAGTCAGTTGCACTTTTCTGTGAGAAGTGCACTGCAAATGGCAATATCCCAACATTAATAACATATCAAAGCAACCCATCCTGCTTGGGTGAAAACTTCACAATGACATTCCTCAGTTCACAATTACTCAGCAACTAAACACAGTAATATACCCCCTTCTATTTGAGATGTGAGGAGGGATGTCAAAATAACGTTTGATAGGGATCCTGAGTTCTCTGCTGACTGACACTAACAGTGTGACTGAACAATAACATGCTCGAGGAGCCCCAACAACTCCCAAAGGACTAAGATTACTGCTGAACTTAGGAAACAGACTTAATACAAATACATTTGAACCCAATAGTGATGAGTGACGGGACGCTGCTGCAATCAACATGAGACATCATGATCAAACAAATAAACAAAACAACTACAAAATAAACAGGAGACACTAAAGTATGCAGGGTACTGGTCTAAACACTGTGTGCATTGTTGTCCTTTAGTCATGGCCTAAGTGAAATGGCAAAGAAGCGATATGTTGTGTAAGTTTGTATGTATGTCTGGTGGCAGTGTGGTCCAGGCGTCTGTAGTTGATACTGAGTTGCTAAAAACACTTTTCCTTCCTGTAACTATGCAGCCTAACTGCAGACCTGCTTGAGCTGTTTGTAGATTTCTGCTTAACTAAGGTGCTGAGGGGACGGGGCCATTTAGAGTTTTATAAAGAAGACAAACATCTGCACTGTTTTACGGTGTTTTCCCAGCTCAGCAAGTTGTGCGTTCGTTGGACATAGCAGTGGTGATGGCTATTTGGCTTTCTGTCCAGGACCGTAAGGGCTTGTTTGTACACAGAAGCAATGGATTTCAATGTGGTCTTGCTTGCTTGTATCCAGTTTATCAAGCAGTATGTCAGATGATGGAGCATCATTGTGTTCATCTAAAGTTTTGACTGAGGCTTCAGTGTTCTGTTGGATATGTTGTTCTATAACCTGAAGTAAACATGTTAAATGCAAGTTCTTTGTGCTTCAAGAGACACAAATATCACAGTACTGAGCACAGCCAAGAACAGAGCCATAGTTAGCTTTTGCAAACTATTGCAGAACACAGCTTGGACAGAATAGTTTGTAGTTCCTCTTTGTTCAGCCATTTCCTGTGAAGTATAACTTATAAAAAGGCTCGATATCAGAATCAAATGCTGAGCAGGGCATAAGCCATGGGGATGGTACTGTGGTGGACCCTGGTGTGGATATCAGGATTCTGTGCCAGACTTTCATCTGAGGGTGAGTCCCTCTTTCTGCCTTAATCATACATTTATATATTTATATAAATCTTAAAATCTTAACATTTAAGCAAATTAATTATGGCAGAACAATATTGTATTGCAGATATTATTACTTTATTTAACTACTGGAGACTAAAATATGTGGTAACACATGGGAAAGAAACCCAAAAAATAGTATTAAAAAGTATTAAAAAGTAACCCATTTACATAAAAAAATAAACATATGAATTAAGGAGTGTTACATAGATTGCAACTATTATAATTAATTATCAAGAGGCAAAAGTTGAATATTTTCATATTGCATTTAACAATGACATGGTTTTATATGCCAATGCCAGGCGGTTACTCAGACGTTTTAAATATTAAATTATATTATTAAATTATGAATGAAATGATTAAAATTGTTATTAAAGCAATCAGTCGGCTGTACATGCAGTGATATATGTAAATTTGCAAAGTTTTTTTGTACAGTAACTTTATTGTCAAGACGGATTTACCATTAGTCCATACACTACCCACAATGGTGAATGTCTTTGAATGGCAAAATTAATAAAACAAAAATATTAACAGAAGCTTCATTTATGTTCATTTATGATTAAGAGTACTGCAGTGCAAACAGTTCTAATCTCAAGCTATTCATGTTTGCCAGCATTCCCCTACAGGAAGTTTCATCCAAAAAAGCTGGTACAAGCGACACGTTTCCATCCCAGTATAAAATAGCTTAGCTATTCATTTGAGCTGTGGGAATTACATTTTTATCTGTTTATAGATCTGTACCAGACTCCAGACTAACTTGAGTTTAATCATCTGGGTTTACATTTAATGAACTCACTGCTATTATCCCATCAATTAAAATGCAATAGCATCATGCCTTGTGTTCAATTGGATCGTTGCATTTTGTATATTTCTCTTTCTGCAGTGTTGGTGCAGTACAAATACATCCTTTCTGGGCAGAGAGAGAGCATCTCTCTACAAGCCCCTGCTGACACCAATGGGACAGAATTCATCTGGGAGTGGACATCACATGATGGAAGCTACATAAACACTCGGATAATAACTATACAGTCCAATGGAAAACATGTCTTTAATTTGAGGGAGGTGTCCTTTCTACGAGAAATGAAGTACGACATTTCTCTGCAGCCAGATTTTAAAAATGCAGGAGTTTTTACTTTTATTCAAACTAAACCAGAGAAAGTAAACTTGGCCCAGGTTGAAGTGTTCACTGTAAAAGGTAAATTTACTCTTTTATGTAGTTTGTAAATAATGTCACTGTACATAAGAATGTATCTTTCGGTAAGTGAGAATAATACAAAGTGGTGGCTCATGTTTCCCTTGTTTTGATACCGCAGCTAACACTGTCTATGAATAAATCACACATCTAAATCAGATTGTAGTGCATTTTTCATGGACTGAAATCTCACTAATGTGATGATACAGCCTAATCGTTCTCTCAGTTAACTGGATAACTTTATGATCCTATGTTTTCTCTCCAGAATTGACTGTTATAATTAAGAAAGCTCAAACGCTGAAATGTTTGTGATCTTGTCCTCAAATAAAAATAATCGCAAAGGCAAATGAATGTAAGGCATATTTTGGTGTGTGGAGCATTCTTTTCTCCTCTGTAGAATTCCCAACACCTGGAGGAATTTATATGGCTTTAAAGTTGATGACTGGTGTTGAGATGTAGCTACACAATGATATGACAAAAATATCTACAAGCTTCTCTAAATCAATTGCTCTTTGCTCCTACAGTGCAACCACTTCACTCGGCCAGAGTCGATGAAGGATCTGATGTGACCATGAGCTGTGAGGTATCCCGCCTTCCAGATTCAGCTACACTGGACTGGGAAAGGGACAGAGAACCCACTGCTAACACAACGCTGATCATTAACCAAACTGCCCACATCACCATCCACAGTACTGACCTTCACAGTGCTGGAAATTATAGCTGTACACTCCAATGGAACGGAGCACTTATTTTCAGCGTTCCCAAAACACTTGAAGTCTACGTGGGTATGTTACTGTATGGTTTTCCCTGGAGCATTTATGAAAGCATCCTTAGCCTTAAAGGGATAGTTTGGAATTTTGGACATAATGTCTCAATTACGACTTACCCATGATGTAGTTGATTGATGGAAACCATTTTCAGATAATTCCACGCTGTCCCTTCTTTTGGACATACACACGTTGCTAGTGCTAGCACAACTCTATGGTAACCGGTAGCATCCAATACCAAACGCACTTAAACACTCCACAGTGCACCCAAAGCAAATAAAATACAACGACAGTCTATCTGGGTTATTTTGAGTGTTTATACCATCATTTTTGAAGTCAAACTATCGTTGAAGTACGGCGGCGGAGCGATACTGTACGTTACCTACGAATGTAGTGCCGGCACTGGTCGACTACAACAACAAAGAAGAGCAACAAGTTGCAATGGCCACGTTCGCTCTGCCGCCGTACTTCCACAGAGAATATAGATCAGCACAAAGTAAAGGATTCAAAAATGTCATATCCCATTCCCTTTAGTGCGTGTTTAGTGCGATCAAGGAATAGGCTAAATGGATCAATAGTATGATCAATATTATTCGGACTAACCATTAGCTTATGCGTTCCCGGTAATTCCCAACAGGGCTGGTATTTTACTAAATATATGCAGTTAAATTTCTTTAAAAGGACATACAACAGCTGAGAATAAGCTATCAATGGCTTCAGTCTCATCTTAGAAAACGCCAAATTAGCCTGCTTCTTTAACAAATTTCGTTTGATTATGCAATGAAAGTGTCAAACATCAATTCTACGAGGCTGTTCTCATGGTGTTCTCTCTCTCGAAGTTCAAGCTTCATCCGAAGTTCATTAAGCTACCTGCATAGTAATATTGATTAATAACATAAATATAGTTATTTTGCCTTAATGATGACACTAAATACAATAAAGCTGTCTGGTTGGCAACCCATAGTTCACACATATTTCCCCTTGTTTTATAATGTCCTGTTTATGGAAATGTGACCAACCTGTTTTACTGGTAGCGTAATGCTTTAAAACAATCCACTTTCCCAGGAAGACCATGAAACGTGCAATTTACAGCAGGGGAAATAGAGAACATGCAGCGCACATGCAGAGAATGGCATTAAAATTCATTGTGAATTAATTGTGTAACGTGCTGCAAATTTGTTTTCATTTCTAATTAGACGCTTAGTTCTCTTTAAAATCGTTTTGTTCAGTTATGGAATAACAAGTGAAATCAGCTGGGTTTTAATAAGCTGAGAGTATGGAAACCTGGTCACTGTAATTAAAATAATATGAAGGACGAAGAATAGCTAAGGTTCAAATTCAGTTAACATGGTGATATTTATCTCCGTTGTTTAACCGTAGGCTATGGAAAACACCTTATGCACAGCGAATCCGCTGTAGCTTAGGCTATTTGAAAAACAATAAATGCAATATTCACTGGACAAGGTTTTGAACTTTTTTCAGTCAAAACCATTCTATTTACTTACAGGCTGTAGGCCTAGAGAGCTGTATTGTAATGACATCTGGAGCGCAAATTGCAGTGCGCGAGGTTTCCATTGAATGACAATTCACGCATTAGGTGTAAATGACAATTTGCGCATTAGGCTTGATATTGGTGTTATCAGTAAATGGAAAGCCATTTTTAATGGACAGCCATTGTCCCGTAACAGAAGATTGTCCCCCCAGAAGATTACAGGAATTATTGGCAAATATAGGCTAAGTCATAGATTGATCCAGGATAATTGTGAATAGTCTATAGCCTACATGTAACCTTACACGTACCATCGCACATCGCTTGGATGTTGATGGAGTGGGCTGAAAGCAATTTAATTCGGCATTCCCCTTCGCTGAGGGACAGGTAGCTATGTGGTCTTTGACCTATGGACCCTTTTATTATTATGCATTTTGTTATATAGCCTACACAATAATAATATTTCACATTGTAATCTTGATATTTTAGTCATGCTTGTGCGCGCCCCTGTGTGTAACAGACAGGAGGGTGTACACGCGTTGTGCACACGCCTATGTAGACGCACTTATATGCGCCTTAAAATAACATGTAAACAACTGCGACATGACTTTAGACCAGGTTTGTGGTGGTTTTAGCGCAAGCGCTTTCTGCTGGCTCAAGATAGCAATACGCCAAAAGGCTGTAGGGCCAATCCCCATCTTAAGACCAACACGCCCAGTTCACTTGTAATGGGCGCAAGAATACATGGTATTTAAACGACGTGAACGCATGGCGTTATAATGAACCATGCGCAGGGCGTAAGATAGCAAAGACACTTGCGTTTGGGTTAGCGCCGCTTAGCGCCGGGTGTAAGATAGGGCCCCACGTGTTCCGGAAGAGAAATACGGAAGTTTTCACCCTCCTAATTTGGCAGTGAGAGACCACGTATGAACACAGCTGTAAATACTAACTGGATATTCTAAATTAGGGTGGGAATTGGATACACTCCGCCCCACGTTGGGTGACAAAAAAATAAGAAAACAGCCTCGCTATTGAAATCACAACATTTGTGTTTGTTTAAAAAAAAGACATATTAAGTATTTTAACATGTTTATGTTGAAAGCACTACAAACAGTGCATGCATGTTTCCATCTGAGACAAATGTACTGCATAACAATAGAACAGAGAAACAGAGTAAACAAGGGACAAAATGTAAACGCAAAGTAGAGGCTACCATACCATAGGTGTGTATGACTCACCCATTAAGCCAATGAGCGTCGCGAACAAAGTTCGCAAAGGCAAATTCTGTCGGAGAACCTCTCGCTGTTGGCGACCATGGTCGGCTAGCAATCATGCGTCACATACTCAACCAATCACATGCACACACCTCTAATGGAGCGCCCTTTTTAAACCAATCACATGCACACACCTCTAATGGAGCGCCCTTTTTAAACCAATCACATGCACACACCTCTAATGGAGCGCCCTTTTTAAACCAATCACATGCACACACCTCTAATGGAGCGCCCTTTTTAAGCCAATCACATGCACACACCTCTAATGGAGCGCCATTTTTAAGCCAATCACATGCACACACCTCTAATGGAGCGCCCTTTTTAAGCCAATAAGTAGTTCTCTCTGTGCTTGAATGCTGATGCGCTGCTCTTTGTTGCTTGTGGCTTGTGTTAAAAGAAATTTGCTGTCACCCTCCACCACCCCAGCTTCCACCTGTTGTTTAGATCTGCTTTAGTATGGGGGGTTTCTGGTCATCTCTTGTTTAGCGGGGAGAGATGCCCATGATCCGGAGCAGTACTAAAGCAGATCCACTCACCGCCAAATTAAAATAATTATGCAGCACATTCAGTCATTAAACATGTAATTTAAATCCGTGAGTTGTCCTGACAGAAATAACATACCAGCATGCCATGCATAAAAACAGACCTGCCGGGCTGCCTATAACTACAGCTTTCATGCATGTGAGAGGTAGGATATTTTTCGAGGAATAGGAGGCCTGAGTTTTCCTCTTCCACAAACTCACTGTGAGCTGATTGACTTTCACATTAGTTTTTCTCCATTTGTTGCTCACTACCTGTAGCAGTAGCATATGTGTATCGCACTGTGCAGAACATCATTCTAACCACAACTTTGTTCTTCAGGTACATTTGGCATACATCACACTCTGTACAGAGGAAGTTTCAACAGCAGTGAGGTGGTGCTAATCTGTAATTCACTGGACTCATACAGTAAAGCTTACTGGTTCAGAGTTCCACTGCTAAGCCCAAATGCTATCCTTGTGACCTCAGCTGAAAAAAACAAGACTGGTTTGATTTCCAGGGAGATAGATAGAGAGAGATTCTCATCTGTCTATGATGGAATTAATTTTCCTCTGAGAATCTCACCAGTGAAGTTTGGAGACTGTGGAAGGTACACCTGTTATACTGAAAAAAATATTCTGGTGGCCACGGTAACTCTGGTAACTATTCAGGGTAAGTTTGCAGTACAAGTTTAGTATAAGCTTAGACAATTTAAAGAACTGATCAAATTGGGATGGCAGGTATATTATTCTGTTCAGATGGTATGATAAAAAAACACAGGGCCAAGTTATATTTAGGAAATATTGGGTAGCATTGCTGTGGAATAGAGCTTGTTTTCTTGCAGACCTAGATTTAGCTAGTTTTATTACAGTGCATTGTAACTTGACTTTTTTTTTTTTACATTGAAAACATATTTAACATTATACCAGTGTACTTGAACATGTTGCTTCTTAAATGAACAGTTTTCACAATATTTTGTGTCAGACAACAGACGACAAGTAGGCTAATCCAGTGTACACATGCCCATCTTATTTTCCTGGTGTTGAGTCAAAGATAATGAATAAATACCTTTTATCATGGAATAAATATATAAAAAACAATCAGGAGCTACCATTGTGTGAGTTATTATTTGTAAACATGTAATACATGTAATAGACTACAGCCATCAGCAAACAGGAAGCAACAGAAATCTTTCTGATCCAAAGTCATAGAGGTAGTGCATTTTACAGGCGCTTCATTACTAACAAGAATGGCACTCAGAGAGATGCTACATCCACGCATGGGGCTAAAACTGTGATCTTGCACTGTGAACTCGGGCATTGACCAATTGGGGAAAAAATTCAAGATTCAGGTCAATGCCAAAATGTCAACATTTCCACAAAGTTTCACAAACGGAGTAGAATTGTTTGAGTTATGATAGGGACATAAACACAGACAGACACACGCACAGACAGTAGCGAAAACAATACCTCTGGCTTGCGCTACACGCGCGACTGTAATAATGGATAATATCTGCATAAAAATGATAAATAAATAAATAATCCATGTACAAATGCTCTCTTTCAGTCTCAACAGTGCCCCCTGGTGGTCCATACAGGAATCAGTCAGTTGTGCTGAACTGTGAGATATCGCAGGTGATTGGCTCTGTGACTCTGGCCTGGCTGTGGATGAGGGGGGGCAGGGGGGAGCTCATAAAACAGGAAGTCCTGAGAGAGGGACACCCAAACAGGATGCTGAATCTCACCCTGTTGGGCCTCAGTGAAGACCAGCTGCACTGGGCCTGTGTGGTGTTCACAGAGAGCATGCTCAGAGCACAGGTCCCCCTGCACCTCACTCTGCCAACAACTCCCGTCACTGAACCCCAAGAGAAAACGAAAGGTAAAAACCTCCAACCACACCTGTACACCTCTACCTATGAGCTGATTTAAGGCTTAAAAAACAACTGAATTCAACCCACAATGGGAGGGAAGCAGAGTTCAATACAGAGTTTAACTGAGCATTAATACTTCTGTCACTCCTGTGGCCTAGTGATTGCATATATCACAGTCCACTTATACCATATTTGAAATGTAAAGTGGTGTTGCTCTTTGTGATAGCTTGAATCTGAGAACAGACTACATCAGACACACTAACCATATGTGTTCCCTCTCACACAGGGTGGAGCACTGAGACAGTGGTCAGGGTGGTGATTGTAGTGGTGGCCACCCTGGGGATGCTGAAAGTACTGCTGTGGTACTACAGGAGAAGGCCACAAACCGAGGACACTAGCACTGGGACACAACAGCCAAGTACTCAACATCTTTCAGTTTTGAATGAAGACAGGGGACCGTGGTACTGAAACCAACGGTTCAAAGCATCTTATCACTAGAGACAGTCTCGGCCCTTTTAATTCTTAAGTTTATATAAATATATAAATGTATGATTCAGGCAGAAAGAGGACTCGCATAAATGAACAGATTGTGGTTCTGTGTGGGCTAAATCGTATAAATATATTAGGATGTTATGTTAGACACATCAGAATATGAAAAGGTAAATGAATCAGTAATCATCCAATAAAGAAAAAATGTAGAAAAAAAATCAAATCCAGCCACATACAGCACTAGACCACTCAAGGCCAGCAAGTATAAATTACAGTTTGTGATTTTTAAATTCACCGTTTCCAGGTTTGACCAAGAACGGCTGTGTGATAAAGACTGAACATTTCTCCACTTCCACTGTTGCAGGTGAACCTGAAACCCAGTCAACCCAGCCTGTGGAGTGATTAGAGCAGCAAAGCCCTGGAGGACCAATGCAATGGAGAGCTTCCCCCCTATGGACAGCTCTCATTGATGCAGGCAAATAAGTCTTTACACTGTGCTAAGGGATCTGGACACACTCAGCCCATTCAATTTAAACTCAAAGTTTCAGTGCAAAACACCTGTAAAGCAGACAGATGAAATGCTTCTAATCTTTCATGATAAGTCATGAAAGTAAAATTCGTCTTGACTGCCAACACAATTCAATGAGCAATGAAGGAACTCACACTTCAGTATTGAAATAAAAGATTAAAGATACTTATATTAATTTTAATGTATTATTTTTTATTTTATTAAGACACAAAGGGAAAGTGCACAATGTAAAATATTTTCATTTTAAAGAACCAGGATCAGTGCTTGTCAAATGTATAACAGACATATTGGCTTTATATTATTACATCTGCAGCTCCTGAAGATTGGCAGAAAAAACTGGTTGTTTTATTTTAGATTCATGGTTTAAAGTCATGTATTTTTTGTATTATTTCTCTGACTGTTTAACTGTTTTTTTAATGTTTGGTATATGTGTAATACCTGCTGGCTTTTCAGTTTATTCTTGATGCTTTTGTGAGTTTATTTTATCTTAGTTGGATATAGTTGGGCATACCCTCTACAAAAAGCACTATCAAAATAAAACAGGTTTTCATGACTTTCTATTTGTTTTTCTGTTCCTTTACATGACAAGGACAATTAGCACCGCCCCTTTGCCCTGATAATTCCATCATGTCCATTTCAGTCAGTTACACTTTTCTTTGAGAAGTGCACTGCAAATGGCAATATCCTAACATTAATAACATATCAAAGCAAACCATCCTGCTTCGTTGAAAACTTCACAATGACTTTACTCAGTTCACAATCACTCGCCAACAAAACACAGTAATATACCGCCTTCTATTTGAGATGCGTGAGGGATGTTAAAATAATGTTTGATAGGGATCCTGAGCTCTCCGCTGATTAAGAGTAACAGTGTGAAAAAAAAACAATAACATGCTCGAGGAGCCACAACAACTCCCAAAGGACCAAGATTAAAACTGCTCAACTTAGGAAACAGACTTAATAAAAGTACACTCGTTTGGGAACATTTGAACCCAATAGTGAACACTGACGGGACGCCGCTGCAATCAACATGAAACATCATGATCAAACAAATAAACAAAACAACTACAAAATAAACAGGAAACACTAAAGTATGCAGAGTAATGGTCTTTTTACTTCTGATCGTACAAACATGACGTGTGGAGTCCCTCAAGAGTCCATTCTGGGACCACTCCTATTCAACATATACGCTCCCATTAGGCAAAATTCTCCAAAATAACAACATTGCCCATCATACCTATGCCAATGACACACAAATGTACGTAGCCCTTTCCCAAGATGACTTTCCACCAGTAGACTCCCTACTGGACTACACTGAACAAATCAATAACTGGATGTGTTAGAATTTCTTACAACTAAATAAAGACAAAACTGAGACTATTGTTTTTGGGGCTAAGGAAAAGAGGCTAGGGGTTAGCACTCACGTACAATCTCGCTCCCTAATATGTAAAAACCAAGTAAAGCTCTGTGTCATTCTTGACTCATATTTAAGCTTCAACTCCCGCATCAAGTTAATAACTAAAGCAGAGCCTACTATCATCTCAAAAATATAGCCAGAGTTAAGGTTTACATGTCCAAGCACGATCTTGCGAAACTGATCCATGCTTTTATATCCAGCAGACGACTGCAACGGCCTTTTTTCGGGGCTCTCCAAACAGGCAATTAGACAGCTTCAACTTATTCAAAATTCTGCTGCTCGAGTCCTGACTAATACCAGGAAGGCGGATCACATTACTCCCATTCTTAAATCACTACACTGGCTGCCTGTATCTTACAGAATAGACTTTCAAATCCTGCTCCTTGTTTACAAATCACTACATGGTTTGGGACCAAAATACATCTCCGACATGTTAGTACCTTATGAACCCACAAGATCGCTAAGGTCATCCAAGGGTGGCCTTTAAATTGTTCCAAGAGTTAGGACTAAATGTGGCGAGGCAGCATTTGCCCACGATGCAACCAAAAATGGGAACAAGCTACCAGATGATCTTAGATCGGCCCCATCCCGAGCGGTTTTTAGAGTAGGCTCACAACCTTTCTGTTCTGTTTGGCCTTTTGAAGCGCTGCAATGCAATTTTATCTGCACTTTTTATTCTTCTTTTATTATTATTTTTTTTAATAGATGTTAAAATCCTTTCTTTTATCTTTTTTAAAAAAACATATTTTAAACTGCTTCTTTAGTTGGCTCTTCATCTTTTCTGGAACTTGCAGAGGGTGCAAGAAGGGACACGTTTCCAGAAGTTTTACTACTTTTTAATGATAGTTATACAGTTTGAATTGTACTGTCAAATCAATCTTTCTTTTTTTTCATTATTCTGTGAAACACTTTGAATTGCATTCAGTTGTATGAATATGTGCGATACAAATAAACTTGACTTGACTAGTACACTGTGTGTGCATTGTTAGTTGCCCTTTAGCCATGACCTTAGTGAATTGGCAAAGCAATATGTTGTGCAAGTTTGTACATGGTGGCAGTTTGGTTGAAACTGAAAAGTGTTGCTAAAAACACTTGTCCTTCCTGTAACTATGCAACCTAACTGTGGATCTGCTTTAGTAGATTTCTGTTTAACAAAGGTGCTGAGGGGGTTGTGCCATTTAGAGTTTTATATGACGTCACGTGGCGCTGTAATGGCGACATGTAGTCCAGCTGTCTCTCGTGTTCGTGTTTGTTAATTTGAATGTATGTTGTTGTGTCGGGCTTTTGTCTTTTTCATGCGCTGTGTGTCTATTGTGGGACTGGGAAGTGGGCTGGAGATTTGTCAGGGCACTCCTGCTGCTTGTTTTTATAATATTGACAAATTGTATTTTCTGGATAATTTTGTTTGTGGTCATCACCATGGAGACGCATTCACAACATATGCTGGGGAATGCCCGTTGAATCTGCAGCCACAAAGTTTACCATCGTTCTTCACCGGAGTTGAAGATGTCGGGACTCGGCACTGATCTAGTACTGCAGGCAATCTTCAAAAGGCCACCAGGGAAGAGAAAGGAGAAGATAATGTGGGGGAGGAGTGAGGCGATGACTGGGAAGGCTG
Source organism: Synaphobranchus kaupii (assembly GCA_029718625.1). Taxonomy (NCBI): domain Eukaryota; kingdom Metazoa; phylum Chordata; class Actinopteri; order Anguilliformes; family Synaphobranchidae; genus Synaphobranchus; species Synaphobranchus kaupii. Next base: position 839,521 of record JAINUF010000028.1, read on the forward strand.
ACGCAGTTCGGTGCCGCAACACTGCGTGTGCGGAGGAAAGTCGTGGAGGCGGAGTTTGTGCATTGGACTGCTTAATAATGACACTGGACATCTCAGGACAGCGGGGGTATTTTTAATCATGGATGTATTCCACTTTAATTCACTTAATTAGTTTGGTGAATGCAATGATTATATTGAATGTCTTTGTTTGATATGTTTGTGTGTTGTGGGTCTGCCCCAATGTCTTTTTTGTTGTTGCTGGGGCTATAACTGAAGTTCCCTAGCGGGAAAGTAAAAGTTATTCTATTCTAAAGAAGACAAACATCTGCACTGTTTTATGGTGTTTTCCCAGCTCAGCAGGTTTTGCCTTCATAGGACATAGTGGCGATGATGGCTATTTGGCTTTCTTTCCAGGACCTGAAGGGCTTGTTTGTACACAGAAGCAATGTTTGTACACAGAAGCAAGATTGCAATGTGGTTTTGCTTGCTTGTACCCAGTTTATCAAGCAGTATGTCAGATGATGGAGAATCATTGTTTTCATCTAAAGTTTTGACTGAGGCTTTAGTGGTCTGTTTGATATGTTGTTCTATAACACGAAGTAAACATGTTAAATGCAAGTTTGTTGTGCTTCAAGAGACACATATATCACAGTACTGAGCACAGCCGAACAGGGCCATAGTTAGCTTGTGCAAACTGTTACAGAATACAGCTTCACCAAAGTAGGTGGTGCTTCCTCTTTGTGTAGCCATTTCCTGTGAAGTATAACTTGTAAAAAGGCTCAATATCAGTATCAAGTGCTGAGTAGGGCATAAGCTATGGGGATGGTACTGTGGTGGACCCTGGTGTGGATATCAGGATTCTGTGCCAGACTTTCATCTGAGGGTGAGTCCCTCTTTCTGCCTTAATCATACATTTATATATTTATATAAATCTTACAAAAGATTTAAGCAAATGATTGATGGCAGAACAATATTGTAATGGAGAAATTATTACTTTATTTAACTATTGAAGACTAAAATATGTGGTAACACATGGGAAAGAAACCCAAAAAATATTAAAATGTAACCCATTTACATTTTTAAAAAAATCACACCCAGGTGGTGAAGTAAGCAGTGCAGGTTTTGAGCAATCATATAAAAAAATGCAATAGAAAATGTGTGTGTTGTTTACATGTACAAAAACAATGGCCTCTGGTTTGGTGATATTTTTACATTATGCTTATTAATTACTATACTTACAGACATTGCATTTAACAAACATGTAAAAGAGAGAATGATATAAAAGGACAGACATTGGTATTTCAGAAGAAACAGGAAATATGACAGTAGCCTACTCTGATAACAAACAGGAAAGATTACAGTTATTACTTGAACAATATCAATGGAATTCCAAACTCAACAAGAGGGTGCATGGATTGTTGGGCCGTTCCATAACTGACTGGGTCCAGCAGAACACTGGTGGTAGATTTTGTATTGATTTTGCTTCGGGGGGTTGCTACGGCGATAGGGATGGGATCCGTGTACACGAAAATTAATCACTATCCGTTTAGGACGGATTAACCGAAATCTTAAAATAATTTTTAAAATATTTTTTTAATCATATTAATTATTTAAATGTTGGGTATAATTGTTCCTCGTACAATATTATGTAGCCTATATATCTAAAGCATTTAAATATATCTAGATCGGAAATCACGTCAACATAAGTAACGTTGATGGAAAAAATGTGGGAGTGAGTCAGTGAATTTGAGTGAAAGCATCAAAATGAGCGGCGGAAAAGCTAAAGCCTGGAATTATTTTACTAAACAAGTCGACGGCAACTAGGCCTACACTCTGGTGTCGTTTTAAGTGTGAAAGGGGGGAGTACCAGCTCAATGAACAATCATCTGCGATTAAAACACGCGAACGTAGATTTTGAACAACATGCCGCGGTGGGTAATGCTAGCACCCAACCCCGAATAGGCTCCGTCTTCTACAAGTGCACTCCACAGAGAGCTGCGAAAATCACCCAGCCGATCGCGGATATGATTGTGAAAGACACAAGACCGTTAAGCGAAGTGGATGCGCCAGGCTTTCGGTCTCTGATGGAGTATGTTGAGCCATCTTACTCAGTCCCAAGCCGGTGGACAATAACAAAAACACTCCGTGATTGGACTGTTTTATTTGAATTTCATGACACTAGTTTATTTTATGAAAACATTTTGAAACAGTAAAGTATATTCTATTATATTCTAACCTATATTTACCTCCTAACGTTAATCTTTCATAACTGCTTGCTTACTTACTAGCAGCTACCCGAGTTTCCGACCAGTATCTTTGGCCTCTATAGCTATGACGTCATCGCTGAAGCTATGACGTCATGTTACGGTTAACCGCGGATACACGCCAACATTCTAAGTGTAAACGTGTACAAAAAAAGCCAAAACCCCCATCCCTATACGGCGACTCACCTTGCTAGCAGGTGGAACGTTCAAAACTCCACTCCAGCGGCAGTTGGTAATTTCAATTTCACTTGTGACAACGACAACAGTTTAAAAAAACAAAAAAACATTGTTACTTAAGGAGTGTGACATAGATTGTAATGAATTAACAAGAGGCAAAAGTTTCATATTGCATTTAACAATGACATGGTTTTATATGCCAATGCCAGGCAGTTACTCAGACGTTTTAAATATTAAATTATATTATTAGATTATGAATGATGTGATTAAAATAGTTAATAAAGCAATTAGTTGCTGTACATGCAGTGATATATGTAAATTCACAAAGTTGTTTTGTACAGTAACTTTATAGTCAAGAAGGACTTACCATTAGTCCATACACTACCCACAATGGTGTATGTGTTTGAATGGCTAAATTCATCAAACAAAAATATTAACAGAAGCTAATAGTGTGCATTTCTGATTAAGAGTACTGCAAACAGTTCTAATCTCAAGCTATTCATGTTTGCCACATTCCTCTACAGGAAGTTTCATCCAAAAGAGAAAATTTACTGCAAACCCACATTGAGTACAGAAACTAATCATGCAGATCTTGCGTATAAAAGCATGACTACAGCTGGTACAAGCAACACTTGTACATCCCAGTATAAAATAGCTTAGATATGCATTAGAGCTGTGGGGATTACATTTTTATCTGTTTATAAATCTGCACCAGCCTCCAGACTGACTTGGGTTTAACCATCTGGGTTTACATTTAATGAACTAACTGATATTTTCCAATTCAAATTCAATAACATCATGCCTTGTGTTCAATTGGATCGTTGCATTTAGTACATTTTTTTTTTCTGCAGTGTTGGTGCAGTATAAATACATCCTTTCTGGCCAGAGCAAGAGCATCTCTCTACAAGCCCCTGCTGACACCAATGGGACACAATTCATCTGGGAGTGGACATCACATGATGGAAGCTACATAAACACTCGGATAATAACCATACAGTCCAATGGAAAATATGCCTGGAATTTGAGGAAGACGTCTATTTCAAAAGAAAGGAAGTATGAACTTTCTCTGCGGCCAGATTTAAAAAATGCAGGAGTTTTCACTTTAATTCAAACTGAACCAGAGAAAGTAAACTTGGCCCAGGTTGAAGTGTTTGCTGTAAAAGGTAAATTTACTCTTTTATTATTTGGAAATAATGTCACCTGAAGAACATATCTTTCTTTATACTATACAGTTTAGAAGAAAAAGACCATAATGAGATATATCTTGTATTTTACTTCCACGAAAGATGTAAAGCTGAAGAATAAGTAATTGTACCAGGAAGGTAAGTGAGAGTAACACAAAGTGGTGGCTCATGTTTCCCTTGTTTTGATAGCGCAGCTAACACTGTCTATGAATAAATCACACATCTAAATCACATTCTAGTGCATTTTCCTGGACTGAAATCTCACTAATGTGCTGATACACTAATCTCACTAATGTGCTGATACAGCCTAATCGTTCTCTCAGTTAACTGGATAACTTTATGATCCTCTTTTTGTGAATACCCCCCAGTTATCTTAACAGTACACTGCACAAAACAAAAATATGGAGAAAAATTTACATTACATTTATGTTTTCTCTCTAGAATTCACTGTTATAATTAAGAAAGCTCAAACGCTGAAATGTTTGTGATCTTGTCCTGAAATAAAAATAATCGCAAAGGCAAATGAATGTAAGGCATCTGTTGGTGTGTGGAGCATTCTTTTCTCCTCTGTAGAATTCCCAACACCTGGAGGAATGTATATGGCTTTAAAGTTGATGACTGGTGTTGAGATGTAGCTACACAATGATATGACATAAAGGTCTACAAGCTTCTCTAAATCAATTACTCTTTGCTCCTACAGTGCAACCACTTCGCTCGGCCAGAGTCGATGAAGGACCTGATTTGACCATGAGCTGCGAGGTATCCCGCCTTCCAGATTCAGCTACACTGGACTGGGAAAGGGACAGAGAACCCACTGCTAACACAACACTGATCATTAACCAAACTGCCCATATCACCATCCACAGTACTGACCTTCACAGTGCAGGAAAGTATAGCTGTACACTCCGATGGAACGGAGCACTTATCTTCAGCGTTCCCAACACACTTAAAGTCTCCCGAGGTATGTGACTATGCATATGGTTTTTTTTCATGAGCAATAGGCTACTGTGACTGTGATGCACTTAATATATTAAGACTAAATATAAATCCAAGTTAATACTGCCCTAGTCACATTAAGACTCCAGTATAGTAGATGTTTACTTGCATATTAAGTAAGAATGCTGCAATGTGCTGCAAGGTCTGCAAACAAAACAAAAATGGACAAAACAAATTCCAATCAAAGGCCCTTCCTGATTACCTGGCTTCCTCATCATTCACCAGAACAGATATTTATTGGGTTAACTAGCTATTGAAGGGCTGCTGGGTGGTTCATTCGGTTACAGTACCACTCTGTGGTGCAGGGATGAGCCCTACAGCCTCAGATCTAATCCGGACTGTGCCAGAACTGGCAAGTGCGTCGCCCAGGGTATGAGAGGGAGCAATCGGGTAGGGGTCCGCAGTTGATCGCTTTCACAATCCCCAGTGTAGGGGAGGGGCAATCCCCAGTGTAGGGGAGGGGGCCAGTGGACCGCATGCACAGCAGTAAATACTAACTGGATATTCTAAATTAGGGTTGGAATTGGATACACTCCGCCCCACGTTGGGTGACAAAAAAATAAGAAAACAGCCTCGCTATTGAAATCACAACATGTGTGTTTGTTTAAAAAAAATGACATATTAAGTATTTTAATATGTTTATGTTGAAAGCACTACAAACAGTGCATGCATGTTTCCATCTGAGACAAATGTACTGCATAACAATAGAACAGAGAAACAGAGTAAACAAGGGACAAAATGTAAACGCAAAGTAGAGGCTACCATACCATAGGTATGTATGACTCACCCATTAATTAAGCCAATAACATACCAGCATGCCATGCATAAAAACGGACCTGCCGGGCTGCCTATAACTACAGCTTTCATGTCTGTGAGAGGTGGGATATTTTTCAAGGAATAGGAGGCCTGAGTTTTCCTCTTCCACAAACTCACTGTGAGCTGATTGACTTTCACATTGTTAGTTTTTTCTCCATTTGTTGCTCACTACCTGTAGCAGTAGCATATGTGTATAGCACTGTGCAGAACATCATTCTAACCACAACTTTATTCTTCAGGTACATTTCGCACACAACACACTCTGTACAGAGGAAGTTTCAACAGCAGTGAGGTGGTGCTAATCTGTAATTCACTGGACTCATACAGTAAAGCTTCTTGGTCCAGGGTTCCACTGCTAAGCCCAGATGCTATCCTTGTGACCTCAGCTGATAAAGACAAGACTGGTTTGATTTCCATGGAGATAGATAGAGAGAGATTCTCATCTGCGGTCTATGATGGAATTAATTTTCCTCTGAGAATCTTACCAGTGAAGTTTGGAGACTGTGGATGGTACACCTGTTATTCTGAAAACAGTCTGATGGCCTCGATAACTCTGGTAACTATTCAGGGTAAGTTTGCAGTACAAGTTTAGTAAAAGCTTAGACAATTTAAAGAACTGATCAAATTGGAATGACAGATATATTATTCTCTGCAGATTGTAAGATGAAAAAACACAGGGCCAAGTTACATAAAATGATTTAGGAAACATTGGTTAGCATTTTGTTGGACTAGAGCTTGTTATCTTGCGGGCCTAGATTTTGCTAGTTTTATTACAGGGATTTGAGTAACTTGGCATTTTTGGACATTGAAAGCGTTTTTTGTTGAGATAACAGTATAGTAGAAAATGTTGTTTATTGAGCAGTTTTCACAATATTCTGTGTCATGTAGCTGAATGAAACAGACAACAAGTAGGCTAATCCAATGTACACATGCACTTCTTATTTTCCCGGTGCTCAGTCAAAGATAATTAATACTTTATTTTATTATGAAATAATATAAAAAACAATTGGGTGCTAACAAAGTGTGTGTTATTTTACAACTGAATGTAATAGTCTACAGCTATGGGCAAACAGTAAGCAACAGAAATTTAGCTGATCCAAGGTCATGAGGCACACAGGCACTTCATTACTAATAATGGCTGATATCTGCATAAAAATTCTCCTCTCTCTCTCTCTCTCCCTCCCTCCCTCTTTCCCTCTCTCTCCCTCTCTCTCTCTCTCTCTCTCTCTCTCTCTCTCTCTCTCTCTCTCTCAGTTTCAGCAGTGCCCCCTGGTGGCCAGTCCAGGAATCAGCCAGTTGTGCTGAACTGTGAGATATCGCAGGTGATTGGCTCTGTGACTCTGGCCTGGCTGTGGATGAGGGGGGGCAGGGGGGAGCTCATAAAACAGGAAGTCCTGAGAGAGGGACAACCAAACAGGATGCTGAATCTCACCCTGTTGGGCCTCAGTGAAGAGCAGCTGCACTGGGCCTGTGTGGTGTTCACAGAGAGCATGCTCAGAGCACAGGTCCCCCTGCACCTCACTCTGCCAACAACACCCATCACTGAACCCCAAGAGAAAGAGACAGGTAAAAACCTCCAACCACACCTGTACACCTCTACCTATGAGCTGATTTAAGGCTTAAACAAACATCTGAATTCAACCCACAATGGGAGGGAAGCAGAGTTCAATACAGAGTTCAACTGAGCATTAATACTTCTGTCACTCCTGTGGCCTAGTGATTGCATATATGACAGTCCAATTATAGCATATTTTAAATGTTAAGTGGTGTTGCTCTTTGTGATATCTTTCAGTTTAGATGAGTAACATCTAAGTAACACTGTGACCTGACCCAGTCTTTCATTAACTTTTCAAACATTCCCAGCAAAACATGGGTTTTGTCAGAAACCGTTGGGAACTGTCTGTCTATTCCAATCTTATTCCCGTGTTATGTGAATAATTTTGCATTAAATTTAAAGCATTATGTTTTTCATATACCACGTTCAATTCTATACTTTTCTCTTTTCCCCAAATAAAATAATATTTTATATTATTATGCACAATAGCATATGCACAATAGCAATATTGAAAGAGTATGAGTCCGCCAAAGTCAAGTACCAACACAGCTCAAACACAAAACAGAAATGCTCAAATTAATATGATGTACGTACACCTTTCATTTTATTTAATAAAAAAGAAAAGTAACTGTTAATATAGCTAAATAAGGAAAGTAACTCATATATAATAGCCAAATAAGGAATGTAACTTTTAATATAGCTAAATAAGGAATGTAACTTTTAATATAGCTAAATACGGAAATTGTAAACATGAACTCAAAAGGTCTCTCTGTTCTGAGGTCCCTAGTTAAGTTTCCTTCTTTTGTGCCAATGCAGGTAATAGAATGCTGCTGGTGATCACTTTGGCCTGCTCTGCAGCTGTGCTTGTTGGATTATTTTCTCTGTTTGGGTGTCTGCTGGTCCGTCGTCTAAAAACGCCAACAGGTAAGAGCTCGCTTCCCTGTTCACCGTTCTCTCTGACAGAGCTTTCTAGCTTTCACAGAACATTCACACTGTTTTTAAAGTAGGTTTGTTTAATTTTTTCTTTTGCCATTTTATTTAATGGATTTTAATGTGGCTATTTAACCCTTTAATGGCCGCTCAACCGTTTGGTAGAGCACGTTTTGTGTCTTGATATCTTGTTGAAAAATATGTTGGACCATGTACCATGTACACCGATAGAGATGGTTCAATCAGGTGGAGTTCAGTCCAACATATTTTTCAACAAGATTTCAAGACTCAAAATGTGCTACCAAACGGTTGAGCGGCCATTAAAGGGTTAAGATAAGAGACGGTACTTATAAATATTTTGCCCTTGATTACATTTAAGGTTTAACCTTTTTTTCCCAAGTTTGTTCTCTGATCGTACTATCTCTATTTAGTTTTTCCCTAGTGAAGGAAGGATATGAAGAACAGGTTTTATCTAATTAGAGAGAAGTGTGTTACTTTGTTTTTGTGTGTGTAGCGATGCACAATAATATTGTGGTCATACCGGTATCAGCCAATAATAATAAAATATCGCCTGATATGATGATGCAACCTGCACCAGAGGGGGAACGCGTTTGATGTCAAGTCAAGTTCATTTGTATCGCACATATTCATACAACTGAATGCAATTCAAAGTGCTTCACAGAATAATGAAAAAAAAGATGAGATTGATTTGACAGAAAAGAAGAATAAAAAGTGCAGATAAAGGTTATGAGCCCACTCTTAAAAACTGAATCCAACAACAATCAGCTTTCTACCTGCTATCTGCTGTACACAGTACATACAATAAAAATACACAATACAAATACGAGACAAGCATACTATGTGCTCTTTAGCCCCTTAGCCTCTCTGTGGTCTTTTTATACTTTTGACTGCCAGCAACCGCTGCAGGTCTTTTGCCTCTCAGCAACCGCTAGAGGTCTTTTAAGTGCTCAACAGACAACAAGCAAGAACTGAACATCAGATAACAGTAATAAAAGAGCAATTTGATAAAAGAAGAATAAAAAGTGCAGCATTGCAGCGAAGACATTAAAATTGCATTTAAAAGACAATAAAAACAAAAAGCGAAAACAGGTAAATATATAATTCAAGATGTGACACTGATGGTGTAAATAAAGTGGAAATGTCAGGCTCATAAAGTAATATAATTATAATTAGCTGAAGCTCTGTATCTATTATTTATTTTTAATTTATCATTTATACCAGCCACATTTACAAGCAAAGATATAGACTCCATAGCTCTCTGAAATCCTGCTCCATTCTAAAGCAAGTGGAAACATCTGCTTATGTAAACCAATCTGTTACATTTCTCCATCATCATTTCATGTCTGTGCTTATCTACTGCTTCCATTATTGTGGAAGCTTGCATTTTGCATACGGTATGTGGTATAATGCAAAACAGCATGGCATCTGCATCAGCCTATATGACCAGTCAAATATTGGTTATTGACATAATCTGCATCAGCCTATATAACCAGTCAAATATTGGTTATTGACATAATCTGCATCAGCCTATATGACCAGTCAAATATTGGTTATTGACATAATCTGCATCAGCCTATATGACCAGTCAAATATTGGATACTGATATCAGCTGCAGAATTTCCATATTGTGCTCCCCTAATACGGCATAGTCATATTAAAAATATATAATTAAAATAAAATATGCAAAATTTTATGGCTTTATCATATTTAAGATTCGCTCATTCTTTTGAAGTTGCTAATAGACAGTTCAGTGTAAAAAGGACCACTTCTATAGTCGTCCCAAAGCTTGCCTGTAGAATCAATTACCAGAAATATGATTTAAGGTTTGCTTAGATGTTTATCGATGTTTATCTCTCTCTCTCTCTCAACATTAGCAGCTCAGGGGATCGGCGCAGCCGATACAGTCCACAGTAACGTTGCAGATGTGCAGGAGGATCGAGGTACTGTGGGGAGGTGCAGTAACACAAGGGAATACATTACATTACATTACGGCCATTTACATTACATTACATTACATTACGGGCATTTAACGGACGCTCTTATCCAGAGCGACTTACACGGGTTTTTGCATGTTTTTTAAAATTAATATATATTTTTTTTACATAGCATTCAAGGAGTTTAGCCGGCTAACTTTTGTAAATATTTTGAATTTGATGACATCTGATTGGATGAGAGCCTGGCTTGCTTCAAAATATTTACTAAAGTTAGCTGGCTAACTCCTTAATCCCACACCCCTGTTCTCAGTTATTATTATTATTATTATTATTATTATTATTATTAATAAATAATAATCTTTATTTGTATAGCACCTTTCACACAACGATTTGCAGCTCAAATTGCTTTACAGTAAGCAGAGATAAAATAAAAACGTGAAAATACTAGTGTGCAGTAATAAAAAGAAGGAGCCAGTGAGAGAGATAACGTTAATAAAAGGGTAACCAGGTAAGATAAATTGAACACTAAACAATTGAACAAAGTTAAAATACTAAAATTTAAAAAGGCATCGCTGTAGGTATTTTAAGTAAAGGCTAAAGTAAAAACGTGAGTTTTAAGAAGCGTTTTAAAAATGACCGCAGAACCAGCCTCTTTAAATGTGTTTAATGATTCCACAGTTTAGGTGCATTATAAGAAAAGCTTGTCATGCTGCTCCTAACATGTGCTACTGTTGGTGCAGTTAAAAGGCCTGCAGGGGAGGAACAGAGCGCTCCTAACATGCGCTACCGTTGGTGCAGTTAAAAGGCCTGCAGGGGAGGAACAGAGCGCTCCTAACATGTGCTACCGTTGGTGCAGTTAAAAGGCCTGCAGGGGAGGAACAGAGCGCTCCTAACATGTGCTACCGTTGGTGCAGTTAAAAGGCCTGCAGGGGAGGAACAGAGCGCTCCTAACATGTGCTACCGTTGGTGCAGTTAAAAGGCCTGCAGGGGAGGAACAGAGCGCTCCTAACATGTGCTACCGTTGGTGCAGTTAAAAGGCCTGCTGGGGAGGAACAGAGCGCTCCTAACATGTGCTACCGTTGGTGCAGTTAAAAGGCCTGCAGGGGAGGAACAGAGCGCTCCTAACATGTGCTACCGTTGGTGCAGTTAAAAGGCCTGCAGGGGAGGAACAGAGCGCTCCTAACATGTGCTACCGTTGGTGCAGTTAAAAGGCCTGTAGGGGAGGAACAGAGCGCTCCTAACATGTGCTACCGTTGGTGCAGTTAAAAGGCCTGTAGGGGAGGAACAGAGCGCTCCTAACATGTGCTACCGTTGGTGCAGTTAAAAGGCCTGCAGGGGAGGAACAGAGGGCACGCTGTGGGACATAAAAGGACAGGCACTGATATATAAAAGGTGCTACAAGGTGCTCTAAAAACCAGTAAGAAAAATTGATTCTAAAAGAGGAAGGAAGGAAGTGCATTGCACAGGAAACCCGTGCAATGCAAGCAGAACTGGAGTCAAAATATATGTAACTTACAACAGCAGTGTATACAAAATTGCAGAACTAATACAACCTCGACTCTACGCTGACAAAAAAGCTCTTAAAAAAATCAATAAATACATTTTTTTTTTTTTAAACGTACTCAAGCCAGGATGTCTTACAAAAATAGAGATGTTGGGAGAAACAGGGAATTACCTTTAAATTAGTGGTAAGTGGCTATTAAGATTCATAGCCATGGTACATGCTAACTTTATTAGATGGAGTGACAGCCTGAGGGTACGCTAGCTATCTGGCTATGGATTTGGTTCTATAGGTCTGCAGGAGATACAGTTGGAGTGTGTCTAATTTATAAATCCTCTCTATCAGCTCAAATACTCTGTGGATCTCAGCTTCATTCTTTTCTCATGCCTGAGTGCACAGAAAGGAAGGAGAGTAAATGGTGTTTTGACACAAACATGTTCTGTTATTTATTGTTACTTTGTTTTTTAAACTAATTTTAATGATACGTTTTTCCATTTTTTACTTTTACTACATAGTTTTTAGGACATAGTTTCAGTTTGTTCTAAAAATTCTGTAAAGAACTTTGCTTGGAGGTGGACTTAGGCTAATGGTTGTTGTTCTGATACCAAGGCATTCACTGGTGATACTAATGCACACTATTCAAATACAAATAACAGCCACTGTTAATATACTGGGATTTACGAAGAAACTATAAAATGTACTTACAGGCCGTATATGACTTGAACACAGTAAAGATTCACTCTGACTTTATACATTTGCCCAATGTAAAAGAATAATGTCTCAATGTGGCTCAGTGGTGCCTATATAGTAATTTATAAAAAGTAGTTTTCTTAAATCTTTCTGTCTCCCACACTTCTCTCCACATCACCGGTGGAAGGGAACGGTGATTCCGGTGCATCTGCTGCAGTCTACAGTAAGATCTCAGAACTACAGAACCATCAAGGTAACGTGGGTAACTGAGTTATTGATGTGCTGCGTGATCTGGTTCAGTAATCTATGGGAAGGGCAGTCCTTACACGTTCCGTGCGCCCAAAATGGGTGTGGGAACTTAACGACGCCAAACAGCTGAAATTAGGACCGTTTTGGTGCATCGGTCTGCACCTCTGCTATGCTCTGAATTGTACCGTGTCTTGCGAAGCCCGCTTGTATTTTCACAGACGCACACCTAAGCAATATCTCAGACTATTTGTAAAATTGTGTATTTTTCCTCTCAAAAGAAAGTGTATTCCTTGGTTTGCATGTTTGCCATTTCCTTAAAGGAGGCTGAATTGCAGTTATGCCCAGTTTTCTGGAGCTTGTGCCATATAAATGCAGGTTGAAGTCTAGCGCATATCATTTACCATATATGAGGCTGCACAGCACACAACCGGCAAAATGTTCTATAAATGTAGTGTACTGAACATTGCATACTGTATAGCATACTGTACACTGCTTAATAACTGTACACTGCTTAATACATACATGTTTAGCGACAAGCAGTGTGCTAAAAATATCCTCCATACTATTATCAACAAAAACCCAGAAATAAGTATATCATCCACGGATATTAAGAACACGTAAAAAGCTTTTTAAAAAAAGTATACTCAACTGACATACTCAATAGTAGGCAAGTGCGCTGATTCGAACATGGCCCAAATGCCACAAGTGCCCTTGGTGTGGATGCAGGCAGCAGAGTAGTGGGCAAATAAGGAGGTAAAAAATTGTGGGGGGGGGGGGGGGGGGATTCAATAAAAAATAGGTCACTTAGTGAGCAGACATTTATTTTAAGGGATGTATTTGCTACTATGTCCACAAGAGGGGCGATATGCACAAAAAAGACTTGACTTGCTCTTTTACTGTTTAGGCACTCCTTACGAGCACTGGTTGGATTCTGTAGTCACAGGGAGTGTGTCCCAATACTCGAAAAATGCATCCTCCTGTCCTCCTATACCACCTCCTCTCCTTCCGTGCCCTGAAAACGGACCTTTGCGTCCTAATCTAATGTTGCTGATTTCATATTTATTGTTACATATTACCGCAGTGACTTGTACTTGAAACGTACTGGCAGTTTTGCATGCTTCCGGGTAGGGAGATGAGCAGAGGAGAGGAGTGGAGGAAAGGAGGTGAAGAGTGAAGAATATTGGGACGCACACAGGTTCAAGCCTCTGCCTTGCCGAACATCATTCAGTGGACTTTACCTGGGGCTGGCAGGAGAGGCTAGGGGGCATAGTTGCTAACTTGAGGGGCACATCTGTTGATTCCAATTGAGAAAAAATAGAAAAAGAAATTATTGAAAAAAGACAAATGTTAGTAAAGAGATCTGAGTAAAGGTAATGTAAACATATATTTTTTGTATTTTATCATGAAAGGATAAGCTCAGTTCAGTTTCCACCCAAAAAGGCAAGCTGTGGAAACTATGTGGGGTTATATACCATAGACTGTATAAAAATGATATACATGGTGTATATATTACCCACATTAATTAGTTTCTTGTGTTTACTGCTGTTACAGGTTAAATAGAGGATGGTGTGCATTATCAGCATTATAATGGATTTTAAACATTGTTTTTTTACTAATAGGAAACCCAGGTACCCCAATAGGGGGAGAATGAAAGTGAAGAGCTCCAATACTTGGCATTGACCCTCAGCACCCCCAGTCATGGTAAGATTGCAGCTTTTTTACTAATTATAAAATGGTTATATTACTCTGGTCAGGTTATGAGATTTCTCCCGTGATTGCATCATGGTGCAACATTACTTTTATGAAAGAGGTGCAAAGCTACACTCCCGCGGACCCGATGTGTATGCTGGCTTTCATTTCGTTCCGACCATAGTTGCAAGCTCTGAATAGTAATCAGATGCTAATTGTTCTTAAATTAGCCACTTCACGTCTGCTGAAGGATGTCTTACCCATTAAAGGTTCGTTATGTCAGAAATACTCGTGTGTGTGCACTGCCACGAAGAATAAATAGTCTATATTCACATCCCACACTTTTTTAATCAGTCAGATCAGCTAATGCTTTTATTGTCTGTAACGTGCTGTATGACGACTCATTTGAGAAACTTTAATTTTAGAACTTTATGAGTTTCCGTTGCATATCGCGGCAAGGAAGAGGCGCAAACAGATAATTAAAGGACCTGATAAAACTGAATACATTGTAATGTGTGAGAGGAGATGAGCAGGTCCTTTTCTTAGGCGTTCTTCCTCTGTCTGAGAACAGCGAATTGAATGAAACTAGTGAAAAATGAACATGGACGCCACAGACTTCGCTCTGACAATGCAACATATGCGCTCAGCACTGACGCCGCTGGCTGCGGGCTGTATTGAAGACGTCACTAGTTTGTATTTTAGTGATGGGCATTCCGGCTCTTTTCAGTGAGTCAGATCATTTGGCTCATCTCACCAATAAGAGCCGGCTCTTTCGGCTCCTAAACGGCTCTTCATTCAGTAGCATTTCCGGTTTTTCAAAATCGGCCAAAGTTAGCGATATTTTGACCTATGATTGGTGTTTGTGCACATCTAGCCTATCACTTAAATTGTTCAAAGGAATCTTACTCTACCTTGTAATTACCAAAATAACATTATTTTGCATTTTGTTTGTTATAAAAACTATATAAATAAATGTAAAAACAGTAAGACGCTGTTATACATGTGCATTGGAAGTAGGGCATTTTTATGTCTTGAAATAAATTGCACAATAAACACAGTGCGTAGTTGAACATTTCAAAACAAAAGAGACACTCATAAAATAGAACATAATATTGCGTCATAACAAAGAAAAATAAATAAATGCATAAAAAAATAAATGTGCAAAACTGCAGCATCAGAACAATTAAAATCACCAACAATTAAATTGGTTTTTAAATTATTATTAATGTTATTTTCTTATAGTGGTTTTTATTTATTTTTGGCCTAAAAAATGATTCTCTTTGATTACAGATGTAACTTTAAGATAAAAAACGATAAAAGTTCCACCAGAGACCACTAAGCACTTGTCTTGTGTTCATTTACAAATACAAATCGGCTCTTCAGATATGCGAAGTCGGCTCCCGACGTTCACCTAAAAGAGCCGGCTCAAAGAGCCGACTTTGTTCGCGAACGACACACCACTAATTGACATTGTCGGTTATAGCCATGGCTCGCTAAAAGTATTGATTACGGGCGAACCGTTCATAACCGAGCTGAGCCTAGCCCTAGCTGGCTGAAATTAGTGGAAGAGGACAAGTGCCAGAATAGGGGAAGAACTTTCAGAATTACTCAACTCGGATTCAGTTCGGCCACAAAAACGGCTCGAAATTACAGCGTTCGCTGTTTTTATATGGAGTTAGATCTATGGGCTTTTCTATGGGCTCTGTCTGAAGATATTCATATCGAAAGCCAGAGGGCCAGATGGAGCAAGGTACCGGCTATCTACAGTCGCTCCCAGGCTGTTAAAAAAATATAAAAAATCACAGTTTTAAATCTTTGACACAACATTATTCCTCGTTGTCGAATTTGGCCAATATGTTTAAAGCTTTTGTTTTACAACAAACTTCAAAAGTGTAAAAAAGCGTTACCTGACCGTGGATAAAGACCAAACGACTAACCAAGGGAACCTAATCTCCACGCGCGCAGTTTCACGAAATCTCGCGATTTATTTGACCTGAGTTGACCATATCATGTCCAAGCTGCTCAATTGTCCGTCCAGTTTCATAGGAAAGCCGTGAGTTTACACTGAGGTAAAGATAACCTGTGTCTAGTGCAGTGGGGTTGGTTCATGAATGCGGTTTGGGGGAGAAAATTGGACATTCCAAATTGGGAAGGGGATTGGAATATAGACAACCCCGTGTTAGGCGGCCAAATTATAAAAAATTTTTTTTTAAAAAGTCCGTCCAGAACTAAGGTCCATGAATGCACTGCTGTTTTTTGAAGATGCACGACTAACAATGTAACAGGCAACAATCATATCATTCATCATGTTTTTTTTAGTATGAGGACTATGATTGTGCACGTAATAATTACTTATATAATTATACGTATGTGAGTGGTAGTAGAAGGTGTTGCTACTGGTACTAGAGAAATCCAGTTAGCAGAAACTACTCATTCTTTATTTAACTACTTTTTGATCGTTCATCATTGTTTGGTGTTACAGACCGACACACACAACAACGGAGGCAGTTTTAACACCCAGTCTCGCTCAGTAAGTATATTCCCTGAGGTGCTCTGGATAAATACAATAAGATTTTTTTCTGTCAATTTACATATCGGCGTTGCATATCATATTCATACAACCAAATAAAAATGTATTAAACTTCGTATAGGGATGGTCCACCTTTCTTTGTTTAAAAATAATACAGTAACGCTCAAATTAGTTTTAATTCACAAATATTGGTAAACCGAATAATTTATCTTTACTTTTTCATGGCCTTCTTCAACGGCTATTTTTACATGGTCTAAATTCAAAAATTTGAATATGTTATATTTCTGCAGGAACAAGAAGAAAACTCTGCAGTGGTCTATGCGAGCATCTGTACAACGTAGACTCAGATGCTGCAATCGAATGGATAAACCAAACTAAAAGTCCACGTTACATGCCTCTGCAATGCAATTCCATTAGAGATGGAAGAAGAAAATTAAGTTAATAATTGTTTGTGTTAATATGCAAATATGCCACTGTTGCAATATGTCTTGCTAAAGGAAGCTTTCAAGATAATTAATAGGGAGTAAACATGTAGATTTTGCAAGATATTTCCATTGTAAAGAACCATTATCAGTGCTTGTCAAATGTATAACAGACGTAACAATCTCGCCCTGCCCACTTCCTGAGCAAAAGGGCTTCAGGACTGAACAGCAGGAAGTGTGTAATCTGTGGTTTGATGTGTGTTGATACATCTAAAGTATTTATGAGCGACCTAAAACAACCTGTGTCAGTCTTCCTTCTCAATGTGATTCTCTGATTATACTGTTATTTACCTTAATCTAAATGGCTTGTATATTATTACACCTGCAGCTCCTGAAAAATGGCATTAAAAACACATTGTTTTATTTTAGATTCATGCTTTAAAGTCATGTATTTTTGTTTTCTTTCTCTGACTGTTTAATGTTTTGGTATATTTATAATACCTGCTTGTTTTTAACTCTTTATTCTTGATGCTTTTGTGAGTTTATTTTCTCTTGGAAATAGCTGGGCATACCCTCTAAAAAAAGCACTGTCAAAATAATTTTCTATTTGTTTTTTCTGTTCCTTTACATGACAAGGACAATTAGCACCGCCCCTTTGCCCTGATAATTCCATCATGTCCATTTCAGTCAGTTACACTTTTCTTTGAGAAGTGCACTGCAAATGGCAATTATCCCAACATTAATAACATACAGGTATCAAAGCAACCCATCCTGCTTGGGTGAAAACTTCACAATGACATTCCTCAGTTCACAATTACTCAGCAACTAAACAGTTATATAGCGCCTTCTATTTGAGATGCGAGGAGGGATGTCAAAATTACATTTGATAGGGATCCTGAGTTCCCTGCTGACTGACACTAACAGTGTGACTGAACAATAACATGCTCGAGGAGCCCCAACAACTTCTCCAAAGGACTAAGATTACTGCTGAACTTAGGAAACAGACTTAATACAAATACATTTGAACCCAATAGTGATGAGTGATCGGGACGCTGCTGCAATCAACATGAGACATCATGATCAAAACAAATAAAACAAAATAAACAGGAGACACTAAAGTATGCAGGGGTACTGGTCCTAAACACTGTGTGCATTGTTGGTTGTCCTTTAGTCACGGCCTAAGTGAATTGGCAAAGAAGCGATATGTTGTGTAAGTTTGTATGTATGTCTGGTGGCAGTGTGGTCCAGGCGTCTGTGGTTGATTACTGAGTTGCTAAAAACACTTTTCCTTCCTGTAACTATGCAGCCTAACTGCAGACCTGCTTGAGCTGTTAGTAGATTTCTGCTTAACTAAGGTGCTGAGGAGGCGGGGCCATTTAGAGTTTTATAAAGAAGACAAACATCTGCACTGTTTTACGGTGTTTTTTCCAGCTCAGCAAGTTGTGCGTTCGTAGGACATAGCAGGTGGTGATGGCTATTTGGCTTTCTGTCCAGGACCGTAACGGCTTGTTTGTAAAAAACAGCAAAGGTACTCGCACTCCAAAACATGGAAAAACAGATTCCAGAGGCCGAGATGCAATAGCAATGTATATTTATATTGGACAATTAAACAATGTGCAAGTGAAAAAAGTGCAAAACACAAAAGTGCAACACAGACGTTTCGGTCCTCAGACCATTAATTTGGTCTTAGATGCCCTGATTCAGGGCTTGTTTGTACACAGACGCAATGGATTTCAATGTGGTTTTGCTTGCTTGTACGTAGCTCTGTCAAGCAGTATGTCGTCAGATGATGGAGGATTATTGCGTTCATCTAAAGTTTTGACTGAGGCTTCAGTGGTAAAACAGTTCCTAAGAGATATAAAATTTGGCTGGTTAAATTTTACTCTATTGACCACCTTTTTTTACCCATTTTTTAAAGGAGAGTTGATACTCAGTCATGACTCCAACGCATTGAAACTCAGTGACTGCCTTTAGATTTTCCTCAGATACATAGAACTCTGGTTCAGAGGCGTCCATCTGGCTGCTTGTGAAAAACAAGCAGACATGTAGATTTAAAACTATTGTGAACCAGAAGGAATTAAAGTCTTTTTTATATCATTTATAGATAGAACACTCCACTCCCAATAATATTAAAATATCACGTCCGTGAACAAAAAAAACAAAAAACATTATCCTATAACCTGAAGTAAACATGTTAAATGGCAGTTATTTGTGCTTCAAGAGACACAGATATC